>CM053791.1:397304089-397904089 GCA_028749045.1 Cupressus sempervirens | reverse complement strand
TATGAAGCCCACTAGGCCATAAATGACTCTTCCAAGCCCTTTTATTGCTCTTACAAGTCATTATGAGGGTCTTTATGAAGATTTTATCCCTTGAGCCTCCTTTGTTGACTCATCCTTCCCCTTTTCTCCATCCTCTCACCATGTGACATGTGTCACTCCTTGATTGGCTGTAAGGAAGCACAATTCATGTGCTCTCCTCTCATGCAATCTGAGCCTTCCATAAGCTTTTTCCCATCCTTGCATCCTAGCCCTTGATCCCTCAAACCTTTTGCCTATAAATTGGATCCTTTCCCTTTGCAAAATAACACAATCCATGAAGTAAAGTCATAATGCCATTTTAAGAAGCCATTTTAAATCAAAATCATACACTTACACCCAAATTCCAACTCCATTTGAAGCCCTTTTTGAAGCATAAAGCTTGAGCATACATCTTATCTATTTAGACAAAGCTACTCAACAAGAGAGCTTCTCATTGAGAGAGCCCATTAATGGCTCATATTCTCAATTAAGAGCTCATCTTAGTCTATCTTGAAGTTTATGAATTTTTTTTAGTTTGTAGAAGCTTTATTTAAATTTGGTTTCTATTTAGCTCATTCATCTCATTTAGAACCAAACCATGTAGCCAACAATAAAAACCTCACATCCAAGCCTTCAAAATTGTTGTCACTTTTGCCAAAAGTTTGCCACTCCTAAAATCTTCCAAATCCATCAATCTCACCAAGGTTATCCCTTTGACAGAGCTTTGTCTAGGGTAATCTAGCTTTGTCACTTGTTATCCCTCATCACCTTGAGCTAAAGGTTGGGATCCACAAGTGGTCAATCTCGTGTTCTTCCTAAAGGATCATCAGTCTATCGTTAAGTTGACACAATTACCACCAAGCTTGCACATAGGGAAGCAGACCTTTCATGCTTTGGCAACATATCTTTGAGGTTAGAATCTCCAACCCAATCCTCCTTAGGTTTTTTCATATAGCTTTGCCTTAACCTAGGAAATCATTTGCATAGAGAAGCCTTCCCCCTTTTGCATCCATCAGCATTATTGCATCTCATCCCTAGGAGCATTTTTCATGCCACCCATCACTCGCTTAGCCAAGAAGAAAGAAACAATGGAGCCCTATCATTTGGATCGAACAGCCTCACCCCCCTTGAGCACTCAGCCATCCTTCAGCCCAGAGAAAGCTATGCCATCATCTACTGACATTGAAGCTTTCATGAACCAACTAGGAAATGCAGTATTGGTAAATGCCATTATAGACAAGAACAAAGAGACAATCATGGCTAATTTTTGAAGGGACAATGTAGGAACCTTTGACTTTGGAAGACCCCCTCCATTATTAGATCCATCTCACCCATTGTTTGGGCAGCTACCACCACCCATAGGCTCTTATGATCCAAATTATCCTCAATATATGCCAAAAGAAAAGCCTCTAGCCAATCCATATGATCAACAGACCCAAACATACCATCATCCACCCAAGTTGAAATCTCCATGCCGCAAGTCAACCTAGCCACCACCACTCTATCCTTGGTTCATACCTCTCCACTCCAAACCCCCTTTACCCAAAACACCTCACCGTTCACCCCCTCCACTATTGCTTCTGCTGCTCCCCAACCCAGCCTTCCAAATCCACCCATCTCCCAAATCAGTGCTAGCATCTTTGGCCAACCTCAGCAATATACAACAAGGATGCCACCCATAGGGCCAAGTAATCAACCTTTCATCACCCCCAGCTTCTTCACTACAACCCAAAGCACAATCCCATCATTTCCATTAGGTCTTGGGAGCTCAGTGCCATCAGCCACAAATCCACAAGCTACTACCCTCACTCCACAAAGCTATCAAACCCCACAAGCTACTACCAATTTTCTACCAAGCTCCCGCCACCACTCTACCAAGCTTTCAAATCCAGCCACCAAGCTATCAAACCCCATCAGTTCCATTCCCAAGCTTTCAATTCCCACCACCTCCACAACCAACTAATCCATTACCTCCTATTACCAACTACTTTTCAATGCCACTTCTAGGAGGTAATCCACCAATCCAGCCAACCACCAATTATTTGCAAGTCCCATCCCAAATGGGGGCACAACCCATATACCTTGGCCAAACCCCAAAAGCCCCCCAATCCTTTCCCCAAGCTTCACAGCCATCTTATACCTTACCTCCACAAAGCCATTCATTTATCCCACAACCAACTTATGTTCCTCAATTCCAACCTCAAATCCCATATCAATAGCAAGCCTCGCAACACATGCAACAATATGCGCCACCTCCCCCTAAACAACTCGTCATCCACCATGCAGCTACCCAAACAATGTACAATCCCTATCAACAAATCTCTCATAGCCATCCGTATTTAGTGGCCCCATCTAGCACATACCTACCTCAAGGCACTCCTACATTAGGGGCACCCCAGCCATCACCTATTAATTCAGAATGGGAGCAAATGAAGATAGCTCTAAAAGCCATCCAAGAAGGGAATGATCCGAAGACATTCAAGTTTGAGAATGTGTGTCCTTACCCATTTGATAGAGCCATTACCATGACACCATTTCCCAAACACTTTGAGGTACCCAAATTTGACAAATTCAGAGGAAAAGGAGACCTTGTCACACATATCAAAGAATTTTACATGCACTGCCAGGACATAGCATACAATGATGTCTTCCTCTTGTGCCTTTTTCACAAAAGCTTGGGTGGACCAGCTCTTGAATGGTTTAATAGAATACCATATGGTACGATTAAATTTTTTGCAGAATTGTCTGAGGCATTTGTAGCCCATTATGCCCATCTTGTTGAAACAGAGCTATCAGTAGTTGATCTTGTCCACACTAAGCAAAAAGGTGGAGAAAGCCTTCCTAAATATCTGCAAAGATGGAAAACCCTTACCACCCGCATATCTTGCACCTTCCCAGAGCGCCATTTGGTGAAAATGTTTATTGATAATGCCCATCCTAGCTTGGCTCACCACATGACTATGAACTATTTGCAGACCTACAAAGATATCAAAGAGAAAGGAATGATCCTTGAGCAAGGACTCATTAAAGATTGTTTGGTCAAGATTTACAAGGAAGCCAACCAAAATCAATCACATTCCAATGAGAAGTCTAGGTATTGGAACAAAAAAAAGCACGTTGCAACAGATGGCATCACTGACACCAGACATGTGAATATTGTTGGTCCTTTTCAAAACCTGTCCAACCCACCATATCAACCAAACAATCAACAAGCTATCAATTACCAACAACATAATCACCAAAGCTATCAAAACCACAATCCAAGACCCAACTTTCAACTGTCTAGCAATCAAGCTAATGCCATCAATGTAGCTGCAAGTCAAAAGCCCAGATTCCAACCTACACCTAGAAACTATACACCCCTTGGTGAGCCATTAGATTTCATTTTTGAGAAATTAGTCAAGGAAAACCTCATCAAATTTCCTCCTACCCAGCAAATTGACCCAAGCCAATCCAAAGCTACATGGTACAAAGATAACGAGTACTACAAATTTCATAGGGTAAAAGGTCACACTACCCTCAGATGCATGAAACTGAAAGACTATGTGCAGGACCTCATTGATCGAAAGGAAATCACTGTTGGTGCCCAAACCTCTCCCAATGCAGGCTTACAGATCTATCAAAATGCTTTTCCTCCACACCACAACCAAAATCTTGGAAAAACACCTATCCAAACCAACAACAACAACACCAACAACCGCCAGCCAAACCAACAACATGGGAAGAACAATGACCACACTTCATCCTATATAGACTGTGGTAGCCTTGTAGGTTGTATATCCGAGAAAGAGCCTTCTATCAATGTTATCAATATCCAAGGACCAAACAATGAGTGTGTAGTCACCATTCAAAGAGCGCGATTTAACATCGCAAGCCCACCCATTCCACCAGCACCATCAGCTCCATCAAAAAGCTAGTACAATATCTTGGAACACCTTGGGAACATGCCAGCCCAAATCTCAATTTTAGACCTTCTTCGCACTAGTCCTGTGTATAAGAACATCCTTGATAGTGCTCTCATAGAATCTTGTGTCCCTTTAGATATCAATGCTACTGATTTTCATAATCTTGTTGGACACCTATCCTCCTCATGTGCCCTATCTTTCAAACCCACCGACATACCTGTGGTCGAGCCAGATCACACCCTTCCGCTTCACATAGCCATCATGGTATCCAATTTTTTCATGAAAAGAGTAATGATAGATAATGGATCAGCCTTGAATATTTGCACCCTAAAATTCATAAAACAAGCTGGGTATACTGAGGCACATATCATCAGTGAGGTTATCACCATCAAAGCTTATGGCAACTTGGAAAGAACCACAGAAGGGACTATTTTGCTAACAATCAAGGTTGGGCTAGTCATCCAAGAAACACTTTGCCATGTTATTGACCTAAACCTACCATTCAACATCCTCCTCAATCGCCCATGGATTCATGCCATGAAAGCCATTCCATCCGCTTACCATCAGTGCGTCAAATTTCTGCATCAAGGTACTGAGGTAACCATCCATGCCGATCCAGAACCCTTTGCTTACTGCAATGCGGTTGAAGCTTCATATACAAACCATTGCCCTGGAATTGATATTGGCACATCCATCGCCAGCTCATCCCACACTTGTAATGACCCAGAAACCATCCTCGCCTCTACCCTGTCTACCATGAAGATCAATAACAAGGGCTATGGAGAGTATAGTCGGTCAGATGCATTTGTTGTCGAGGCACTCCCACTTGATCCACATGCCCATGGATGACTAACATATCACAAAGCTAAGGAGATTCCACCTCCTTAATACAAACAGTTTGGCCCAACAACCTTTGTATCCTCAAAAATCCCTCTTCATGAGGAGCTCACTCCAGATATCAACAAATGGTTACATAAGGATCCACCTCAAAGAAATCAAGCATGCCTTGATCAATTCAGCCAAAAGTATCCCCAAGAACATAAGCTCATCACTAACAAATGGAACTATCAAGGTGGTGGTCTAGGACCAGAAGAAAGAGGCATGTAGTACCCCATCGACGCACACAAGTGGGAATCGAAGTCAGGTCTTGGCTTTGGCATACCCACAACTGAGGGCACCAATACAAACGGTCACACTTTTTTGAACATTCACCACGACCTTGTCGAAATCAAAGACATTCCTAAGGAAGTTGAAAAGAGAGCCTACGATGATATCTTAGACCAAATCTCCCTTGGAGACTCTGTTCTCCAAGAACTATCCATCCACCTCATTGACCTACCACTCACCCATCCACAACTCATAGATTGGGACCAACCAAGTGTCATACACATTGATGAGTTCACATCAGAGGAAGTGCTTCTGAGATTCATGGGAGCTAAAACACCTCATAAGAAAATAAAGCCAGATTTTGCCTATATCTACAAGCTAGATCCCAAGGGGTATTTTGGAGAAAATCCCCAACCTAGTTCCGATACACCCAAAACTAGAACTAAGGTGAATCTGAGACTAGCTAAGGTAGTGAAGAGAACCCCTCAACAAGAAAATCCAGAGCCATAAGAAGAACATGAGGATTTAGCATTGCCTCCTCAAGATAATCGACCAGAGGTGTCTTCTATTCTAATTGAGGACACTCGAGAAGTCAACATTGGTTCTTCAGAGATCCCCAGACTTGTTCACATTGCTACATCCCTATCACAAGACCAAGCTGATCTCCTCTTTGAAGTCTTAAGAGAAAACATTGGTCAATTTGCATGGTCATATCAGGACATGCCAGAGCTTGATCCAAAGCTTGTAGTTCATCATCTTGCAGTCGATCCAAAGATCAAGCCTGTCAAAAAAAAGCTTAGAAAAATGCACCCCAAGGTGGCATTATTGGTCAAAGCTGAATTAGAAAGAATGTTAGCTGCTAAGGTTATCCAACCTATTGACTATTCAGAGTGGATCTCTAACATGGTCCCTATCACTAAGCCTTCTGGTGACATCAGAATCTGCACTGATTTCAAAGATCTTAAGAAAGCTTGTCCAAAAGATGATTTTCCCTTGCCTAACATAGATACGATTGTAGATCTTATAGCTGGATATGAAATTTTGTCCCTCATGGATGGATTTTCTGGCTATAATCAAATCAAGATTGCAGAAGAGGATCAACATAAGACAACATTCACTACCCCTTGGGGAACCTTTTGCTACAACATGATGCCTTTTGGCCTAAAGAATGCTAGGGCTACCTATCAAAGAGCTATGACAGCCATTTTTCATGATCTCATCCATAGCATTTTGGAGGATTATGTGGATGATATCTTGGTCAAGTCTCATACCTTCATGGATCATCTTGCTGACCTGGAGAAAGTCTTTGATAGGTTAGCCAAATATCATCTCATGCTGAATCCCAAGAAATGTGTCTTTGGGGTCACATCTGGCAAGCTTCTAGGCTTCATAGTTTCTAAACGAGGTATAGATATCAACCCCAAGAAGGTCAAGGCTATCTTAGACATGCCTCCTCCCCAGACACTGCGATAGCTTCGCTCTCTTCAAGGAAAGTTCCAATTTGTTCGGCGCTTCATCTCCCAGCTTGCAGATAAGTGTACACCATTTTCACATTTACTAAAGAAGGATGAGAACTTCAAGTGGGATCCTTTATGTCAGCGCAGCTTCGACCATCTCAAGTAGTATCTCATCAATCCCCTTATCTTGGTTCCACCAGTTCCTGGTCGTCCCCTGATTTTGTACATATCAGCAACACCTACTGCTCTAGGGGCACTTCTAGCACAGCTTGATGACTACAACAGAGAAAGAGCCATCTACTACATCAGTAGAACCCTAGTTGGTTATGAACTCAATTACACTCCTATGGAAAAAGCTTGTTTGGCAGTTGTTTTCTCAACTCAAAAGCTTTGCCATTACATGCTAAGTCATACCATCCAACTAGTCTCCAAGATTGACCCTCTCAAGTATATGCTCTCTAGAACAACACTTACAGGCCGTTTGGCCAAATGGGTTATGCTCCTTAGTGAATTTGACATCCAGTATGTGGATAGAAAGGCAATCAAAGGGCAAGCTATAGCAGATCACCTAGTTGATGCACCTCTAGTAGATGCATATCCTTTGCTCACCGAATTTCCAGATGAGCATATCTGTCTAATTGAAGAACAACCCCCATGGAAACTTTATTTTGATGTCTCATACACATTTCATGGATCAGGGGTAGGAATATTGTTGGTCACACCTCAAGGAGATTACATTACAAAAGCCTTCAAGCTACAATTCCCTAGTACCAACAATATAGCAGAATATGAGGCTCTCATAGCAAGATTAAAGATAGCAGTCGAATGGAACATCACTGAGCTACAAATATTTGGTGATTCTCATCTCATCATCAAGCAAGCCCTAAATGAATATTAAACCAAAGATGAAAAGCTATTACCCTACAAAGAGCTAGTTGATCAGTTGACCCAACATTTTACAAAGCTTTAGTTTACACAAGTGCCTCGAATACAGAACAAAGCAGCAGATGCTATGGCTACTATAGGCTCACTCTTGGAAATTCCCCAAGCAGCTACACAGTATGAGTTTTTAGTGGAGCAACTCCTCACACCCGCCTATGCGAATGAGGATTCAAACTGTGTTTGTATCTTGGTTGGTCCCCAATCCCCTTGGTACCATGAGATTCACAATTACCTTAATGATGGTATCATATCCCCTCACCTCACACGTACCCAATGCTAGAACCTCATTCGAAAATCATCCTGCTATGTTATCATAGCCAATACCCTATATCGTTAGGGTTATCGCGATACTCTCTCTCGATGTTTAGACCAAAATGAGGCTACGATGGTGTTAAAGGAAGTACACTCTGGACTTTACGGTGCCCACATGAGTGGTATTGTCCTAGCACGACAAATCCTTAGAGCAAGCTACTATTGGCCTACCATTGAAGAAGATTCCTGTGACTTTGTCAGAAAGTGTCTCCCATGTCAACAGCATGCAAATCTTGTGCACGCTCCAGCACAGGATCTACAGCCTATTGTACCACCTTGGCCTTTCGCTTGTTGGGGCCTTGATCTAGTTGGAACTATCACACCCCTCTCATCTGATGG
Source organism: Cupressus sempervirens (assembly GCA_028749045.1). Taxonomy (NCBI): domain Eukaryota; kingdom Viridiplantae; phylum Streptophyta; class Pinopsida; order Cupressales; family Cupressaceae; genus Cupressus; species Cupressus sempervirens. Next base: position 397,896,009 of record CM053791.1, on the reverse strand, counting down.
ACATAAATGGATAATAATAGCTACAGACTATTTCACTAAATGGGTGGAAGTAGTCCCCCTAGTCTCAGCTACAGGAGTTCAGGTCTCCAAGTTCATCTTGTACCACATTGTTTGCTGCTTTGGCATCCCATCCACCATCTTCACCGACCACGGAGGTAACTTTGAAAATCTCAACATGGAAGAATTATGCACTTCCCTCCACATCCATCACCGCTTTTCTAGCCCATATTTCCCACAAGGTAATGGCCAGGCAGAGGCAACTAACAAAACCCTCCTCAAAATCCTAAAGAAAGTTGTCAATGATTCTGGCCGTGATTGGCACCTACAAATAAATCCAGCCATATGGGCCTATCGAACTTCCTTCTGTACATCCACAGGCACAACTCCATACTCCCTAGTCTATGGTGCTGAAGTAGTACTACCTATAGAGGTTGAACTTCCCTCCTTGCACATATCTTTGCAAGGACAAATATCAGATGAAGAATACAGAGTAGCTTGGCTCACCTAGCTAGATCTCTTAGATGAGAAGCGACAACAAGCCTATGATCATCTCACAGTCTATCAGACTCATCTCAAAAGGAATTTCAACAAGAAGGTGCTTCCACGACACTTTCAGCCAGGTGACATGGTCCTCAAAGAAAACATGAAAGTCCAAGCAAATCGAGAAAAGAAAGGCAAGTTTGAACCTACATGGCTTGGTCCTTATGTTGTCACTGCTTCCTTTGGCTCCAGAGCCTATCAGCTATCTACACCGGAAGGAGAACTCTTGAATGATCCTACTAACATCATTCATCTCAAGAAGTTCTATGCTTGAAGATCCTTGGTATACCTAGCTTTTGAAAAATACAAAAAAAAAAAAAAAATAGTAAAGAGGAATAAGCGTCCAATGGTGAAAACTTGGCAATTCAAGCACCTTGGATAGGTACCTTGGTGAAAACCTGGTAATTCAGGCACCTTGTGTACTAAGACTAATCCATTATCTATCACTATCCTATCCCTCATCCATTCACCCACTATCCCATAAAATACCTGCTTGTTCCCTTGGTGTTCCAACCAAATATCCAAAATCTAATGGAGCTTGTAAATACCTCCTGTATAGCTTGTAAAATCTTGTACCTCAGCTTGTAAAATCTTGTACCAAAGCTTGTATTATACCTTGTAAATCTTGTACCATACCTTGTATATCTGAATCAAGATTGTTTTGGGCTTGTTATAGGATTAGTATTAACCTCTCCACTTCATGGGATAGTTTTAATACTTCCTTCTTCTATGTCCAAAAAGAATTTGGAGTCTATCTTTTCTCTTCTACAAGTAATGCTGATTTCTATATGGTCTTCCCTAGCTAAACTCATCACAGGCTCGCCTAGGGAAAGACCCTAAAAATGATTCATCTACATTTGAGGACCCTTTATATTTTACACATTATGTAAATGGAGTATAATAAACATTCCCAAGATATCATACATATTGGACTATGGGAAAGTGAGTTAGAGCTCCATCTTCAACAATTTCTTGGAGAAAACCAATGACAATGAAAAACCACGATAAATTTTCGAAAGGAAAACAAACTGATCAAAATCCCCATCTAAAAATGCATACAATCATGTAAAAATTTCATACAAAGGATGCATAGGTGACAATACAAGTCTTGAATTTCTAGTTGTGTACTATCATAAAAAATAGAAATTGCTCAGAAAATGGTTCAAGATGCTGATTACAAAAATACTTGATCCATACATTGGACATCCAAACCTAATCATGAGTTTTTTCATGCCTTATATAGGGTGGTTGGATGATTATTTACCCTTAGGTCTCCTCTCCAATAATTTCCATCTTTCTTGCCAAAATTTGCTCGAGCAACTTTTAAAAGTTGCAAAGTTGCATAATGCAACTTTTGCATCTTTTAGTAACTTTTCTCCAATTTGGTCAAATGACCTTCCTCTCTTCCCAAAACTTAACCAAGATCCTTAAATAAGATAAAAACCTTACCCTAACTCTTCCTAGACTCTATTGACCTCATGATGATGTCATCATCATGCCTTGGGCCAATCAAAGGGCTTTACAACATGCTAGCCTCTAATTGCACCTAGTAAAAGGCTCTAAGATCCTATGAACAACATCTCTACTATACTCCTATTATGGTCAACATGACCTTATGTCCAAAACATAAAAATGGCCTAAGGATCACACCCATACAAAAAATCATGAAACCTTAGCTTTCCTAGGTAATCCTTATGTGCTCCTATACCATTCTCCCCATCTGCACAACATTCAAGGAACATGAGGAGAAATAATAGACATATTAATGTCAAGATTTTTGAATCTTTCTTCTTCTACCCATGTAGCTTTAGCTTCTATTTTTCCTTTCCATTGGATTATATACTCCACGTAAGTGCCTAGTAGACTTTTTTACCCTGAATTCCAAGATCCTTTCAGCTTGTTGTTGCATTTTGAGAGGTAGGCCTATAGTGACATCTTCTATTATCTCCCTATTGTTCTGACCTATCTCTAATATTGACCCCTTCTATTTAACCTAATTAGCCACATTGAACACTGGTGAAATTTTTAGATCTATAGGAATCTCTACCTTGCAGGCATTTTGTCTATATTTTACTAACACATTGCATGGACCCACTATCTTCATCAGCAACTTTGTTGGAGGTGAACCATGACATAGTATTGCACTTCAAAATTGACACATGGACATGTAGATTCAAGATGAAATAGTCCAACTTAAACCTATGAACATCGCCTGCTTAGAGGTACACATGGAAGAAACATACAAATTAAATAAACAATAGAGAACAAGAGATCAAATTCCATGCAACCATATGAATGTAATCAATTAACTCTCATATCAGAGATCCAAACATACCTAGCTATAAGATCTTTTAGGTTGCAACCATATACAAAGAATTATGAAATCAAATCCAAGCTCACTTCTAACCTCCTTCTCTAGGATCTTCTCATGATCTATCTTATACATAATCTAACATGGTCTTGTTAGAAACAATAGTCCACCAAGATAATTATTGTGGGGCAAGGGGTGTGGTGAATCAATTATCTAATAATTAAAATATTTATCTTTTCTAAACAAACTTAACCATTCAACCAAAGTAAACAACAACCATAATAAAATGCACATATACAATTACACCAAATATTTTGACTAGGGAAGCCCTTGATCAGAGGGAAAACCCTGGTGGGAATGATGCCCACAAGAGGATGTACTAATATAAATATTCCTTGTTAGAGGATGGACCCTATTAGGAGTCTATTACAACATTTAGTACATAGAGTCCCTATTAGGAGACTTTGAATCCTTGTTAGTAGATTCCAATAATGTTAGGAGTTGTGCCAACCTTGTTAGGAGTTGTAGTACAATGTATGCAAGATGAGCCCACTACCCAGACATGCAATTTCAGCTACAAGAAGAGCTCATTGCTCAAACATGTAATTTACTAAAATGATATTTTTTCCTTTGTTCTATCAACTGAACCAATCACTATCAGACCTTATGGACTATGTTATGAACCTCAAATCCAAATATCAAACCTCAAATCACCCAAGGAATCCTTGGCAATGAAGTTTCCTTCACTTTTGCACTACTCTACTCAAATCACATTCCACTCTTGTTGTTGCTTATCATCAATTATAAAACCATACCATGATAAATGAAAATATCCTTCCTTTATACAAATTTCTCAGAACAATTCCCTGAGTTAGATGGTAGACCTTCTCAATTAATTATTATAAGACCATAATAAGAACATGTTACATTTAATGATAACATAAATCTTTGACCTTGCTACTTGAATAACTTTTTGTACATGCAATATTATGATGAGAAAGCTTAGCTATGTCATCATCAACATTTCTTCTTCACGTCCTCAACCTTGATCCTTAGAATATCAACTCTACTAAGAGATATAAAAAATTTACCAGAACATGCCTCTATTACTCTATCTCAGAACAAACATCACCAAAACTTACATAACTTCTTCTAGAATTATACTTTCTTCTTCCAATGTTAACCGTAGATACTAGATACTTAGAAGTATCTCCCATAACCTTAGATAGTTAGAATACTCAACTAGCCATCTATACCAACTTGATCTTTTTGTTGCTCTTCTATCAGATACCACAAAAAAACTACTATGTTCACATTAATGACAAACTTAGTCAAATTGTAACATATCATCATAGTAACATATCTATAATGCTCCCCCATAGAAATATCATCAACATTCATGCTCCCAACAATCTCCCCCTTTGGCATTGATGGAAACATAGATGAAAAACATCTAGCTCCAAGGTACCAATAAAAGACTGTTCATCTTTTCAAATCCTCTTCATCAATCATTCTCCCCCATTGATATACCTCAATGTGCTTTTTGTCAAACTATCATTAGATACTGTACTTATGTCAAACATACTATACTCATATCAAACTTCTCCAATTGTCATACATACTACTTTACCATGCTATTTTTCATGCCAAACATCTCTCCCATTGACATCAATGTTAGAGGTTTTAGCAACCAAACTTTACTACATCAAACTTTGCAACAACTGATTCTAACTTATCTTGAGTGTTAGAAGACATTTTTCAAAACAACATCCAACAAGAGTCCTAGATGACTCTATCCATCATAGATACTCCCCCATATAGGAAGCATCAACATTCAGTCCAGACAACAATGACACTTTTTTATACTAGATTGATGCACTCTTGCATCTTCTATTTTGATGTAGGAAGGGGCATAACCTTAATCATACCTCAAAAATACTCAAAAGTCTCTTTGGGAAGAGGCTTAGTGAATATATCAACAATATACACTTTAGTGCTCACATACTCCAATCTGATTTCCTTTTCTATAATTTTCTCTCTCAATGTATGATACTTAATACGAATGTGCTTGGTCTTAGAATGGAACACTGTATTCTTAGACATATTTACCATGCTTGTGTTTTCACAATGTATGACAACAGGTTCATTGATTTCTATCCTTATATCCTTTAGCATCTGCTTCATCCAAATGACTTGATTGCAATTATTTGTTGCTACAACATACTCTACTTCTACTGTACTTTGTGATGTACAATCCTACTTCTTGCTTAACCAAAAAACCAATATTCCTCCAAGAAAGAAGACTCCACCATTGGTGCTTTTTTTGTCATCCATATTGGCTACCTATTTAGGATCAATATAAGAACTTAGAGTGAAATCATTAGATTTTTCATACCACAATTAAAACTTAGATGTTCCTTTTAGATATCTAAATATCCTTTTGACTACTACATAATGTGCTTCTCTAGAATTAGCTTGGAATCTTGCAACAATTCCAACTGCATTTACTATATCTGGCCTTGTGTAAGTTAGATATTGTAATCCTTCGATCATAGATTTTTACTTCTTCTTCTCAACAGTAGATGTCTCATCCCTTGTAGATTACTTGTATCTAGTTACCATAGGTGTTCCAATAGGTTTGCATGTTTCTAAACCAAACTTTTTTAGTAAATCCTTTAAGTACTTAGCCTGAGAAATAAAGATTCCTTCTGTATTCTGTACAATCTATAATCCTAGGAAATATTTCATCTCTCCTATCATACTCATTTCAAATTCCTTCTTCATCTCCTTGACAAACTTCTTAGTTTCTTCATCATTTCTTCCAAATATGATATCATCAACAAATATTAACAAAATCATCAAACCATCATCAATTTCTTTCTAATACAGATTATTGTCTGCCATACATTTTCTATATCTAAGTTTTATCAAATGTTTGTCCAACCTTGCGTACCAAGTTTTGGGTGCTTGCTTCAATCCATAAAATGCTTTCCTCAATCTGCATACTATGTCCTTGTCATCTATCAAGGGACATCCTTTAGGCTTCTTAATGCATATTTCTTCTTCAAGTTCTCCATTCAAAAATGCTAACTTGACATCCATCTGATATACTTTGAATTTTTTCTATGCTACATAGGCTAAGATTAATCTTACTACTTCTATTCTAGCCATTGGAGCATAAGTATCCTCATATTCTATCCCTTCTTGCTGTGAGTAACCTTTACATACCAATCTTGCTTTATTTCTTACAACTTCACATTGTTCATTTATTTTGTTTCTAAATACCCATTTAGTTCCTATCAGATTCTTTTCTATTGGTTTGGGGACCAATTACCATGTCTCATTCTTTACTATTTGATCTAATTCCTCTTTCAGGGTTTTTTTCCAATAATCTTCTTTACATGCTTCATCTGCATTCTTAGGCTCAAATTGAGATATCAAGCATTGTTCTTCATTTACTTTGCTTCTTGTCATCACACCTTTATCTTTTCTTTTGATGATTTGTTTAGATGGGTGATTCTTTATCATATTCTTTCCTAAAGTAGGAGTTTCTATGTCAACTCTTGGCTCTACTAAAGGTTTCGAGCTTTGTTCCTACCTTGGCTCTCCTTCATTCTACAAATCATTGTTAGTTTCAAGAAATACCTCATCATTCCTTGGCCTAGTAATAAAATCATCATCTAAATTTTAATCAACTATTCTCTCTTCTATTCTAAATTTGTCATCAATTCTCACATTTTCACTTTCCATAATAGTCTTAGTTCTCTGATTATAACATCTATAAGCCTTGCTTTTCAATGAATAACCAAGAAACATACCTTCATCACTTCTAGCATCAAACTTACCAATATCATAATTTCTTTTGATATAACACTTACTCCCAAAAATTATGAAGTACCTAACTATAGGTGAGTGACCAAACCATAGTTAATAAGGGGTTTTGTTTGTATCTTTCTTGACTTGCACTCTGTTCATAGTACAAAATTCTATATTCATAGCTTCTCTTCAAAACATTTTGGATACATCATTCTCTGCTAACATAGCTCTTGTAGCTTCTATGACTGACTTGTTCCTTCTTTCTACAATGCCATTCTGTTCAGGGGTTCTTAGAGCTCATAACTATCTTTTAATTCCATTTTCTTCACAAAACATGTTAAACTCATTTGAAGTAAATTCTCCTCCTCTATCTAATCTTAAACATTTAATCTTCATACCATATTCATTCTCAACCCTATTCGTGAATGCATTTCTCTTTAAGAAATGCAACCCACATCATTCTAGAAAAATCATCAAATAGAATCATAAAAAATGTTTCATCATAGAATCCTTTAGTTTTTGTAGGACTACTAGGATCTATATGTACAATCTCCAACTTTACTGTACTGGTAAACTTCTTGCTAGGAAAAGAAGTTCTATTATGCTTTTCCAAAAAATAGTCTTTGCAAATTGTGTTAGTAGGCTTTACAATCTATGACAAATCTCCAATTGCAAACATTCTACTAGTCTTCACAATATTGTCAAAGTTTATATGACAAAATCTCTTGTGTCATAACCAACTGCCATTTACCTTTGCAACTAAACATGTCATTTCAGCAAGATTCAACTAAAATACACCTCTAGATTTGGTTCCTATTCCAATTACCTTTCCATCTTTGTCTTTGATCATGGATGTCTTTTCTATGAATTTCAACTAATAACCTTTATCTATTAATTGATTAACACTCAAAAGATTGTGCTTTAAACCATCAACATCCTTAATGTTATTTTTACCATCAAGACTTATAGATCCAATATCTTTAACTTAACATGCTGCATTGTTTCCAACTTTGACAGTGCCTCTGTCCTAACTTTTGAAGTTAACAAACTTGTTCATATCACCGGTCATATGATGTGAACAACCAATTTCAATTATCCAATCAGACTTCTTCTCAACCTGTGACACCAAAGCTAATTTTTTCTTGATTTTCTTCTTTAATTGCCACAAATCCAATTTCATCATCACTAGCACTTAATGCTTGTTCGTCAGAACCATTATCTTCATTTGCATACAAACACTCTCTATCTTTTCTAGGCTTGTGATTTCCCCTATACTTTTTCTCTCTTTTAGGACACTTAGATGCATAATGACCATATTCATCACAAGTCCAATTCTTAAAGATTTTCTTACCTCCTTTTTCTCTTTTTACTAGAAGGGCTACCCTTTTAATCTTTATATCCTCCTTAGATCTTCTCTGTTAGAAAAATCTCCTCTAGTACTTGTGCTCCTTGATAGACTGGGTTGAATATTCAGGGCACTAAAAGCTGTCTCTGATTTGGTCAATTCTCTAGACTATCTAAGCTCATTCTCAACTGCTTCAAGTGTTCCAAGCAATGACTCCTTTGTGAAATCTTTGGTACAAGATATCAAAAACTATATCATTTGAACTACTAACTTAAATGGTGGTGTTAGAGTCTTCAATATCTTCTACATAACTTCCTTATCTTATTTGGTTCCTCCTTGAGATTTGATACTTGTAGTAATTTCTAATATCCTACCTATGTATGTTCTTATAGATTCATCTTCCATCATTTTAGCATCTCAAAATACACAAATCCAACTTTTTAGTCTCAAAATCTTAGAATGTGCATATCCTTCAAAACTATTTTCCAAATCTTTCCACATCAAATGTGAAGTAGCAAGTGATTTTACCTGATTGTACTAAATTTTAGGAAGTGTAGTCAATAGTGCTTCTCTAGCTCTCATGTTGCACATAAAAAGATCTCTTTCTACCTATGTACAAATTTCAAAATCCTTTTCAACAATGATTGTCTTCTCTAATTTTTTCAAGATCCAATATCCTAGACCCATACACAACAAATGTGTCTTCATCTTTTCTATCTAGCTATCATAATATGTTCCATCAAACTTTAGACTATCATTCTTGAACATGTTCACCATGGATATCCCAAAGTTGTTAAACATTATCTTCAAGGACCTGATGCTCTGATACCAATTGTTAGAAACAATAGTCCACCAAGCTAACTAAGGGTGGGGGGGTGAATTAGTTATTTTATAATTAAAACATCTATCTTCTCTAAACAAACTTAACCATTTAACCAAAGTAAACATAAACCATAATAAAATGCACATAGACAAATATGTTAGCTAGGCAAGCCCTTGATTAGAGGGAAAAAAATAGTGGGAATGATGCCCACAAGATGATGTACTAATATAAATATTCCTTGTTAGAGGATGGATCCTAGTAGTATTCTATTACAATGTTTAGTACATAGAGTCCCTGTTAGGAGACTTTGTATTCCTGTTAGGAGATTCCAAACCTATTAGGAGTTGTGCCAACCTTTTTAGGAGTTGTGTCAACCCTATTAGGAGTCATGCCAATCATGTTAGGAGTTGTAGTACAATGTATGCAAGATGAGCCCATTGCCAAACATGCAATTTCAACTACAAGAAGAGATCACTACTCAAACATGTAATTTACTGTTATGTTCTTCTTTCCTTTGTTCTATAAACCAAACCAATCATGGTTAGACCTTGTAGAATAGGTCACAAACCTTGGATCCAAATATCAAACCTCACATCACTCATCAAAATATCAAAAATTAACTTTCCTTCACTTTTGCACTGCTTTGCTCAACTTTGCATTCCACTCTTATTGCTGCTTATCATCAATTATAAAACCATACCATGATAAAGGAAAATTTCCTTCCCTTATACTGAGTCCTTGAAATAATTCCCTAAGTTATCTATTAGATCTTCTCAATTAATTATTATAGGACCACAATAAGAACACATTACATTTAGCGATAACCTAAATCTCCTGCCTTGCAACTTGAATAAATTTCTATATAGCCAATATTATGAAAAGTGATCTTAGCTACATCATCATCAACACATCTTCTTTACATCCTCAACCTTTATCCTTGTTGGGTGATGCAACACGCTCCCCTGCCCACAGGTGGTTAATTATGTGGTGTTCCATGTTCACTAACAGTCATGGCTTTTGGTGCAACGGCAAATGGGCCCCACAATTGGTATCAGAGCCTAGTTTTGGCCTGGTCATGGGTTCAAATCTCCCCGGTGCCTTCCTGACCCGCATAAGCACCTGGTATGCGCATCGAGGGGGAGATTTTTGGGTGATGCAACATGCTCCCCTGCCCACAGGTGGTTAATTATGTGGTGTTCCATGTTCACTAACAGTCATGGCTTTTGGTGCAATGGAAAATGGGCCCCACAATCCTCAAAATATCTACTCTACTATGAGACATAACAAGTTTACCAAAACATGCCTTTGTAAACTCTATCTCAGAACAAACATCACCAAAACTTATATAACTTTTGCTAGAACTATTCTTTCTTATTTTGAAATTAAATACATATACTAGATACTTAAAATTATCTCCCATAACCTTGGATAGTTAGAATACTCAACTAGCCATCCATACCAACTTGATCTTTCTACTATTCTTCTATCAGATACCACAGAAAACTATTGTTGACATCAATGGCAAGCTCAGTCATGAATGTGACATATCTACAATACTCCCCCATACAAATATCTTTAAAATTAATGATTTAAATAGATCTACCATAATATCCTAATCTCATAATGATTTCCTACATCAACCCTAGCTCCTTATATAACAAGCTAAGCCACAAGTCAGCTAATCAAGTATTTAATTACATTATAGGCCCAGCTTAGAAGAGTAAACCAAAACTATATAAAATAGGGAAAAAAATTAATAATAAGTTACATTTAGGTCCAAACATAACCCAATAACATGTAACTATCTTAAAAAGATCCCATTTAATTATACATAACTGTGCAAGATAAAAAAACTCCACATGTTTCACAAAAACTAGCCAAAAATTGATACTTGAGGAAAACAATGATATCTCTTAACTCCAATTGAATTAGAACTTGCACACTTGAATGAACATATTAATTTAGGTCCTCTACAAATCATTAAGTTTGAAAATGCTGATTCATTAAGGATAATTTCTCATACATCATGAAAGTCATGCACAAAAACCTGATGCAAAAACTGGCAAAAAAATGATGCATTAGGAAAATGGCCATATCTCCCAACTAATATTGAATTAGGTTGTGGTCCTTTAAATTTTGATATTAATCTAGGCCCTCTTTAATATCTGAAATTATTATTTTCCCAATCATTAAGGATAATTAGTTACATGACCTACAATAGGCATGCAAAAAACAAAAAATAGAGCTTCAACAACAATGCTACTTCACAAATAAAAGACTGGTAAAGAAATTTTTTCCCTTGATGCACGATTGCTCCAAAACCAAAGATGCTCCTACATCAAACACATGGGGTTAATAAAGAACTAATTTCCACACTAAGAACTATTCATATTTTAACTTGAATCATAAAGATTCAACTTAGCTTGTGTAATCCAAGAAGTATCTTCTATTAGCTTGTCTTTCCATTGAACTGGGTATTCAATGTATTATTTTCCTCTGGCGCTCTTACTTATCTTGGTATCCAAAAATATTTCAATCCCTTTAGCTTTTTATAAGTTCCAACTATAAATCTATCCTTCCTCAAGTAAACCATTACTTTCATCACCAACTTTAAAAGATTTATGTCTTCTAAACTGATCCACTCGTTACTTATATACCGGATATCTGTTATTCAAGTTAGCTTCAACTTCTTAGCATAGTTTCTTCATAAAATCAGAAAATTCTTTAGCCTCAACACTCCTATTTGTTTCCATGCTCAAGTCTTTCAATTTTTTAGTTCCCTTAGGATGAAATCTAATAACAATCTCAAATGGAGTTTTTCTAATGTAGGAGCATCATAAATCATTGGAGGATTATTGTGGATAATTATTTGGAGGATTCAATATCATTAGTAGATGAGTAGCTAAGATAGAAAATTTGGATAAGATCTAGTGGCTATAGTTTAGAAACAATGAGGTTGCTTTGGTGGCTTGTGAGCACAAGTTGAGATCTTGAAGTTTTCTACCAAATTGTTGCTATGTTACAAATCTGGGCTAGCTATGATTTGAGTTGGATCTTGAGGGATCTTGCTGAACTATTGTAATTGCTTTTTATTTGGCCATAACTAAGAAGGCCTTATAACCTGACACATTGCATGTAATTAGTTATTTTATGAATAAAGAGTTTTGATTTTGTATCAGATCTTGTGTTATTGTTTAATTTTTGTTGTGTGGTTATTTGCCGGGGGCTAGGACATCTACTTTGGGGATTCTCTTGCCTTACACTACTTGATATGTCTACCTTGGTCTTCAATTTATGAATAGCCTCTATTATGGTCTTCTTCACTTTCTCTTGTATCTCTTTCATGGTCTCAAAGAAATATTTATCATGACCACTTCTTTACTCCATAACTCCTAGATCTGTGAGTTCACACACTCCTCTTGGGTAAATAATGTACATAATCTCAAAAGAACTTCTCTCTATTGTCCTCTTCACAATATCATTGTAGGCATATTCATCTTCATGGATGATCAAATCCCATGTCTATCCATACTCCTTGGTTAGGCATCTTAGAATGTTACCTAACACTCTATTGACCACCTTAGTTTGACCATCAATTTGAGGATGGTAAGCTAAACTAAATGATAGATTAGCTCCTAGTCATCTCCATACAGTCTTCCAAAAGTGACTCATGAACTTCACATCTCTGTCAGAGACTATGCTAAGGGATAATCCATGGATTCTTACAATCTCTTTGAAAAACAAATGAGCAATATAGCTGCCATCATGAGTTATTTTACAAGGGATGAAATAACTCATCTTGCTAAACCTATCTAACACCACATAGATACGATCCACAACCATCTTAGTCTTAGGAATACCTACCACAAAGTCCATGCTAATGCACTCCCATGACTTGTTAGGAATAGGTAGGGGTCGATACAAGCCAAAATTACTAGCTCCTCCTTTTGCTTTCATGCACACCACACATTTCTCTACATACTTCTTGACATCTCTTGGTAACTTGGGACAATAGTATAACCTTTAAACCAATTCTAATGTTTTATGAACACCAAAATGGACACTAAGACTACCATTGGGATTCTCCTGAAAAATGTTAGCTCTCATTGAACCTTAAGGAACATATAACTGATTCCCCTTAACATCAAACCAATTTGTAGGGTATATATAGAAGTGACTATGAAAATGATTTTGGAAATCAACACATACCTTTCATGATTTAGAGAAGTCTTCATCATCCTTGTAGAGGTCCTTGAAACTTTTGATGCCAATGCTATAAATTGAACCTCTTGTACTATAAAAATCCTTTTACTTAGTGCATCTGCAACCTTGTTTAGTTTTCCCTTCTTCTACTTTATAGTGAATGTGAAAGCTTGTAAGTATTCCATCCACTTAAAGTGCCTAGTGCTTAACTTCTCCGGAGTATTAATGTAGCTAAGTGCCTAGTTATTAGTGAACACCACAAATTCATTAGGTAGGAGGTAATGCCTCCACTTCCTTAATGACTACATTAGAGTATATAACTCTAATTCATAAGAAGAGTACTTATTCTTTGCCTCATTAAGATTATCACTAAAGAAAGAAATGGGTCTTCCTTCTTGACTTAATATCCTATACTGCAATCCCAATTGTATCATACTCCAATGTGAATAATATTTCAAAACTTGGAAATGATAGGATAGGTTGGGTAGCTACTTCTTGTTTCAACTTTTTGAAGGCTCTTCCTACCTGAAGAGTCCATTTAATTTTTTTCTTTAATCCACCTTTGATGGTATCCAACACTGGTGCACAAATATGACTCAAATTCCTAATAAACTTAGTATAAAATTGAGCTAACCCATGAAAAATCCTTACCCCTATCCTTGTGGTTGGTGTTGGCCAATTCAAGATAGCCTCCACCTTTCTTGGGTCCATATTCAGTGAACCTTTTGATACAAAAAACCCTAGGTATAGAATTTCTTGATTGAGGAATTCACAGTTTTCCAAGTTGATAGACAACTTCTCTTCTTGTAGTATTTTGAGCACAATGTCCAAGTGTTTCACATGTTCCTCTTTTGTTTTTTTAAAGATGAGTATGTTATCTATGTATACAACTCCAAACCTACCAATGGAGTCCTTAAGAACTTCATTCAATAACCTCATGAATGTACTAGGGGAAATTGTAAGCCCAAATAACATAACTCTCCACTCATATAACTCTTCAATTCTCTTAAATGATATTTTCCATTCATCTCCCTCTTGGATCCTAACATGATACGAGCCACTTTTTAAATCTAACTTAATAAAATACCTAGATCCTCCATACAATCCATCAAATCTTCAAACCTAGTTATTAAAAACCTATATCTGATTGTGATCCTATTAATAGACCTAGAATTAGTACAATGTCTCCACTTACCATATTTATTGGATACCAATATCACTAGTAGTACACAAGGACTAATGCTCTTCTTTATAAATCCTTGGTCTAGTAGCTCTTGCACTCGTCTAGCCACTTCTTGGTTCTTCTTTGGAGTGAGCTTGTAGGCTACCTTGTTAGGTAATGAGGCTCCTAGGATAAGGTCAATTTGATGACTAATAGTACTTTTATGAGGTAATGTTATAGGTGTCCCATCGCTAATTATGTCTTTGAACTTACTAAGAACATTTTTCACCTCCTCTGGTATAGGTGTTGGCATAGTCTTTTCTTCTTCCTTAGGTTGTACCATTATGGCACATACTTCACCACCTTGTTGTAGAATATTGAAAAACTCCTTGATACTACTCAATAAGATACTAGGGGCATTTGATTGTGGTTCTTCATCCTCCATAAATGACTATATTTTGAATGTCATACCATATTCTTAAAAGAAATGGTATTCTCCTTCACATCATTGGCGACACCCTCATCATACTACTATGGTCTTCCTAATGGGAGATGACATGCATCCATAGGAAAGATATCACAAATCAAATTATCCTTGTATCCACCAATAGAGAACTCCACCCATGCTTGTTCATTCACAAGGATACTTTTCCCTTTGTTCAACCATGCCACCTTGTATGGATTGGTGTGGGGTATCTTTTTAAGTTTGAGCTTCTTCACCACCTCTTCAAAGATTATGTTATCTATGGACCCTGAATCCACAATAACCTTGTAAGGTTTTCCAGTATTTTGTACCTTTTTTTGAATAAGGCTCTCCTTTTCTTTGGTTCCTCCTTCATAGGTTTTCTAACCAAAACCCTCCTAAACATTAAGTTCTCCCCCATTTCTTATTCAATATGGTTGATCTCAAGTGACTTGACACTTGATGTGTCTTCTTGAGCATATCCAATCCTTTTCTCACTGTTAGAAGAAGATGCCTTCTTAGGACACCTATAAGTAGGATAACCCAACTGCCCACATCCATAACACTTCATTCTAGCAAAATTAGAATTACTCCTTCCTGAACCTCTTCCTCTATTAGAACCCCCTTGAGATCCTCTACCTATTCTATTTCCTCCTCTTGGAGTGGGTTCACTCCCATGCTTTGTAACTTTTGACTCCCCTTAGTTCCTTGATTTAGTCCCTATGCCTTGGTAACCACCTGTATGACCTCTTTGATCTCTCCCTTTGCCTCTATCTTTGGAGGACTAGTCATTCTTTCTTTTATTCTTTTCTTCAATTTTCATAGCCAATTGATAGCACTGATGCACTATCTTAGGACTTAGAAGAGTCATTTCCTCTTGAATGTTCCACTTTATTCCACTAAGGTATCTAGCTACTTTATGCTTTCCACCCTTTGCCACATTTGACCTCATATAAAGCTTTTGAAACGTCTTAGTATACTAACTTACATCAAGATCCCTTTGCCTCAAATTTTGCCTCTGTTGGTGTAATTCAATTTTATAATCCTTTAGCATATATACTTCTCTCACCTTAAGAACCATCCCTTTCCATGATGAGATTGGTTTCATACCTTCTTTTTCCCTCTCTTCCTAGATAAATTTCCACCATGTAAAAGAAAAGCCTCTCAATGTCTATTTTTTCACCCTGACTTTCTATGCCTCTATGATGCCATCACATTTAAACTGGCTTTCCATCCTTTCTACCCACTCCATGACCAAATCCACCTCCATCTTTCCACCAAAAAATAGAATTACCCTCAAGTTCCTTCCCAATCATAGCCTTCAATGCATTCAAGAAAGGATCTTCTATAAGAATAGGGTCTGGTGTAGGAACTTTGTCCTTTACAACAACTTTTGACTATTTCCCATAAATCTTATCCCTGACTCCATTAGTCTTTTCTTCTACCTCATCCAAATTATCCTCTAGTTGGGCCAATATCTCACTAAGATATTTTTCTTCTTCTTCTTGTTCATTCATCTTCTTAGCGAATTATTTATTTGTCACCATTGTGGACCTTCCCACTGATTCTTTAATGTGAAACATCTATCCACAAGACTAATATTTTGAGGCTCTGATACCACTCTGATAGGGAGGTTGGATGAATCACGATTCATTCTCTTGGTCTTCTTACAAGATTCTTAGGGTGTCTCTTCCACACCACTTGTCACCTATAGTATCTTAACTTCCTAAGGATCTCCTAGTCTCTCTAGCCAACCCAACTACTAAGAAAGTTTACTCTATCAATTCAAAATTGATGCATTCACACTTCTTTTACCCTAACCCTTAAAGAAACATAAAGGCTCTAAACCTCCAAATATTGAACTAGGCCTTTCAAAGGTATGGAGGTAATATCAAAAACTTCAACTCAACCAATTAGGTGTGTTTGAAGTACACTTAATCTCATCTTCCCATTCAATTTCTTAATTTCTTCACAATTAGGCCTAAAAGGCTAATAGCCTCAATTAGGTCTCCTATAGCAAGAAAATAGGGTTTTTATTCTATGCCTTTTGAACCGCCTCACAATAGGTGTTCCATAGTCATGCGCTAGGCTTGGCTTAGGAATAATCTATTCAAGCTAAGGACTAATTTCCCCCTACCATGAGGTGCATTTAGATTGTCAACCCAAGGACGTATACTTGAAATGGTCAGCACATTATGTGCACTAGGTACCTTGATGAGTCATTATGCTTGTGCTGCAGGAAAGTAAAAATGTAAAGGAAGGAAACTACACTATTGTTGTGGAAAGGAAAATACTGAATTTATGAATGTTGAAAACAAAATGACAAGATAACAGAGATTCCATCTCGACTCATCCACTAGACTGTTCTCGCAGATGCTGCAGGAACGTTCATGAAGTGTGATGCTATAGGAAGGAATTAACTAGCTACGTCTTACTTAAAATACTGCTAATGCTACTAAAATGAATCTATTCTATCCTAATCTAATCTACCTTCCAAGTGGGCCCCCTTGGTTGGCTTCTCTAATCTACCAACACAGGATAGAAGCTAAAGAGAACTAATTCATTTCATTAATCAGTTATTACGTGATTCAAAATTGTAAAACACAACTGCAACAAACTGTGAATTAGTGTTCTCTCTTACTCGATAAAACTTATTAAAAACCAAAACTTCACACATAGGAGTCGATCCCAACATATATAGGGAATCTACTCTTTATTACATAACAAAAAAGTAACTATCCTAAGTTAAGTCTGCAGGAGAGAATATAGGAGAACAACTAAAAGTTAAAAGGAAGGATAACGAAATTGAGGAGGGAGCAATGAAGTCTCGGCATCCGCTTGTTACAACATAAATGCAGAGAAGGAAATGGCTCATAAAAGCTCCTCCTTATTCGCTTCCATGTTTCTTGGAGTGGTTATAACTTCCTTTTTGTGGTTGTTCCTTGATGCTTGTTTCTCCGTGAATGCTGTTGGCAACCAACTTTTGGATTCTTTTGCTCATCCTTTAATCCTTATCATCAGGTTAGTTATGATATAAGACATATTTGTGAATAAACATCCATCAAACTAAATTCAAGCATAAGAATGCACATTTGGATATTTATATGAAATACTGCATATTAAATATAATTTAGGCAAAAGATGACATAATTTTTCTACCCCATAAATCATCAAAGGTTCATGAAACATAGGCTTATAAGTGTTAAAACAAGGATAAATGAAGTATAACAAAGTATCTTAAACATAACAAAATAAAGGCATTTTTTAGACTCATCATCTGCCCCTTGCTAAACTAATGCTTGTCCTCAAGCATTACACTTCTTTGTCAAATATTTGAGCTCCCCAACTTCTGTCTTTCCCTTTTTGCTACTCTTGAAGGTGTAATAGAATCCTCTAGTCCTTTTCCATACTTCTCGCTTGTGGTCTTCCTGCAACTTATCAAGTTTGTCAGCATCAATATCATACAGGGGCCATAAAAGAATTGGAGGTTACATGGTCACAGGACACCATATCTCTGGCCTTAGTTGCTTTCCCAGTTCTGAATATTTTGGAACTCTATATAGCACTACTTCCAAATTAATAGGACTATGTGGTTCTGATTTCTTGAGAGAATCAGGTAACCATGCCCATCTACTTCTTACTCCGATCATAGCTCTCTGGAATACAAAGTAGGGAAAGTTTTCATATTTGGCATACACTTTGGCTCTAGTAGCAAATACCTTCTTTCTAACTTTTGGATTACTCTTCCCATAGGTCAATGTAAACCAGTCTCAAAGCATTTCTTCTGGTTGTTTACTTCTTGCCCTCAAGGGTAAAGGTTTTGTTCTCTCGTCATCTCTGTAATTAACTAGTTGTCTATCATAATTTGCCTCATTAGACATCCATGACATAAAAGCTTTCAAATGCACATCTCCTATATAGAGCAAAGGATTCCACTCAGTTTCTACAGGAATGACAAAATTATGAATATACATCTCACACAATAGATTTTGCTGCCATGGTGGTAAGGTCTGATACAGCCCATAAAACTCTTGCGCGGTTTTGAATTCTGCATTTACATTTCTAAGGGTTAACATCAACTGAAACAAAAGATATTGTTATTCCAAACAAAAAGCATATACTCAAGGAGGTGGTCTGCAAGCAAGAGCTTGATCAACTAATTTAAGTGCATGTTCCATGCGATGTTTCTGTCTTTCTAGCTGTTCTTTCAATTCTTCAATCTCCTCATTTTGTGATGTTATGATCTTGCTCATTCTTTTCTTCTCCTCTTTCCATAGGGCTTCAGCAAATAAATGCTGCCCATATAATTGGAAAAGGAGTTTTTGGAAGGTGACGACACTGTTATCCTCTTCATAATCCTTTTTCTTTTTTTGTTCCCGCCATAGTTGTTCCGCCAAACTATTGATCCATGTTGACTTATATGGGACTAAGGCAATATTCGAATCATGACATTCAGGAACTACTTCATTCTCATGGCTTGAAACACATGGTAAATCCATTAAGGTTTTGTTAATTTCTTGCTCACATGCTGCAGGGGGATTACCAAAAGCTTCTATCATCTCAGTGTGAAGTCGAATGGTCAAAAATTATCTACACAGGAGACTCTGGAGTAGGTGCTTTAGACAATATAGGATCTTTAAAAATCTGCCCTCTCATTCTAGGGCTTCTCTGCAAAGGAGTCTCTTCTTGTACTACTATCTTTTGCCTACTTTTCTATTTCGGTATCACTACTACAGGATTAGTTGCTGCAAGAACCTTCTTTGTTTTCTTCTGTTGCTTAATTGTAGGACTAGGTTTTTGTTGAGCAGCGATTTCTTCTAGTGACTTCCGTTTCCTTTTAGCTTTACTAGTAGTGGGTTTAGGGATGTCTTGTTCAGGTGGAGGCACATTCTCTTGAGTGGAAGCAAATTTTGGTTTAATCCCTTGTGCATTTTCTATTTCAGCTCCCTCAATATTTTGTTCTGCAAGCTCACTACTAGGAACTACATTTTCCTCACCCTGCCGTTCACTAAGGTCAACTTGGGGTTGTAGGGTTTTAAATTTCACAAAGTCATCCCCTGTGAAAGGGGATACATCCCTAAGAGACCTTTCTATTAACAACTTAATCAAGGCATGGTGAGTGACAGAATTATCTTTCCCTTTTTGAGTCTCTTCCACACTAATACAGAGCATATTATACAGAAAATTTGGAAGATTCACAGCAATATTGTGCCTTATACAACTAAGCAACTTAAAATGGTGTGCATGTAAGTGAGAAAATCTGCCTTCACAATTAAAATACCTGATGAAATGCATTGCTAGCTCAGGGTATGAAGGCAGCAAAGACAATCTCTTGCACCCCTGCTTTGTAACATCCAATTGAGGGTCATGTGGGGTAGTGAACTGGGCCCTTGCTGACCTAGCGTCATGCAAGCTCAGATAATGCTCTCCAACAGAAGGTAACCCTGTTACTTCTATAATTTGTTCTTCTATTGCAATTATTGTCAAACCCCACACAGAAGCTTCACCTTCATCAAATGTCCTGGTGAATTCTACAACTGCTTCTTCATCATATGTTGTTTAATTCAAACAATAACCTAACCACCTGCATGCATTGAATCTTCTTACTGCTTCTACGTCAAAGAGAAACAAAATGTGCTCAACTGAATCTTTTCTCTATAAACCTCCTCCCATTTCTTGATACTTCTTCCGCTACTCTTTTTCTCTCTCCCTTTCTAAATGTAAACTTCAAGACTTTGCGTTATTTCTCAGACGCTTCACCACTTCTTTTTGGGAACATTAATTGCCATAACCAATTGTTATGTGCCATAATTAAACTTTAGGTAAAACTAAATCATGAATTTGTGTGGAAATCATCCAGAAATATGGTTGAAATGCCAAATTTTTTTAAAATGGGTCACATCATCGCTTAGCACGAAAAATTAAAAAAATTCATTCAGAAAGTGGGAGTACAACACTTGACATGGCATAGTTATGGCAAAAAGTTCTTATTAATAAGGGGTAATGCCAAGATTTAGAAAATCATCATAGTTAATCATGCATGTCATTGGATAGTAAAAAACTCCCCTGCCCCCTGCTAATTTTATGACAAGTGTCCTCACTTGTTAGACTAGTATGGGTGAGGGACTAGAATACGTCGTAATTATAGAGACTATGCAGTATTATATATAATTAACAAAATATGCAAACTTATAAATGAATAATAGTTTGAAAACATTTATACCTGCCAAGTGGATTGTCACATGTTCAGAAAAAAAGGTGGCAAAAATAATATAAATGGCAGCATCCATCAGCATGTGCAGATTTGATTGAAAACACAAAAACTTAATTATGTAGAAAGTGAGTGGATAAAAGATTAAGAAATAGAGTGGGGTGGGTGGATGGAAGATTAAGATATGAATGGAAAGAAATATCATGAAAAGAAAATGGACTTTATAAGAATATAAAGTTATTATTATGAACATGCAAATTAGAATTAATGTTGAAGAGGAGCAGGCGGAAGGATTTCACCTTCTGCTACAGGAAGAGATACTTGAGTTTTTGTTGGATCCGATTGTTTGAACTGTTGCATGAATTCGGCTTTTGTTTGAGGCTATTTTTAAAGCTTAAGTCAATGATCGTTGATCAAAATTTTGAAAGGCACATCATCAATTGTGGTTAGTTGAACTGTTCCATTGTCAAAGACATGGATGATTTGATATGGTCCTAACCATCACATCTGCAGCTTCCCTAGCATATCCTTAAAGCAAGAATCATACAATAATGCCCAATCACCAGCTTTGAATTGTTTGTTGAGGATATGAGAATTGTGCCAGTGTTTTCTCTATTTTTGCACCAGTTCAGTGTGTTCTAAAGTGGTCTTGCACATTTCATCTAAAGAATTAAGATGCAGGAGGCATTCTCTTTGTGCTATAGGAAGATCAATATCTAAGGTCAAGGCTATTCATAAACTCTTGTGTTCAAATTCAATTGGAAGCATTGCCACTTTCCCATACAAAAGCTCAAATGGTGTGAATCTGGTAGTGGTTTTCCAAGTTGTTCTATAAGCCCAAACAGCTTCTTGTAATCGGCTGGTCCAATCTCAACGATGCAAATCGACTGTTTTAGTTAGAATATTTTCTAGCTCACGGTTGGTAACTTCTGCTTGTCCATTGGCTTGTGGATGATAAGGAATGGATCTGTGATGCTTGATGTTATACTGTTTCATCAACTCTAAAATTAGGTTGGAAGTAAACTGTGTGCCTTGATCAGTAACCAATTCTTTAGGAACTCCATAGCATGTAAAAATCTCTTCATATAGGAATTCGGAAACTTTTTCATCACAGGCATGCTTCATAGCCTTAACCTCAACCCATTTGGTTAGGTAGTTAGTAAAAACTAGAATATAAGACTTCCCATTAGATGAAGGATCAATAAGACCGATGAAGTCCATTCCCCATTTGTTAAATGGTGTTAATACCACTTGAGGATTTAGAGGCATTTCATCTGTTTTGGTTGCGCGACCCATTCTTTGGCATTGGTCACACTTCCTTGTATAATTGATTGCATCTTTATGGAGGGTAGGCCAATAGTAACCAGTGGCTAAGATTTTGAAAGCTATTCTTTTGGCTGCAAAATGTCCTCTGTAGGGCTCATTATGACATGCATGCAAAATATCATATGTCTCATCTTCTCTTACACATCTGCGCATAACTTGATCAAGTCTAATATAGAACAAAAAATTGTCTATCCATGAGAAATGGAAGCTTTTTTGTATGAGCAACTTTCTCTCCTTATAAGAAAAATGCGTTGGTATCTTATTAGCTGCAATGTAGTTAGCAATATCTGCATACCATGGAACTTTAACAACAATATGAAACAAATGTTCATCTGGAAATGCATCATCTACCAGAGTAGTATCAGTATCATGATGATTGATTCTTGACAAATAATCAACTATGACATTTGTTTTTCTAGGCATATCCACTGTGGTTATGTCAAATTCTTGTAGCAATAGTAACCATCTTGCTAACCTACCAATTATAGCAGGTTTGTTCATGAGATATTTGATTGCTGCATGATCAGTATGAACATAGATAGGATAACCTGTGATGTAATGCCAAAATTTATTTAGAGAATAGACTACTGCTAACAATTCTTTTTTAGTCACTGTGTAATTCAGTTCTGGGCCATGAAGACTCTTACTTATATAATAAATGGCATTTTCAAGATTTGAGTGTTTCTGTGCTAAAACTGCACCTATGGCATAATCAGAAGCATCTGTATATATGTGAAAATGTAGGTTCCAATCAAGGCCTTGTAAAATTGGGGCTATGTTCAAAAGTTTCTTAAGCTGCAAGAAAACTTTATCACACTCAGGTGTCCAATCGAATTCAGCTTCTTTGGTGAGAAACTTGTACAAGGGACTAGCTATTTTACTGAAGTCTTTTATAAAATGCCTGCAATATCCAACATGTCCCAGAAAAGATCTGATATCTTTTAATTTAGTGGGTATGGGTATTGTTTGAATTACCTCAATTTTAGCTAGGTCTACTTGTATACCTGCAGTAGATATGAAATGACCGAGTACCACACCCTCTTTCATAAGCATGAAACACTTTTCACTATTTAGTGCCAAATTATGTTCTTGACATCTTACCAAAACTTTTTCAAGATTTATCATTGCTTCTTCAAAAGTAACTCCAAATGTTGTAAATTCATCCATATAGATTTCCATACAATCATGTGATATATCAGCAAAAATACTAATTACAACCCATTGAAACATTGCAAGAGTGTTACAAAGACCAAATGGTAAAACAGAGTATGCAAAAGTACCCCATGGACAGGTAAATGTAGTTTTGTCTTGGTCTTCAGGAGCAATACTAATTTGATTATAGCCACTGTATCCATCTAAAAAGAAGTACTTCTTTCTAGCTAGTGTATCCAAAACTTCATCTATGAAGGGTAAAGGAAAATGATCCTTTTTAGTAGCCTTATTCAACTCCCTATAATCTACACAAATCTCCATTTTCTTCCTTTCTTAGGTACTATAACCAGCAGTGATACCTATCTACTATCAAATATAGGATAGATAAAGCCAGCATCAAGTCATTTTTGCAATTCTATTTTGACTATTTCTCTGAGACTTGGATTTATCCTCCTCTGAGGTTGATGAAGTGGTAGACAACCTTCATTAATGTATATCCTATGGGTACACAGTGTAGGGCTTAATCCTTTTATATCACCATTATCACAAGAAAAAATCTTCTCATGCTTCTGAAGCAATTCTTTTAATAGTTCCATCTGTACAGATGTCAATTTGGGGTTAACATGCAGTTAGGCCAAGGGTGTTGGGAATTTTGAAACCATTGAGACTGTTGTGGGTTATTTTGCCCAACATTATTCCAATTGGGTTGGTTTTGTGGAGGACCTTGGGTATTGCGGTTTTTCCATTGATTACCATATGAATTTGAATTTTGCAAGGGGTCTTGAGGCATACCTTGACGTTGAGCCCATGGTCAGTGTTGAGCAACAAAGAATACTTGCTCATCATCCCCATCTATCTTTACATATCCAGTTGGAAGATGCTGGTTCTCCATGCTTGCAACCAATTTACAGTGGCAATCCTTCTTTTGCTTTTGGCAATGAGGACAATACTCAACTAGTTCTAACTCAACCTCTACTTGCTTCTTCTTTGCAGTCATTGTATCCAACTGTGTAGCGACATCATTAATGATGTCTTGTTTGAAATCTGACAACAAATTGGATATTTCAAGTTTTGAAATGCCTTGACTAATTCCTTTTGTAACCGTAGAACAGGGTCCTCGACCTTTCTTCATGGTTGACCTTGAGTAGTTCTGACATATCTTTTTGAGGTCATCCCATTGAGCTTGATATACGTCTCCACAAGCCATCACGTCCAATGCTTCCAAACAGTCTTCATTCACTCCTCTTAGAAAGACTAGTTTTTGGGAATCTTCAGACAATGTGTGCTGAGGATTCTTTTGTAGTGTATATAAAAATCAAGAAACATAGTCTTCTAATGTCTCTTCCTCCTTCTGTGATATCCTAAAGATATCATCTCCTCTTGTGCCAGATACTTTGCAATATTCTTTATATTTTTCCAAAAACAAGGCTTGCATTTCATCCCAATTCGTAGTTGCATTGGCTCCTAAACCCATGAACCATCATAAAGCTGATTCTTTCAATGTGGCTGGAAATAATTTAAACTTATGGGCATCAGTGTTTTAGTCAAAACTACGACAAAGGATGTCAAACTCAAACAAGAAGGTATAAGGGTCTTCAGTTGCAAGGCCATAGAACTTTGAAAGAGCAGTGGGAGGTATATTCTTGAGATTGGCATTGGTTATGAGACTTGGAAGTGGAAATGGAAAAGTGAGTTGTGCCATGACTAGTGGGACTAGATTATGAGGTTGATGCTGAAAAGAAATGTTAGGCACTGGATGATTAACAACTGGTGGATTCAAGGTAGTGTTATCAAGAAGAATGGTCACTATTTCAGTGAAAGGTTGGAGACCAGATATATCTAGGGATTCAGCTCTTGATGATGATACTATGGGGAAAACAGGACTTGCATCTTCAAAGGTCAACTCAACTTCTTCTTCAACTTCTTCATTCAAATTAATAGATCCTTGTGGAAGAAATCTGCCATATTCATCTCGTCGTCTTCCTCTTCTTCACACTGGTAAAAAGAACTTAATCTAAAAATTATGACTCAAAAATGCTCCTAGCTTGACACCATCCCTAGCAAGGGTGCCAAAAATGAACCACATCACAATAGGTGTTCCATAGTCATGTGCTAGGCCTGGCTTAGGAATAATCTATTCAAGCTAAGGACTACTTTTCCCCTACCATGAGGTGCATTTAGATTGTCAACCCAAGGATGTATACTTGAAATGGTCGGCATAGTATGTGCACTAGGTACCTTGATGAGTCATTATGCTTGTGCTGCAAGAAAGTAAAAATGCAAAGGAAGGAAACTAAACTACTATTGTGGAAAGGAAAATACTGAATTTATGAATGTTGAAAACAAAATGACAAGATAACAGAGATTCCATCTTGACTCATCCACTAGACTGTTCTCGCAGATGCTACAAGAACGTTCATGAAGTGTGATGCTATAGGAAGGAATTAACTAGCTACGTCTTACTTAAAATACTGCTAATGCTAGTAAAATGAATCTATTCTATCCTAATCTAATCCACCTTCCAAGTGGGCCCCCTTGGTTGGCTTCTCTAATCTACCAACACAGGATAGAAGCTAAAGAGAAATAATTCATTTCATTAATCAATCATTACATGATTTAGAATTGTAAAACACAACTGTAACAAACTGTGAATCAATGTTCTCTCTTACTCAATAAAACTTATTAAAAACCAAAACTTCACACACAAGAGTTGATCCCAACATATATAGGGAATCTACTCTTTATTACATAACAAAAAAGTAACTGTCCTAAGTTAAGTCTGCAGGAGAGAATATAGGAGAACAACTGAAAGTGAAAAGGAAGGATAATGGAATTAAGGAGGGAGCAATGAAGTCTTGGCATCCACTTGTTACAACATAAATGCAGAGAAGGCAATGGCTCATAAAAGCTCCTCCTTATTCGCTACCATGTTTCCTGGAGTGGTTATAACTTCCTTTTCATGGCTGTTCCTTGATGCTCATTTCTCCTTGAATGCTGTCGGCAACCAACTTCTGGATTCTTCCGCTCATCCTTTAATCCTTATCATCAGGTTAGTTATGATATAAGACATATTTGCGAATAAACATCCATCAAACTAAATTCAAGCATAAGAACGCACATTTGGATATTTATATGAAATACTGCATATTAAATATAATTTAGGCAAAAGATGACATAATTTTTCTACCCCATAAATCATCAAAGGTTTATGAAACATAGGCTTATAAGTGTTAAAACAAGGATAAACAGAGTATCACAAAGTATCTTAAACATAACAAAATAAAGGCATTTTTTAGACTCATCACCTTCTAAAGGAACGCTAATTTTTTTCTATGTTTCTTGTTTCATTATTCACCTTCTTAATTTTTTTTTGGTGTTGGGGTCATACCTTTCCATCCATTGCCCTAACCCAAATTAGGTGAAAATTAGGCTTCACAGGCTTCACAGGCTACTTCAACAATCAAGATTATTTTTGGATTGTTCTAGGATTGGTATGAACCTATTGTTGGAATTATGATATATTTTTCATTAGTGCAAACACTTATTCTATCCTGAATTTTTATCTTGCTCATCACTTAGTCTCAAGTATATACCGAGCATTCAGTGGTTACCTTATAAGTTCAACAGGAAAATAGTTCTCACCGAGCATTCCAGGGATACTGAGTGAAAAAGGTAAAGGAAGTTCAACAGTGTTTACCGAGTGAAAAAGGTAATCAAAGATCAGCAAAGTTTACAGAGTGAAAAAGGTAATCAAAGATCAGCAGAGTTTACCGAGTGAAAAAGGTAAAGGAAGTTCAGCAGTGTTTACCGAGTGAAAAAGGTAAACAAAGGATTCAGTGTTTATCAAGCTAAGCAAGGTAAACGAAGAAGATAGTTTCTACCGAGTAACACTACATCTACCAAGTCACCAATGGCTACCAAGTTCCAAGCAATGTTCTGTGACTTGTATGAACCAAGTCTCTACTTCTATCGAGTGCATGACGATGCTGAGTAACATAGTGGATGCCGAGTATCATAAGGTCACCGAGTTAGTTCAGTGAACCCGAGTTTACTAATGGGACGGCTCAGTAATGTTTTGTTCACTTATGTTTTGGCCAACCTTGTAACTGTAAAATATTGAAATGGTATATATGTAATGTATGATATCATTTTTTGATATATGATATGGAATATGAACATATTGACATTAAAAAAAAAATTGTTCGCATGAAAAGAAGGTACTTCTATCAGCAGCAAAGCAAAAGGAATACAACAAGGTCAACATAAGGAGTAGAAAAGTTATATCTATCACATCAGGTGATCAATGCAAAAGGATCTTATTAGCAAACAAGTTGTAAGTAGATTCATTGTTTCATCCTAACAGGTGAATTAATTTTTTAAATCCTATAACAAGGTAAACTTAACAGTCTTTTGTAAATCTCCTAATAGAGTGCATACTTCACTGTATGTTTGTAAATCCTCTAACAAGGTGGATCTAGCAGTCCTACTTGCTCCTAATAGGGTAGATCACCATAAGTGATCATTGTAATCTTTAACCGGCCAACTTCATACAACATTAATGAAGTTTTGTGGGCATCATCCCCACCCCAATTTTACTTTCTAATTGGAAGGTTTTTGGGTCACCAAATCATTGTGTTCATGTGTTATGAATGATTGATCTTTCATTTATGCAGTAGATTAGATGAATGACTGATAAATGGTTAAAATGCATAAAATTTTATATGTTACTGATTCACCCCTCCCCTCTCAGTAACACATTTCATCCTGAATATTTCCAACAATTGTTGTCAGAGCATTTGGTTCTCAAGACAAAGTTTGATAGCTTGAGCAAAGATCAAGAGCAATGGAGATATTCAAACTTGACAAAGCTATTGAAAATGAAAAGTTAGATCTGGAAATGATCATGGCTCAACTCAAAGAAGCTAAGGAGCATCTTTCTCAATCCCTAAAAAGAAGGAAGAAACTTGCAAGACAAATGAATGATCACCAGTATGTTGAAGAAAGAATTGAAGACCTTTTACCTTCAAGTAGTTCAAATGAAGCTAATGAGGCAATCAAGGAACTCCTGGCAAAGAATGGTTCCCTGCAGGAAGAAGTAAGAAAACTCAAAAGAGAACAACAAATCCAATCAATCAGGCTATGTGAAGTCTTGGAACAAAGAAACAAGGCAAATGAAGACTTAGAGGTAAGAAATAGTGAATCCCTTCAACATCAAGATCTTATAAATCAACTTTTCAATGGAAATGAAGCAATTATGAATTTGAGATCTAAAAATGAAGACCTAAGGAATGATCTAATCACTAAAAGAAAAATTAATGAAAGCTTAAAAAGTGACTTGAGATCTGAAAGACAAATCAATGAAATTTTTCAATGAGAGAATGATGAAATCACAAGCAAACATGACTCAATTAAATCAGCTAAGTGAGCAAAATCTTCATAGACAAAAAGGCAAAGCTGGACTTGGTTACAAGGAAGTAGGTGAAACTTCCAAACAAGGTGCACAAAGAAATCAAAGGCCTACTTGTAATCACTATGGTAAGATAGGTCATACATCAAACAATTTTTGGAATAATGGAAAGTCAAAATTCAATGGAAAATGCTTCAACTGCAATCAACATGGTCACAAAGCAAATGAATGCAAAGAAAAACCAAAATTTGAAGGCAAATGTCACAAATGCAAGAAACTAGGTCACAAGGCATCTCAATGCAAATCAAAGGTATTTAATCCAGCAAAATAAATTATCAAAGCAATATTTGGTTGGGACTACAATACCTAGTGCAGATGTCACTATTGTGGAGAATATGGACACATCGAAATAAACTGTGCAAGAAATTACCTAAGAAAGAAGGATACAACCATAAGATGTTACACATGTACTGAACTTGGTCATATAGCTAAGAATTGCATGAATACTAGAAGAATTGAAGATGAAAAGAAAGCAAAAGCTTATAACATTTGGAAGCAAATGAGACAACAGTGGATTCTTAAATCTACTGATCAAGATAGTTCAAATAATTATCATGTCACTCAAGAAGTGGGTGACTCCATCATTTCTAATTGAGACTTAAGAAGACTTAGGAACTGCATCTTCTAGCCACATCTTAAACAGTTCCAGATTATAAAAATGGGTGCAAATGATCAATACAGTATTTCAAATACATGGATCATAGAAATAGTATCAATCACCAAGTTGCATGTACCAAGCAAGGATGACTAAAGACCTTACTGAGCTAGGTTGGGAATATCAAATATTCAATTAGTCCACTGAGTTGCAAGGTTCTAGAGAGTATTTCAATGATAGACTGGCACACACTATGTCATCTCATCTACCTTCGTACCGAGCCTTAATGACAGTATTTCATTAAAAAGTGTAGAATTCAATTTCATTTTCCACCGCGACTTAAAATTCTCAGAGCCAAAAGGATTTCTAGTTGCATGCCAAGTGATTTGAAGAAAAATTCCTGCGAAGTAATTATTTGAAAATCTTTTCATCCACCGAGCAACAGTGGCATCCGCAAGCACCAGCAGCAGTAAGGTGAAGAAGGGTTCTGAAATGCTAGTAAAAGGAGTTGAATGGAAAGCCCCAAAATTCAAGGTAGTACCCACAGTTGCAGAACCACTTGACATTCACGAAGCTCAATCAAAATCCCTCCTAAGGTACTTCTTGTTAATGATATTCATGCTCATTTCAAATGTGTTGTTCAAGAAATTGGTACGTTAGATATGGATAATGCCCTAGGTGAATTATGTGTTGATGGAGCCCTAAAACCTGAGCACAAACACTTAAAAGAAAAAGGCTTGACCCATATTCTGCACCTACCAAGAAGTTTTCAGGTTAAATGGGTTAGATATGTTTTGAGCCATGTTCATAATGGTCAATTGTAGTTGGAACAACCCGTATTGATAACCAAAAAGATGATTCATAAAATCACGAGTTTGCCTATGCTAAGCAAAGCTAAAACCACTAAAACCCTAGGTCAGGATGAGTTACAGAAGAAAACCCTAACAGAGTGGGACGGTAGAGGACTAAAGCTTAACAACATATCTAATATGGAACTTAGATTTGGCATTTATGTGATTGCGAATAAGTTATACAGTTCCAGCAGATTGAATAGTGTATCGTGTGAAGCTGTGGATTTAACATTTAAGATTGTAAAGAAAAATCTTGAATTTGATTTGTTAGAATTACTGTTGAGATAGCTGAATAAAAATATGGAAAGCATAAGGACTTCCAAGAATAACCCCTATAAATTTGGTTCTTTGTTAATTTGTTTATTCTTTTATGTACAAAAGTTTTTTCCATCAAAAGGATCTGTAGTATGGAGGAAAGACACTCCAATTTTATATCAAATTAATGAGTTCATAGCAGAAATGGGTGAAAATTTTGACAAAGCCATGGATAACTATTTTGAAGATTTCAAGGAAAGGATGAATAATAGGTTCAAAATTCCTCCTAAGCTTGTTAAGGATTACAAAGATGATATCTGTTTCATGGTTGACTGTGACCATGTGTACATACAGGAAGTCATACCCCGAGTGGCATGGGTAAAACCATTGCCTTATGAATTAAATATTGATGATGCAAGAGATATCATTGAGGCAGTGGTCAATGAACTAGCTATCCCTAACATTCTTGCCTTTGGAACCTATGATGAAGCAAAGGCCAGAATAGAGCTTGAAATCAAGATACCTTAGGCAATAAGAAAAGGCAAGAGGAAGATAGCCAAAATGAAAACTGCTACTAGTCCTCTTATGCTAACTAAAGGTAAAGGCGAGGATAAAGAAGATGATGAAGAAGGAGGAGAAGAAGAAGAACAAGAACAAGAATCTGTAGGAGAAGAACCTCTAAAGAAGAAAGGTAAGGTAACCATTACCAAACCTAAGAAGACACCTACTGTAGTATTCTCAAGGAGGACCAGGAAAGTCAAACAAGAACCTATACTGGTTAGACCTTCACTCACATTTGAGGAAAGGCTCAAACAATTGGAAGAAGGGGCAGGCATCACAAATTTCAAAGCTTTGAAATTTGAAACAAGAACAGATGCTAAGAAAATGCAGATAGAGGAAATGGTACTCTCCAAGATGGGAAAATGGAAATACTCCCCAGACCAGCTTGCCTCTCAAATCTCCAAGGAACTACTGGAGAGATTGCAACCAAGATGGGAAACATCCACCAAAACGGTGAAAGATATCTATGAGCAATCTTTGAAAAACCTTCAACCAAATCTCACTGGAGCAAAAATAAAGGCTGCAATGAAAAATCATGAAGGAAAAATGATGATCAGATTGCACACTTATTTGATTTTAATCAAAGACATTGAGCATGTTATAAATGATGCAACAAACATGTGAAAAAATATCTATCATCTACATAAGCCCAGTGAAGATCCAGTAGAAATCCAGGATGATGACAGTAGTGACAGTGATGATACAACTTCCTCTCCATCCATCATAGTCTCACTAGGAGAGCTACATGCATTAATGGAGGAAGACAAGGAAGAAAAAGAGGAAGAAGCTGAAGAGGAAAATAAGGAGGAAGATGATCCAGTAAAAATTATAGCAACAGTCATTGCATCTCTTCCTCACTCTCCACCTAAAACTATTACATCATCAAGGTTGGAGTTAGCTTCCATAGGTTTGATAGCATCTTCATGAAATTTATCATCTGTACCTGCCACTTCATAGCTCCAAGTATCATTAGTGGAAGTGTCTACCACTTCATCTACCGAGCTATAGCCCTCTCTAAGCCAGCCTCCTCTGTTCCAACATCATCAAGTGACACATTAGTAAGTTCTACAATTTTGTCAGTTCCAACAATTTTGACAGCATTATCTGCATCTACTTCAAGTATAACTAGTTCAGATACTACTATAATGGGTATATCATCATTTTTGGGAAGTACTCTAGTTTTTGATTCGGTAAATACTTCTATTGGCATTCATTCTTCAAGTCCTATCCTAGTTTTTGCTACTAGCCCTTCCATATCTACTATTGTGTCTATTCCTAAGATTAAACCAATGGCCACAGAAGTTAAACAAAAGCAACCATTAAGACTTCTGATAACTAGAAAAGAAATACCAGAAGAAATTGATTTAGACATAGATATAGTTATTCCAAAAATTGACTATGAAAATGCTACCGTTGAAGAAATTAGGTATGCTACTCAATTAATAGAAATGAAGGCTACGCAGAATCAATTAAGATATGAAAGGGATAAGGAATACAAAATAATAGAGGATACCAAGAACATTATTATAGAGGATATAGGTGTTGAAGTAGATTCTACTCAACAAATTTTGATTCAATTAGAAGAGGCTATAAATAAATTCAACGAGGACACCTTTGGTCAAGAAAAATTGATTGAAAAGGCTAAAAGGAAATTTGATAATAAGGTGCTTGAGTACATTGCTCAACACATTGCAATAAAACAGGTAGAATTGTCTACAATTTTGGCCAATTTTGAAAATTCTTTTAATAATGTAACTTTACTTTTTGCCAAACTTTGTGATGTTACTAAGTACCCAAAGGAGATCAAAGAAAAATTGAATAAAATTGATGAGGATATGAAGGGCAGTGCCAAAATATTGCAACTTGATCCCAATTCAAGTTCATCTCATCATCTCCGAATTAGATTTTTGTTAGAAAAGCAGGCAGAATTGCTGAGAGAGGAAGCAAGGATCAAGTCTACCTTAATAGACATCTAGAACATGATCCTTCCTATCATGGACATAATGCAGAAACACATTGTCCACTCCAAAGTATTGATCCATGACAACAATTTCTCAGTTGTAGATCATATGATTGAACTTTTAGCAAAAGTTCAAATAGCACTCTCCTCATGCAAAATTTTGCAAGAAAATTGGGATAAGACTTTGGCTCTTATTCTCAAGGTACATTCTAAATTCATCTCCCATTTTTGTATCTCTGTGTAAATATATATTGCTTAATTTGGCATTATTGTCAAAAAGGGGGAGATAGAGTTTAGAGGGGGAGATAGAGATATTTGTAAATACTCTGAGCATATTGTATGGGGGAGATATATATAAATCAATACATCAAATCTTGTACATAAGTTTTTTTGTCACTAATGCCAAAGGGGGAGATTGTTGGAATTATGATATACTTGTCATTAGTGCAAACACTTATTCTATCCTAAATGCTTATCTTTCTCATCACTTAGTCTCAAGTATATATCGAGCATTCAGTGGTTACCTTATAAGTTCAACAGGAAAATAGTTCCTACTGAGCATTCTAGAGATATCGAGTGAAAAAGGTAAAGGAAGTTCATCAGTGTTTACCGAGTGAAAAAGGTAATCAAAGATCAATAGATTTTACAGAGTGAAAAAGGTAATCAAAGATCAACAGAGTTTACCAAGTGAAAAAGGAAGTTCAACAGTGTTTACTGAGTGAAAAAGGTAAACAAAGGATTCAGTGTTTATCGAGCTAAGCAAGGTAAATGAAGAAGATAGTTTCTACCGAGTAACACTACATCTACCAAGTCACCAATGGCTACCGAGTTCCAAGCAATGTTCTATGACTAGTATGAACCGAGTCTCTACTTCTACCAAGTGCATGATGATGCTGAGTAACGTAGTGGATGCTAAGTATCATAAGGTCACTGAGTCAGTTCAGTGAACTCAAGTTTACTAATGGGTTGACTTAGTAATGTTTTGTTCACTTATGTTTTGGTCGACCTTGTAACTGTAAAATATTGAAATGGTATATATGTAATGTATCATATCATTTTTTGATATATGATATGGAATATGAACATATTGGCATGAAAAAAAAAATTGTTCGCATGAAAAGAAGGTACTACTATCAACAACAGAGCAAAAGGAATACACCAAGGTCAACATAAAGAGCAAAAAAGTTATATCTATCACATCAGGTGATCAATGCAAAAGGATCTTATCAACAAACAAGTTTTAAGTAGATTCACTATTTCATCCTAATAGGTGAATCAATCTTTTTAAATAATATAACAAGGTAGACTTAACAATCTTTTATAAATCTCCTAATAGAGTGCATACTTCACTATATGTTTGTAAATCTTCTAACAAGGTGGATCTAGCAATCGTACTTTCTCCTAATAGGGCATTTCACCAGAAGTGATCATTGTAAGCTTTAATCGACCAACTTCATACTGTAGTAATGAAGTTTTGTGGGCATCATCCCCACCCCAGTTTTACTTTCTAATTGGAAGGTTTCTGGGTCACCAAATCATTGTGTTCATGTGTTATGAATGATTGATCTTTCATTTATGCAGTAGATTAGATGAATGAATGATAAATGGTTAAAATGCATAAAATTTTATATGTTATTGATTCACCCCTCCCCTCTTAGTAACACATTTCATCCTGAATATTTCCAATACCTATTGACTTCATGGGATAATTTTAAGAATTCCTTCTTCTATGTCCAAAATTATTTTGGAATTTATCTTTTCTCCTCTATAAGTAATGTTGATTCCTATATGGTCTTCCCTAGTCAAACTCACCATAGGCTTGCCTAGAGAAAGACCTTAAAAATGCTTCCTCTTAATTTGAGGGCCATTTCATTTATAAACATTATTTAAATGGAGTCCAATCACCATTCCCAAGAGGCCTTACAAATTAGATGGTGAGAAAGTGAGTTGGAGGTCCATCTTCAACAACTGCCTAGACAAAACCAGTGACAGTTAAAAACCAATATAATTTTTTATAAGGAAAATAAACTAATAAAAATATCTATCTATAAAGAAAAAATAAATAAAAAATGTCATACAAAGGATGAAAAAGTGACATTATGAGTCTTGAATTTATAGCTACCTACTATCATAAAAGAAATTTGCTCACAAAATGCTTCAATATGCTGATTACAAAAACACTGAATCCCTACAATGGACATCCACCCCTACTCTGATGGTCTTTTCATGCCTTATATAGGGTTTTTGGGTTTATTATTTACCCCTTATGCCTCCTCTCCAATTATTTTCAAATTTCTTGCCAAAAGCTCCTCGAGAAAAGTTTAAAAGTCACAAAGTTGTACAATGCAACTTTTGCATCTTTTAGCAACTTTTCTCCAATTTGGTCAAATGACCTTCCTCTCTTCCCAAACTTAACCAAAAAACTTAACTGATGTAAAAAAAATCACCCTAACTTTTCCTAGAATCTATTAACATCATGATGTCATCATTATCATGCCTTGAGCCAATCAGAGGGCTTTGCAACTTGCTAGCCCCTAATTGCACCTAGTAAAAGGCTCTAAGATCATATGAACAACATCTCCACTATATTCCTATTATGCTCAACATGACCTTATGTCCTACATATAAAAATTCCCTAAGTATCACACCCACACAACAAAACATGAAATCTTAGATTGCATAGGCAATCCCTAGCTGCTCCTGCAATAATTGTGTATCTCAATAATCAACTAAAGTTGAGTATGTGGCTTCTATGATAAATTGGACATAGGTGATAGAGACCAAGAAGAATATAGAAGGAATTCAAGAAAATATAACTAAACCAATGGTTATCTACTATGATACCACACATGTAATTAACATCTCAAAGGACCCAATGATGCACTCTAAGACCAAGTACATGGCCATCGAGTACATTATCTTAGACAATAGGTTCAGGATTAGGAGGCAAAGTTAGAGTATGTGTCAACCAAGTAAAAGGTAGAAAACATATTCACTAGGCCATCACCTAAGGATATGTTTGAGTATCTAAGGGGAAGATTAGGGTTCATTCCCTTACCTAAGTTTAAAAAAGAGGATGTAGAAGGATTCATTCAAGTGTACTTATTGAATATCTTTGTTCTTTGAATTTATGTTTGGAGGTTAATCCTTAAGGGGAGTAGTTGTAGTTGTAATAAGTACTAGTAAGAAAAGAAACACATGTGTATTGGTACCTTTGGCATTATCATCAAAGGGGGATAGAATGTATCAAAAGAAGATAGATGTGTAGAAAAAGGGAGTGAATGTATGAAAGAGAAGAGAAGTTTAGTATAGTGGAGAGAATCTAACATAATTGTGGAAGAAAAAAATGGAAATATTTTACATCTAATATCAATTACTTCTAAACATGTTTGAGCACATTGAGTATAGAAGTGTAGTATGTGTTTCCATCAATACTTAAGGGGGAGATTGTTTGAATAATTAATATAAGTAATGGTGTGATGATTGGTGATGTTTGTAATGTCATGATATATGTTTAATTGCACAATTATGAGTTATTGTGTTGTCATTGATGTGAACTATTTACCTAGTGTTCCTAGTATATTGGCAACCATAATTATACTGAGAGAAATGTTACAATATTTAAAGAATATTGGGGATGTCTCTTAAAGTGCATATACCAACTTTTTCTACTGATGTACAAATTACGATGAATGATGAAGGAATAGTGCAATTACTAGAATAGTTAGTGACAAGAAATAAATGATTTTATTAGTTTGTTGAATCTATGTTGAATAGAGTGGTGCATTTGCAGGATGATGCAAATAAGTTAGTGAAGATAATGTCTTTATGATAACAATTCATTATCATTATAGGTAAAGTAGTTTCAAGATGGAAAGGTGTCTAGTGAAGAAGTGTTAGGTTTGATCAACATGTTAAAGAAGAACAAGTTCTTGAGTAAAAATTAGTTGGCTAATGATTGACAACCAATGATAAGGTTGTAGTAAATTTAGACAAGATAGTAGTGATCCAGTGATGTGGATCAACATCTAGAGATGATGATATGATATCACATTATTCAAGGATAGTGTACGCAAAATATTATAGAGAAAAAAAGTGGTTGATAAAAATATGTTTTAACTCTAGCACAAAAATTATATTAATAAGTTGGTGTGATTGGGTAAATGTATTTTGTGACATATGATATTATCTTATGGAAATTAGGTCTAAGTGGGATATTTGAATCTCATATCAGTAATACTTTTAAGATTTAATTAAGGAAATGGAATTGGAAAAATAGTATATACAAGTGAAAGATGAATAATTTATGTTATTGATTATAATCAAACAAAGTGCGTTGAAGAAGTGCAGTGTGTGATCTAGCCAAGAAGAGGCTAGACATGTTAAGAAGATATTTTGAGATTTATTAGATTTGATAAGGAAGAAGTAGTGCTATTATCTAGATCATTGTTTGTTGTTCCCTAATAGTTACAATAGTTAAAATTCCTTAAATAGGCACATCCTAAAAGGTCCTTTGTTGTAAATCTTTTAATGGGGTGGCACTTTATCTATTATTCAAAGTCCTTTAACAAGGCTACCCCTAATAGGGTAAAGCTCTTAAATAGGCTAGAGGTAAATCCATGAATAGGGTGACACCTAACGATGTATTTGTAAATCCTAACAAGATTAAGCTCCTAAGAAGGCATACTTTAGAAGAATACACAATTTTTGGGTACTTATCCCCACTGTGGTTTTTATTCAAGTTTAGTTTTTGAGATACCAAAATCCTTGTGTTAAATTTATGGATGTTTTCACATGTTGAATTATTGTATGTGTTGCTATCAATTTTTTATTATCAAAAGTGGATAGAGAAATTAAATATTTTATGAACAATAAAAGATACTTAAATAACTCTACAAGGAAAGAAATAACAAGAAAATCATGTTTTCTCATTAGAGTACAAATGAGAAGAGGCAAAATAATTAAAAATGAGAGAAGGATGGAAAACCATATGATAATAAACCTTGAAAAAACAAAGCATAACCATCAAAGCATATGAAGTATGCATAAAAAATGTAGACTATGTTAAGTACACCCAAAAAGCCCAACTCAACATCACATCCAATCATATGCACCTGATACACAAATACACCCTGATAAAATGTGCCAAAAAAGTGCTTAATTGAAATAGAAAAATTCATAGATGAAAGCTCGAGGATGGAAATCACAATAAAGGAAGAGCTACCTCCATGGGCTACACACCTAACTCATAAAATTCAGCACTCCCATAAGCATTCAATGACTACTCTATCATGTTTATTGAATATTCCTTATTAAGAAGCTTGTCAAGATGATTATGAGCAGCAATAAACTCCTTATAGTGTAAAGACTCAAAAAGTAGGTCATCACACCCCCAATTGGCTAGAAAATCTATTACTTGGTTACCTTCTCATAAAGTGTGATAAATGCAAACATCTTTAAAGGAATCCATTAACTACCAAATTTGATGTAAAATGTATGCTAATATCTAGCTATGCAAGAATTGTTAATTCACACATCTACTATTACCATAGAATCACCTTTAATGTGCACCTTTAAAAAAAAACCTCTTTGATCTAATCATAGCCACATAATAGAGCAATAGCTTCAAAAAAGTTATTAGTACCCTAAGGAATATATAAGAGAGTTTAATAGTATGTGTAATTCCCTGATGACCTTAAATACAAATACCAATGCCTACCTACCTTAGATTACCTATAAAATCACCATCAAATTTGTGTTTAATGATGTCATGAGATATAGGAGACCATTTGAATTTTTATTATCTAGGGCTAGATCTAAAAGGGATCAAGATTCCCTTCCATTGTTTCATTATCTGACCATCCCAACTTGATTACCTTCCTTTTAAAAAATATGTTTGCTCCTTTCCCACCAAAAAGCCCATATGAAAATGGTTGGAATACACTTCCATATGAAATTAAATAAGGATGAAGAATGAAGGACAAGCCAAGACTAGAAAAGATACCACAATGTGTACATCAAGGGTATTCTATAATTTAGTTTATTGAGAAAAAGAGTCCAAAATAAAATTAGAAAATGGATAATTTAATAATAATATATCAATGCTTTCTCATGACTTCATTGTACAGGACACAATTGAAAGGTAGAGCTATAGAAATCTTGGTGAGCATGTTACTATTGATGATCCTGTTCTTTAAGGAAAGCCAAGCAAAATACCTTGCATTGGGAAGCACTTACTTACTCCAAAAAACACTGAAGGCCCCAGATGTAGGCTTCCTATTGTGAATTTTTTGTAAAGCTTTATATCTATCTTTGATCAAATAATGCCCACCACTTGGTGGAACTCACACTAAAGTGTTATCTCTATCAAACATATAAATCTCCCTCTCCTTAAATATTTGTCCAAGGATCATCTTGTGGTTCACTGAAAGGGGTAACTCAGAAGAATATTTCCACTTCACTTTGTCTATATATAAATCTAAAGATTCCACATAATCAATGAATTTGACACCCCACCTAGAATAAAAAACTTAAAATAAGACAAAATCTCGATACTAACTAATTAAAGAAGGCCGGCCCTACCATGAAGCATCCTAAAACTTAACTTCATCACCTCTATGCATTTCTTATTATATATTGCTAAAAAAGATCTCTAGAATTCATTATGAAATTCAAAACAACCAATCATTTAGGTGGATTAAGAATACAAGAAACTCTTTTGGAATCCATCTTATCTAAATATTTTTGTTGCATTATCCTGCACCATCACTTGTCCAACCATAAATACATCTGTGAAATTAGTTTATGACCAAATTCTTTATTTACTAGTTGTAAATCATGAACACAACCTCCCACAGTTTACATAATTCTTTCAATATCTTGAAGATAAACTAATAGTATTTTACACTCTTTTTGTAAGTTCCCTTTCACAAAATATCTAGTACAGGGCTAATTAGTCTCAAATAAGAAAAATGTGATTTTTGAGGAATTTTGATTAATTTTAGTTAAATAATATTTTTAAAGTTCATTTTATAAAATTTAAATCAATTATGACCATTTCAAATCATTTTCCAAAGTTTCAAGCCTTTAGGCTTTAAAATGCAAAAATTGCTTAAATTGGCAAGTTGTAAAAAATCAATATTTTTGCAAAAAGAGGGAGAAAAATATGAAAAATAAGTGTAAAATTAATCTCATGGACATGGATCAGTTACATAAAATTATATAGACCTAAATAATCCATTTGGGCTTCATTTTTAGACCTTAATAAAGATTTGAAGTGAGTTTTGCAATGAAATTTCTCTAGTTTTTTAAATTTTTTTTGAAAGTGGAAATAGTTTCAAGATATCTCATTTTGATTTGTTTCTCTTCATCCCAATTATTTAAAATTGATTAGGGTTGATATTAATATGATTCTAATTTATTTTTGTGTTCATTTCAATTTATTTCATTTAATTTTGAGTAAGATATCACTAGTTTGGTGTTGAAGGGTTCAAAACCTTGTCTAGGGTAACTTGTGGGTTAGTAAAATGTGAAAATTT
Organism: Cupressus sempervirens; assembly: GCA_028749045.1. Classification (NCBI taxonomy): domain Eukaryota; kingdom Viridiplantae; phylum Streptophyta; class Pinopsida; order Cupressales; family Cupressaceae; genus Cupressus; species Cupressus sempervirens. The sequence continues at coordinate 397,855,430 of CM053791.1, read as the reverse complement.
CATTTGGCTCAAGGAAAAATCCCCAAATCTCATGTATTAGTCTACTTTTTAAATTTTTTAAAAATTTTTCTCAAAGGTTCTGGCCATGAGGAGTTCATTTACAATGGGTTTTGAGATGAAGAAGACCAATATTTCATATGTATCAGTCACAATAGTGAAGATTTTAGTTTTCATGTGTGTGTGTGTGGTGGATAATTATTGAAGGTTTTGGGTATGAATGAAATATTTTTGGAAGTATTATTCAATATAATTTATTTTTCTTAAAGTTTGACCCAATTTCATTAAGAAATGAACAAGTTATGCAAACTTTTGTAAAACTAGTTTGTTTAGATTTTAGATTCCCAGAGCTACAATCTAAAGAATATTTTGTAATAGTCATGTATGGTTTAATAAGGACATAAAAATTGGTGTATAGATAGTTTATTAGGTCTTGAATAAATTAAATTATTTCTATTAAAAATTATCATGTGATTTGAGGGGGTCAAACAAACCCATTTCCAAAAATTGTTCTATTTACATGGTTTCCCATCACTGTTGCTAGAGGAAGGTGGTAAAACTTTGTCATATGTGTATTTGTGAGCTTTGTAACCATGAATAGTTTGGGAATGTATCCTTTATAATTTTAAATGTCACTAAACATCTCATATTATGTTTATTGAATACTCAACTCAAGTTTAGGTTTCTATCTAATTGTGGGGAAGGATGCCCACTTGGCATTATAAGATTGGTTCCAAGTCTTGTGTAAACCTTTTCCTCTACATAAAATTGGTATTATATTTTAGAAGGTTTATAAAAAAGAGGTTTTTGGTATTTGTGTATTTATTTTCCATAGTTTCATAAGGAAATTTTGTTACCAAAAGGCTAGGTGGAGAGGAGAGACCTAGGTGAGGCAAGGACAAGATGGGGTAAATGGACAAAGACTAGATTGAGGGAATGCACCTTCTAAGGGAATAGGTGTGAGGTGATGGTTCATGGAAGGATAGTAAAGAAGAGAGAAAGAGGAAAGTGGAGGAGAGGAAAATAAAAGAAAAGGAAGAGAGGAATAAAAAAGGAGAGAGGGAGAGAGAAGATGAGACAAAATACTTGGAATATGAGAGAAAGTTAACCAAAATAACAAGGAAACTTGATAACTTAGAATGAGGAACTAAAGAAAAATAAATGAGTTGGCACTTATAACTTAAGAAGAAGGTAGTATGAAACATTCAAAGGATAATACGAAGAAGAAAGGAGCAACTACATACATCAACACAAGAAAAATGTACAACTTGAATACATTCTCCAAGTTGAACCAGACACATTACAAATACTGTTAGCATGAATGTTGATGCTATGGGTGAGAATTGCACAATATTGATATGATATATTCATGACTATGTTTGTCATTGATGACAACATAGTAATAAGTTTGTAAAGATTGATAGAGCAACAGACATTGATTTTTGTATTAAGAATAATATATTACTTATCTGCTAATGTGTAGTTTCCAACACATACTATAGTATGTCTTTTTTACAAGGGTAAGTGCATAGAACCTAATTTGATAATGTACAAAAGATATGATTGATTTATAGAGAACCACATAGAAACAGAGTATTATGAAAGCAGTTCCTATTGTGTGATTGCTGCATTCATCGAAAATGTAATGAAAGGTTGCACAGTTAACTAGCGATAGTATACTAGCCATTGATGATGTCAAAGAGTGTACATGTATGGAAGTCACATGTGTGAAGGTTTGTTTATAACTATGAGCTAACAACATTAATTAAATGTGTATTCATTTAATTAACATATTATAATTAAGTGGGTGGCCAACTCAAGGATTTATTATTGAGCATGGTATAAAGGAAAGATGTTTTCCATGTTTAACATATAGAGAGTAGATAAGACTTGAAAATTATTGAGTAGTAGAGAACTATAGAAGTAGAGTGACTTGCCAATGTGTTTAAGTGACCTTAAGGGTTATTGTTAAAGAGTACAAAGTTCTAGATCTGATTGTATGGTCTGAAGGAGAAGTCTAACATATTGGATAGAGGAAGAAGTAAAAGCTTGTTTCACATCTATTATTTTGAAAGGAATAGTACTGAGGTCAATTGGATAGTGGGTTCATTGATATGATCTTGAAGCTATTTGAATAGTGGGTTCAGCTATCTTCCACAACTCCTAACAGGGTTGACACAACTTCTAACTGGGTTGGAATCTCCTAACAAGGATTCAAAGTCTTCCTAACAGGGACTCTTGTACTAAATGTTGTAATAGACTCATAATAGGGTCCATCCTATAAAAAGAAATATTTATATTAGTAAATCATCTTGTGGGCATCATTCTCACCAGGGTTTTCCCTCTGATCAAGGGTTTCCCTAGTCAACATATCTGGTGTAACTATTTATGTGCATCTCTATGGTTGTTGTTTACTTTGGTTAAATGGTTAAGTTTGTTCAAAGAGGATAAATTTTTTAATTGTTCAATAACTGATTCAACCCCTCTCTCAATTATCTTGGTGGACTATTGTTTCTAACAAATAAATGTTGATCCTCTTGTGTTTCAAGATGAACAAAGCTTTTTAGTTGTTAATGAAGGATTAAAAGAGCATGTTGATATTGGGATACATGATATGATTAATGTAAAAGACCAAGTACTTGATGGTATTATTTTTGATAGATCAATCACAAGGAATGACACTATGACTATTACTACTAAGGGTGACAAGGAAGGACAAGTTGCTACATATGACAAGCATAATAAAGAGGGTGGTGCAATTTTTATTTCTAATGATTTGTATCCAAGTTTACAAGAGTTTGATGCAAGTAAATATGTTTCTAAAATATATGAAAAAGGCATTAATGAGGTTTCTAAGATATATAAATTAAAGAATTATAATTTTGAAACATAGAGGTTGAGAACCTATTGGATAAAAAAATGTACAAAAAAAAGAGAGGAAGAGAGTACCAAATCTATTTTCAAGGATAAAGGAACACATGAAAATTAATTTGATGACTACAAAGAAGAATGAAATTAGAAGGGCCATGGTTTTAAGTGAAGATATAGTTATAGGAGCACCATCATATGAATATTGGATCAAAGACCTGCCACCTAGCCAACTAGTGGAATTAGAGGGAATTTTGGAAAAGAAAGAGCATAGCAAGACAAAAGGATAAGTTATTACCAATACCTACTCAAATGGAAAGGGATACCAATAGAGGATGATACTTCAATGACTAAGGAAGGCATCATCAAACATTTCTATACTATTTTAGGTCTTAACTAGGTAGGAACTTGAGTTCTTTTCCTAGGGGAGTACGGTGTAAGGCACTATATATGTTGTTTAGTCTCATATAAGAAAAATGTGATTTTTGAGGAATTTTGATTAGTTTTAGCTAAATAATATTTTTAAGGTAATTTTATAAATTTAAAATAATTTATGATCATTTCAATTCATTTTTCAAGTTTCAAATCTTTAGGCTTTAACATGCAAAAAATGCTCAAATTGGCAAGTTGTAAAAAATCAATATTTTTGTTAAAAGAGGGACAAAAACATGTAAAAGAAGTGGAAATTCACCTCATGAATGTGGATCAATTACAAAACATTATTAGAGACTTAAATAAGCCTTTTGGGATTCATTTGTAGACGTTAATGAATATTTGAAGTGAGTTTTGCGATGAGATTTCTCTAATTTTCTACTTTTTTTGAGTGTAAGCGGTATGAAGATAGCTCATTTTTATTTATTTTTCTTCATCCCCATGATTGAAAATTTATTTAAGTTGATATTAATCTTATTCCACTTTATTTTTGAATTTGTTTTAAATTATTTCATTTATTTTTGAGTAAGATACCACTATTTTGGTATTGAAGGGTTAAAAACCTTGTCTAGGGTAACCTATAAGCTAGAAAAATGTAAAAAATTCTTTTGACTCAGAAAAAAAATTCCAAATCTTGTGTGTTATTATATTTTTTATATTTTTTCAATTTTACCAAAGGTGACTTTCATGAGGAGTTCATATGAAAGGGGTTTTGAGATGAAAGACGGTTGCTATTTCATATGTATCAATCAAAATAGTGAAGATTTTCAGTTTGCATGTGTGTGTGGTGGATATATATTGAAAGTTTTGGGTATGAATGAAATATTTTTGGAAATTTTATCTAATATAATTTTTTTTTTCAAGTTTGACTCATTTTCATTAAGAAATTAACAAGTTATGCACACTTTTGTAAAACTAGTTTGTTTATATTTTGTTTCATAGATTTGCACTCTAAAGAATATTTTGTAACAAACATGTATGGTTGAATAAGGACCTAAAATTTGGTGGGTTGATAGTTATTATTTTTTTAGAAATTTACTTTCTTTCCAAACAAAATTTATCTTGTGATTTAAGGGGTTAATCAAACCCATTTCCAAAAACTATCCAGGGTTTCCTATCACTGTCACTTCAAGAAGGTGGTGGAACTTTTTCATATGTGTATTTGTGAGATTTGTGACCATAAATGGTTTGGGAATGTCTCATTTATCATTTAAAATATCCTTCAAGGTTTCATATTGTGTAGATTGAATACCCAAATCAAATTTAGGTTTCTATCTAATTGTAAGGAAGTATGCCCATTTGGCATTATATTAGTTCCAAGTTTTGTGTAAACCTTTTTCTTTGCATCAAATTCCTTAATAATATTTTCAAATTGACTAACAATATAAGGTGGGGCTTTAAGAATCACAATATTATAATTTGGATTATCTAATAAAATCACCTTCGCCAGAAGAATCTTGCCTACTGGTGACAACCATCTTGCTTTCCAAGCTAGAATTCTACTTTTTATCCTTTAAATTAGAGATAACCAATTAAATTATTTATTAGCACTTATGAAAAATGGAAGCTCCATATATGAAAATGAAAATGCTCAACTGGGAAGCCAAGAAAGTTACTTATTCTACTAGAAACCCCCTCATTCATATTGAATAATAATATCTTCATTTCTTATGCATTGACTTTTTGACCTGAGAGAGACATGCATGAATCCAAAGTATCTTTAATATTCCTTTCTTCTTGGATAGATGCTTTCCCAAAAAACAAAGTGTTATCCATAAATAAGGAATGCATAGTTGATAGAGAAGTGTTTGCAATTTGTATACGCTTCCAAAGGCTAAGACTATGGTGAAAGTGTATGTTTCTACTCAACACTATAGCCATAATAATAAAGAGAAATGGGAATAAAGGATCACCCTATCCAACCACTTGTGAAGATTGAAAAAAAATCATAAAGTTAAAATTAATGATAATTGAAAACCATGTCCTAGATATGAAATGCTTAATCTAATTACACTATCTTCTGAAAATCCAAATTTGCATAATACTTTAAATAGGAACTGCCAATAAAATTTGCTGTATACTTTCATCATGTCAAGATTAACCAAAAAACTATGTAACTTGTGTGTATGAATGGATTATAGGGTCTCATGGAAAAATATCACACCTTCCATTATTTCTTTTCCTGACACAAACCCTCCTTTCTCTATGGAAATGATACTAAGAATGAATTGCGACAACCTCTCTCTCTCTCTCTCTCACACACACACACACACACACACACACACACACACACAGATTTTTTGAAAATTTTATAGACTATATTACATCAATAAATAGGACAAAAATGTGTAAATGTCTTATTGGATTGGAATTTTAGAATAATAGAAATATTTGTTGTATTGATGTATCTTAACACAGTCTTTCTCTTCCTAGACTCTTCAATTGCTACAATGAAGTCACCAAAAATAACATCCCAAAATTTATGGTAAAATAAAGTTATAAAATGTTCAAAAGGTTGACAATGATGTAGGAGCATCCTACATTGCATTTCTTTCCTTCTTGGTAGATATGTGCTCAATTATCATTATGAACCTATTTGGTGACTTCATCAATGATTGGCTTGATGAAGGTGTTTTTGTCTTCATTCATCGAGTGAATTGAGTTCTTCTTTCACTGAGTGGATCTTTGTCTTGTGTTCACCATGTCCCTCAGTGAATCTATTTTTCTGTTGTTTGGTGATGTCTTGTTCTTCTTTCATCAAGTTGTCTATTTGGTTCTATTTGAGAGTCAACTTTTGTATTTAATTCTAGGCCATAATTTAATGTATTGGATTGATCATGATGCATGTAGACCATTATTTAGTTAGCCTTCTCTATATGATTATCTAGATTCTTCTGTAAGCCATTTTGGCAAGTATAAATAGAGGGTCTTGGTCTAGGTTTAGTAGCGAGTTAGTAGATTAGGAAGTTGGGAGACTCATAATCTAAAATGGAGATCATAGATCTTAAATGTTGGAATATATTATCTGAACTTGAATTATTTTATTGGCCATAACCTAGAAGACCTCACAACTATGCATGTATGATCAATTAATAAAAGATTTTCATTTTTCCCTCATTGTTGGCATTGTCTCTTTGTAAATTTCTTCTATTGTGTTTACTCAATGAGGTTGTGTGGTAATTATGTGGGCCTTGGCCCTAGTTATTATCCCCCCTTGCATCAGGTGGTATTAGATCCTAATTTCATCCTTGTGGAGATTGGATCATGTAGAACACTAGTGGATTTGGTTATAGAGTGACAGATCTAAGATTTGACCTATAACTTGTAGAGGGTCATGATATTGCAAGAATCTATTATCAAAATAGTTTGTAGTAGAGAAAATGCTGAAAATTCCATTATGGATATGTTGTGACAAATTGTAGCTAGATTAGATGCTATTAAGACAACTCAAAGGAGAGGAGTACATCTTGATGATGTTAGTAATGATGAAGGAGAACCTATGACACCAAACCCTAACCTTGAATCTAAGGTAGAATCTAATGAGGAAATATTATTGAGAGTTTTATGTAGGGAACATTGAAGCCCACTTTTGAGATTGTTAGCTATGAGGGAAGGTTGGATACCAACACTTTGTTGGATTGGATTTGCGAGATGGAGAAATTATTTGAGTTTGAGGGCACCCTTGATAATCGAAAGTAAAGATAGAAGTTACCAAGTTGAAGGGTGATACTTCACTTTGGTGGGAAAATTTGCAAATTGATAGACAAAAGAAAGGAAAAGATAAGATCAACAAATGGTTGAAGATGTTGAAATAATTGAAGAAGATGTTTCTCCTTTCTAATTACCAAGTTAATTTGTTAAGGAACATGCAAAATTTGAGGCAAACATACATGAGTGTAAAAGAGTATATTGTCATGCCCACGATTCCAAGGCAAAACACAACTACAATTTTTTTTTAAAAAATTAAAAAATTTCACTAAGTGATCTAACTACTAAGATAGCAAATGATAATTCTTATAATTCTTAATTCTCAAGGTAGTACAATTTGGTCACTAGTGCTTAGGGCTTAATATTCAATAATACCCTTATTATTCAAGGTGATAGTAATTAGATGAAGTTAAGGTATATATGAGAAGTTCATTCTTACTTCTTAGGCTAGACATACAAGTGTATTCAATAGAATTTCAATATGTTGCAAGGTTGATAGTGGGGCATAGTTTGCTAGTTCAAGGAAAACATAATGCATGTGATACTGTTTGATGAGGTTTACAGATTTAATTAATATGTCAAGGTTTACTAGCACACTATTAGTACAAGGAAGTAATTATGGGTTTGTAATATTCTATAATGCTCGATCTCCTAGGTTAACTTTTGAAAGATTGAGCTCGTATTAACTTACAACTATATTAGTCATAAAATGTTGTAGAGAGTTTGATTCATAAAGATCATTTTAAAAGGGCATAACACCATGGCTATAAAACTATCATGCCTTAAGGGTCCTTATGACTTTTCCTAGTAGTAATAAATTAAATTCCCAAAGGAACTAAACATATACGAAGATTTTACATTACACTACTTAACCATTGTCTTATGTATATACCACAAAACTATCCTTAATTATGATTAATGAATTTAAACTTTGATTACCTATATTTCTCAACAAAAATATAGAGAGAGAATGTGAATAGGAGTGATCTCATCAATACTATCTTAACTAACATCTTTCATTGAATAATGCTCTCTACTTGATCTATAGCACATTAAACTAAATTACATTTACAAATCATTATATCCTATTGACTAAGGCTATCTAACATTTAAATTCCCTAAATCCAACTAACCATGTTAATCCTATCAACTTACTAATTATATTTCAATGTAGCTAAGAAAAATAAAAAATAATTTATATTATCTTCTAACTAGCCCCGACTAACATATTTTAACTACCCTAATACTAACCCACCCATTTAATTATAATTCTATTAAATATTGTACCACATACACATGTTCATCTAATCCACTAAACAAAATTTTCAACCCTAACTTGACACCTATTCTAATCTCATGTATATTATTATATTACTCTAAATATATAATATATACCAACTAAATGATATATTACTCCTAATTAAACATTTTAAATTTTTGAACCTAACCACTAACCATTCCACTATACTTCTTATCACATGACATATGCTATAATACTTCCCAACAACATCATTAATTAACCCTTTATTAAAATAACCTACCTTACTACTGATTAGGTGCCCAATAGAAATGATGACCTAGCACTTTCCTTTGTCCATCCTAGGAACTATACTATTCCCAAGGTGTGTGGGCACTTTTCCCATTCCATCCAATATTGGAGGTGGCTTAAACATTATTGCTGACATGGGTCTTTTCCCCCTAGCACCCAAATACTCTTCCCAAGGTGTGATGGCATTTGGTGAGAATGGGGACCACTTAACATGTTGCAACATTACTTTTTTTATCCCTTTAAAATATAGTTGCCTAGGGATGGTGGTTTTGACCAATGTTAGATAATGTCAACATTGTACATGCACCTAAAAGATGCCAAGGATGTGAGGTCACCTAGGTAAGTGGTATTGACTCATGTCAAAACAAAGGCAAGCTTATAGCCTTGTTCATATATGCCCAAAAAGGCATTAAGAAGGGTAGGCATCATGCGGGGGCCACTGTCCCTTTAAAATGTTTGATACACATTGACTTCCCCCCCCCCCCCCACACCTTTATGAAGATGCCACCTAGAGCCATGCAATTTTTTATATATTATTATTTAAGTACTTATCTCTTTCCTTGATGGGGATTTAGACTTATGTCTTGTCTCCTTTAGTCTACTTAATTTATTAATGCCGTGCAATGGATTGTGAGGATATTGCTTGAATATTTTGTTGGTCTGTAATAGACATAGGACTAATTTTTGCATCCCCAAATAAAATCTAGAGAGATGAATGGGCACCTACAACATGTTTATTTCTTATACACTAATGCATTTAAGACAACCATTTTATTTTCTATCCTTATAGTCTAAGGTATTCTTGATATGCTATTTCAGTGATAATTTGAAATTACTCAATATACTATGTATAGTCTAGATTGATGAATTTATTTAATTATTTATTCAATAGAATCAATACAAGGATATATATATATATATATATATATATATATATATATATATATATATATATATATATATATATATATATATCTTGATAGGATCATATATCAAATTAACTGAGTATTCTCATCTATGAATTGTAGTGCCTCTCGTGTTTGTTGTTTCTACCTTGTCTATTTTGATTCGAGAGATACTTGTTACTCTTATTGTTTAATGTACTTTGAGATGACTTGAGGGTCAAATGTTATACTTTGATTCAGTACCATAGATGCTTTACTACTATGCTATTCAGTTTATCATATTTTCATGTTGATGCTATTTTGGGATGATAGTAGATCTATGATGATATCTAGTTATATGGTTTATTTGGAAATATTTGTTGGTCATGTTATGTGATGGATTTTTATGCTATGGTGATTTACTTCATTCTTGTATTTTTATGCTTTTTGTGAATGTGAGTGATGGAAATGGATTAAATAGATATTTTTAATACATGTTGCTTCAGCTATGATATTATATGCAATTACACTTGATCGTGTGTTTTAGTGTTCAGGAATTATATCCCTAGTAGTGGCACATGGAGATAGTGATTCAGCTATTCATATTTTACCAATGTCATCCCTATATGGTCGACGTATCCCTATTTTAATTGTTTAAATCTAATCCTTTCAATGATTAGTAAATCTAAACTTATCTGCATTATGTGATTAGACTAGTGAGCAGGTCTATGCATTTAGAGGTTCGCTCTATCGTGAAAGTGTTAAGTGATTTTCTATGATTTCAGGTTTTTGGGTTTTAAATCTTTTTGGATTTAATTTTTGGCAGCTTTTCCTTAGGTGAATTTCCATCATGGATAATAACCAATTTTTTTTTGGGTTGATTCAGAGTTTAGCTACTCCAGCTGGCTAATTTCCAAAATCAACTATTCACTTGAAAAGTGAATAAGTATTGGAAAAGTGAATTCATTATTCACTTCTCACATTTTAGAAATACAATTTGAGAGAAAATTTGGAAATGCTCTTCTAAAGGATTCTTGTTTTGTTCATTTTGGGAGCTATGAGTGTGGGATCTTCGTGAGGTTGGTCTCATTGGATTCAGCTCAAGGAGTTTTTCCTTTGCCATCAGTTTTAACAGTTTTGGTGAAGTATTTATTTTATTTCCCGGGTTTCAATTTTTTCCCTTTTTGCTATCAAGTAGGGCCTTCCCATTTTGTTATTTTCACTCCATTTCAGCTTCTATTTCTTATAATAGTATGTTAGGAGGTTGAGAATTAGTGTTTCCCTCCATTGTTGTTTACTAGTTCTACCTGGTTGGTTGGGTTTGAATGTTTTCCCTATTTTTGAAATGGGGGTTGGGGTTTTTGAGCTGTTATGCTAGCTTTTTTTGCATACAGTATCCGATTTTAGTTATTTTTGGATTTTTTAGGTTTTTGCACTCAAAGGCCAAATGGGATTTAATTTCAAATTTTTTTTCCAATTTGAGGTTTTTACCTCATTTTGTGTGCCACCCTATTTTCTCAAGTTTTCTTGGCACAATGTGGGTCATGGACTTGGATGATCCGTTTAGATATCCGTTAGACCACTTTTGCATCTTTTGTTGCATTGGGATGTGTGTTACATTTGTCCTCTCATTTTTGTTTTCAATTGAGGGACTTGTTGCTTTGTATTCTCATCCAATCCTTTATTATGATCTTCATGATGGTGGTGCGCCACACATGAGTACGTGCACGTACATTGTCGGATGACTTGCAAGTCTCAATCTTCCATGGTATTTCTAGAATTGTGATCATTGGGGTTGGGTTGGAAATTTGCATGCCTACAAGCACTCATCATTGGATGAGCATGGGTAGGGTAGAGTAGCATGTGGATAGGGTTTCTATCTTGTAGCCTCGTGATCATGATGCCATGGGTTGGAAGAGGAAGTTTTATATAAGTGATGACTAAAGAAAATATTGGGTGGTAATAAAACTTAAGATAATAAAATGTGTGAGCACCTAATTAAGTTCGAGGACATAATGTGTGAGCACCCATTTAAGTTTGAGGACACTTGATCCGAGCTTGGGATTTTCAATGCCAAGTGACTCTCCATGATGTTAGCCCCTACATAGTAGCCCTCTGAGATGTATGACCAAGACCTATAGTTATGCATTGTCTTTGTCTTGGATTTAGTCAACATACTTCTTAGCATGAGTTAGCCATGGATGTTTTCTTTATGTGTGGTTGTGGTTGGTTCATTATCTCCATCAGCATGATGGGTGTGGACCTATAGGTGCCACATGGTTGGGAGGTGTAGCTACCAATGCCACTGCTAGGGATTGGTGTACAAAGACAGTCTTGTATCCTAGTGTGACCATTGCTGGAGGTGTTCACTTGGTACTTTAGTCTATGGAGTATGCTTTCTTATGATTTATGCTTTCATTGGGATGTTGTTTATCATGTTTAGATGATGTTAGTTTTAACATATTCCTTATTATGATGACTAGCATGTGGTAGGTGATGTTATCTACTTCGTAGGATTATCTTCTTCTTTACTACTAGCACGTTAGATTTCCTTTGCTTTTTGTAGCATGTTTAGTAGTGACGTTTCCATTATGATAGTACCGATGATTCAAGCAGTAGCTTGGGAATGTTATGCATAGGGGATGGGTAGGGCCCACAATGGTCTAATGACACTATTATGGTTGGGAGGAACCATGTACTTAGTTTGTTATTTATGTTTAAATGTAATATTTCTTTCAGTTTACTATGATGTTTCTTTCTATTTATATCAAGTGTTATTGCTTTGTAATGTGGATCCAGTACTCCTCAGTGTGGAGGAACTTTATTTCATAGTTTTTGTAGCTTTCTATTGTGTTTTTTTGTTTGCGTGCTAGTTTAAGATCTTGCACAAGATTGCAGTTCCTCGCATGAGACTGCAAGTTTTCATGTGACACGATGTGTTTCTTTGCACAACTTTGCACTTTTTCGTGCAAAATTTGGCATTAGTTTATATCGTTGGAATGCACTCCCTCACATGGAAACACACTTCTTTGTGTGGCACTATGCACTTCTTTGTGCAAGAATGCACTTCTTCGCACGAGAATCTGCTATTGTTTTCCTTCACATGAAAAATAGGGGCTATCTAGGGTTGTCAGGAAAAAGTTTGGAAATTGGTTTTGGACACCCTTTTAGGTTTTACACCTTCCTAGTTCAAAATAGATTTCCTAGGGGTTTAAAATATATTGTTTAAGAAAAAGAAAATTTCTTATACTTAAGATATATTTTAATATATGCAACGATTCATTTGAGATATGTCCTAGACCTCTACGGGCTAAGATAAAGATTCTAGGAAATTTTAGGGCTTTAGAAATTTAGACTTAGCCAAATTTTAGGGCTTCAGGATTTTAGCCTTAGCCAATTTTTAGGAATCCACTTTTGTCTTTTAGCTTGGTTGATATGTTATGTTTTATTGGTTGTTTTTTTCAGTGGTGATGTTTGGAGATCTGTTGGTATTGGATGTTGTTAGTCTTCCATTGCGATCTTTTTGATCTGTGTAGGTTGTTATCATGTGCACTTACACTTGGTTTTAAATTTTTTTTTTTATCTTGCTTGTATTTCATCCTTATTTCCAAGGATCTCTAGGTGGGGAATTACATCTGGTATTAGAGCCCGTGTTACAACATTGGGATCTTTGTGTTATGCTTCTACTATGGTTTTTTTTTTCTTTGTGTATTGTTATATTATGTTTTATTATTTGATATCTCGTTGGTTCATGTTTTAACTCTTATGCTTGTGGTTTGATTGTTCTGACCTTATCTTGTTGTTCCTATAGTGATGCCTCCTACATGTAGACTTGGTGGCTGTGGTGGTACCCATAGTGGTAACCATGGAAATGAATGCCAAGAAGAGGAACATCAGAAAGGTGGGGGAAAATAGGATAACAACGCTAATCAAAATCTCTTGGGGGCATTGATGCCAGTGCTTCAAGAAATTCTTACTCGAATGGGCCCTCATGTTGAGGAGTGCCAGCATGATCAGGAGTGGGAAGAGGGATCTCATCATGGAGAGTCCCAGTGTTCAAAGCATAGAGAGAAGGAACATGAGCATGAATGTGAGCATTCTCGTACATCACTTGGTGGAAGAAGGCATCGATGGAGGGGCTACGACCAAGATGATTTTGATCTCATGTAGATTGAGATGATGCAAGAACTTCAGAGGTCCAAACCACCAGAGTTTGATGGCCAAGGAATAAGACTCAAGGCTGAGACCTGGTTACTTGACATGGGGTGTTGCTTCTCATTACTACCTTACATGAGTAACATAAAGGCCCATTGTGTGATCATGCAACTGAGGGAACATGGTTCCATTTGGTGGGGTGAAGAGAGTGAAAGACTTGGTATCAATGTCATAGATCTTACCTGGGAGATCTTTGAGGAAAGGTTCAGAGAGAAGTTTCTATCACCATAGTATCATGAAGCTCGTATTAATGAATTCCATGAGTTTAAACATGGCTTTATGATGGTTGATCAGTATGAGAAGAAATTCCTTGGTCTGAAACAATATTCAAGCTATAGGCATGCTGATGCAGTCATCACCTAGCATTTTGTTAAAGGCCTCAGAGACTCCTTCATTGGTGATGTCCATGCTCATCAATTGAGGACACTTGCTCTTGCCGTGGAGAAGGCAAGGATCATCAAGAGAAATGTGGCTAGGGGGTACAATGGTAAATTTGGTTCTTAGAACCAAAGTGCTCAAAATTTGGGATAGGATACTCAGTTCACTTAGTCCTCAAGGAAGGGCCAATCCCAATTAGAATCCTCTTAGGGTGGTTATCATGGTAAGAGTAAGAAGTTTTGGGGAAAGAAGGGTCAATCTTCTGGTACATCAAGAAAGAAAGGAGATAACCAAAACTGAGGATAGAAACCTTAGTAGGATTGCCCTCCTCAGAGTAGTCAACAAAATTCTAATAGGGGTAGTACACCTTACCCTAGTGCTACTCTGAGTGGCTGTGGAACAGATGTCAGCTTTGGAGGAAATTGCATTTTTTGTGGCCAACCTGCCATAAATCTTATGATTGTTCAATTAAACCATCCACTGGACATGGTAAGGGTGTAGTGAGATCTGAGCCTACTATAGGAGATGCAGGTAGGAATCACAAAGTCTTTGCAGTGGTTGACAACTGTCAAGCTGAGCATCAAGGTATAGTAGTTAAGGCTATAGGTATGTTACATGGTATTTCTTCTTCAATTTTTTTTGACTCTAGTGATTTTGATTCTTTCATATCACCATCTCTTGTTTAGTGATGTGGGCTAGTGGCAATGTGTCAGGTGAATAGGTGGTAGGTTGAGTTAGCCACAGGTTCTAAGGTGGCTATTGACTTGTTGGTTAAGAGTTGTTGTTTGAATTTGAGAACTTTCACCACCATAGTGGATCTACAAATTCTACCTTTTGGATTGTATGACATTGTGTTGGGAATGGATTGGTTAGCTTCCCATTAGGTGAATATCAATTGCCATCATAAGGTGGTACAGTGTGTTGATGACATAGGTGGGCAGGAAAAACTTTTAGGAGTTCAGAGACCAATTTCACTTCGTATGATTTCAGCTAAGGAGCTGAAGCAGAGTGTGCAAAAGGGTTGCTAGTTGTTTCTTATGTCTCTCAGTGATCTCAAGGAAGCTGAGAGCCATATGGTAATACTTGATGATCACTCACTCCTTTGCGAGTATGTAGATGTGTTTCTTGATGAGATTCCAAGTATGCCACCACAACACAACATTGATTTTTAGATTGATCTTGTACCAAGAGCGGAGCCACTTTCATGAGCTCCTTACCACATGACTACTTAGGAGTTTAGTGAGCTAAAATTATAGTTGGAGGAATTGTTGGCCAAGGGCCATATTCATCCTAGTGTATCCCTATGGGGTTCACTAGTCATCTTCATGAAGAAGAAGGATGGTTCTCTATGGTTGTGCATTGATTATCGGTAGTTGAATGAGGTGACAGTGAAGAATCGTTATCCTTTGCCAAGGATAGATGATTTGATCAGATGAAGGGAGCATGAGTGTTCTCAAAGATTGATCTTAAGTTAGTATACCATCAGCTTTTTATCTAGTAGACTGATATTCATCGAACAACTTTTTGTACACGGTATGGGCATTATGAGTTCACGATTGTACCCTTTGGGTTAACCAATGTGCCATCAGTGTTTATGAGTTTGATGAATGGTTTATTTCACACTTACCTCAATCAGCATGTCATTATATTCCTAGATGACATATTTATCTATTTGAAGACTGAGGAGGAGCATGAAGTCCATTTACATCAAGTTTTGTAGTGCTTGAGAGACCATTAGTTGTATGGAAACTTGAGTAAATGTGGTTACTTCCAGTTTGAGGTGAAGTATCTAGGACACATCATCATTGGTGATGAAATTTTGGTAGATCCAAAAAAGATTCATGCTATAATAGATTGGCTGGCACCCACTAATGTCTCAAAAGTTTTTAGTTTCATGGGATTGGCGGGTTACTATCATCACTTTGTGAAGGATTTCTCACAAGTAGCCCATCCCATCACTTCTCTTCAGAGGAAAGGGAATAAGTTTTTTTGGTCAGACTAGTGTAAGGTAGCATTTAATGCTCTTTAGGAGTGTTTGACTAGTGCACCAATCCTTGCAATGCCTAATCCTGTAGGTGATTTCATGGTTTGCACAGATGCTTTGTTGGAAGGCGTGGGTGTGGTGTTACTGCAGGATGGTCCAATGATCACTTTTGAGTCTAGAAAACTCAAGGACCATGAGCTTAACTACCCCACTCATGATTTGGAACTTGTGGCCATAGTGCATGCCCTTATCCATTAGAGGTATTTTCTTTTGGGACACAGGTTTGAGTTGCATAGCGATCACAGGAGCTTGCAGTATATCTTTACTTATCCAAACCTAAATGCACGACAGTGTCATTAGATGGAGTTCCTATGTGAGTATGACTTTGATGTTCATTGCATCAAAGGGAAGGAGAATGTCATCGTGGATGCTTTGAGCAAAAGGTGACATGAGGTATCAGTGATGTCATTGGGAGTGGATTTGCGAAGCTGTATCTTGGAGGCTTGGCCTAGTGACACTTGGTATTAGGAGATGAGGGTAGAGATCAAGTCTTGACATACCCTTGAGGGGAGGTTTTTAGGTTATATTCTTGAGTTTGATGGACTACTGCATCAAATGGGCCTATCTATGTACCCATTTTGGGTGATCTTCATAACTTGGTTTTATTTGAAGCACATTGTGCACCATAATCTACACATTGCAGTGTTAAGAAGATGCATGCTAATCTCAAATAGTTGTACTTCTAGGTAGGGATGAGGTGCAATGTTGCTGATTTTGTTGCTAGATGTCTTGAGTGCTAGAGAGTGAAGGCAGAGCATCAGCATTCGAAAGGTCTTTTGTAGCCACACACCATTCCAGAGTGGAAGTGGGATACGATATCCATTGATTTTATCATAGGGTTGCCTATGTCATCACAGAGACATGATTGTATCATGGTGATAGTGGACAAGTTGTCCAAGGTAGCACATTTTTCACCCCTAAGAGCATCCTACATAGCTTCTTCTGTAGCCCATGTTTTCTTGGTAGATATTGTTCGTTTGCATGGGATTCCTCATCAAATCATTTCAGATAGAGATCTAGTGTTTACTTTTGTTGCACTGTGGATGTCTCTCTAGCATGCTTTGGGCACATAGCTCAATTTCAATTCAGCTTATCACCCTGAGACTGGTTAGACTAAGAGAGTAAATAAGGTTCTAGAGGATATGCTTCGCATGTATGTTATGGATAGGTAGGTGAAGTGGGAGGACTATTTGTACCTTGTTGAGTCTGCATACAAAAATGGGTATCATAGTTCTCTTGGCATGTCACCTTTTTAGGCCTTGTACGGTAGACCATGCCATACCCCTTTGAGTTGGGATCATTTAGAGGACTGAGTTCTTTTGGGTCTAGAGATGCTTCAGGATATGGAGCAGTAGGTTGTTCACATTAGGGAGCATTTGGTTGCTACTCAGGATAGGTAGAAGAAGTATGCAGATGCCCATAGGTTGGATCATCACTTTTTTGTTGGTGATAGGGTGTTTTTGTGAGTGCATCCGAGGAAGAGCCCCATCCATTATGGGAAAGGCTCTAAGTTGGCATCACATTTTGTCAAACCTTTTGAGATCTTTGAGAGGATTGGTCTTGTTGCATATCAACTAGCATTTCCACCTAGCCTATTGCACATCCATGATGTTTTCCATGTTTCTATTTTGTGATAGTATATTCCAGATGTGACCCATGTTCTTGATTGGGATGCTTTGCAGGTAGTAGATAGGTAGCTTACTTTGGAGCCCATTCGTATCCTACAACAACGAAGGCTAACCTTATGAGGTCAAAACATAGAGTAGGTAAGGGTCCAATGGGACTCGAGCAATGTGACCTCTACGACTTGGGAAGATGCCACATGACTAAGAGGATTGTACCCATACCATTTTGTTGGCTTCTAGGAGTAAGCCTATGCTAGTGGGGGAGGATATAGTGCCTCTTGTGTTTGTAGTCTATACCTTGTCTATTTTGATTCAAGAGATGCTTGTTACTCTTATTGTTTTATATACTTTGAGATGACTTGAGATGACTTGAGATGAGATGACTTTGTGTGTGGTTGTGGTTGGTTCATTATCTCCATCAGCATGGCGGGTGTGGACCTACAGGTGCCACATAGTTGGGAGGCATAGCTATCGACACCACTGCTAGGGACCGGTGTATAGGGATGGTCTTGTATCCTAGTGTGAGTATTGCTGGAGGTGTTCACTTGGTACTTCAATCTACGGAGTATGCTTTCTTGTGATTTATGCTTTGATTGGGATGTTGTTTATCATGTTTAGATGATGTTAGTTTTAACGCATTCCTTATTATGATGACTAGCATGTGGTAGGTGATGTTATCTACTTCGTAGGATTATCTTCTACTTTACTACTAGCATGTTAGATTTCCTTTGCTTTTTGTAGCATGTTTAGTAGTGATGTTTCTGTTATGATAGTACCAATGATTCAAGTAGTAGCTTAGGAATGTTATGCATGGGGGATGGCTAGGGCCCAAGATGGTCTGATGATGATATTATGGTTGGGAGGAACCATGTACTTAGTTTTTTATTTATGTTTAAATGTAATATTTCTTTTAGCTTACTATGATGTTTCTTTCTATTTATGTCGAGTGTTATTGCTTTGTAATGTGGATCCAGTACTCCCTGATGTGGAGGAACTTTGTTTTGTAGTTTTTGTAGCTTTTTGTTGTGTTTCATGTTTGCGTACTGATTTAAGATCTCATGCAAGATTGCACTTCCTCATGTGAGAATGCAAGTCTTCACACGACACGGTGTGTTTCTTCGCGCAGCTTTGCACTTTTTTGCACAAATTCAAGCTTTAGTTTATGTTGTTGGAATGCACTTCCTTGTGTGGAAATGCACTTCTTTGTGTGGCACTATGCACTTCTTTGTGCAAGAATGCACTTCTTCACATAAGAATCTACTATTGTTTGCCTTCGCATGAAAAATAGGGGCTATCTAGGGTCATCAGGAAAAACTTTGGAAATTAGTTTTGGACACCCTTTTAGGTTTTACACCTTCCTAGTTCAAAATAGATTTCCTAGGGGTTTAAAATATATCGTTTAAGTATAAGAAAATTTATTAAGATATATTTTAATATATGTGACGATCCATTTGAGATAGGTTCCAGACCTCTACGAGCTAAGATAAAGATTCTAGGAAATTTCAGGGCTTTAGAAATTTAGACTTAGCCAAATTTCAGGGCTTCAAGATTTCAGCCTTAGCCAATTTTTAGGAATATTCTTTTGTCTTTTAGCTTGGTTGATCTCTTATGTTTTATTTGTTTTTTTTGTTAGTGGTGACATTTGGAGATCCGTTGGTGTTGGATGTTGTTAGTCTTCCGTTGTGATCTTTTTGATCTGTGTAGGTTGTTATCATGTGCACTTACACTTGGTTTTAATTTTTTTTTATCTTGCTTGTATTTCATCCTTGTTTCCAAGGATCTTTGGGCGGGGCATTACATCATAATGAAGTTTAAAAACCATTGGCTCTAGAATTAATATTGTATTCTCATGCAAAGATTCAATTTGAATATACAACTACTATACAATAGAGCTGTCATGATAATAATGTTCAACAAAGAAAATCTTCCTATCATTACAACTTCTTCTATGATATTAATTTCAATTTGGAAATCTTTTGCATGCAACTCAAGAAACATCAAGTATTCTAATTCCATGATGGATATCCATATCATGGATATAACTAAATGCAATTTCGTTATCTATCGAATGTAGATTCTACACTTATATAGGAATTAATATTGATCATAGAAGGCATCCACTTATTTCTATAAGAATGGAGAATAATGGCATAATAGAGTGGTTCTTAGATTTACCTCTTACTATTATCTACAATGATGCTTAACTCTTCTCTTCCATACACTCATATCCAAGTTAATGAAACAACAACATCAATACAATGAATTTCTCTTCCATGATACTCTCAAGCTTCCATCCAACAAACTTATCAAGCATGATCATAAGGTGGTGAAAACACCATACTATGAACAAAGTATCATCTACAAATATTTTTGCCAAAACAATCTTATTATTTGGTCCTTCCTTGATATACAAGCTACTATTATCATTTTTTCTTTGAAAACCAATATGAATAAGATAGTTATGAATTCTTTCATACCATGCTCTAGGGGCTTGTTTCAAACCATACAAAGCTTTATGCAATTTGCAAACCATGTTCTTCTTGTCTAGATCAACAAAACCTTTAGGTTGTTCAATGTAAACCTCTTCATCTAGTATACCATTTAGAAATGCTGACTTGATATCCATTTGATAAACTTTGAATCCCTTGTATGTAGCATATGCAAGTAAGGTTCTAACACCTTCCAATCTTGCAACAAGAGAAAAAGTCTCTCCATAGTCTACACATTCTTCTTGAGAGTATCCTTTGCCTACTAGTCTAGCTTTGTTCCTTGACACCTTACCATCTTCATTTAACTTGTTTTTGAATACCCACTTAGTTCCAATCACATTTTTGTCTTTAGGCCTAGGTACAAGAGTCCATGTTTTGTCTTTCTCTATCTGCTCTATTTCTTCATTCATAGCTTCAATCCAAATTTCATTTTCTAGCACATCTTTGACATTTCTTAGTTCAAAATCAGCAAGTAAACAAGTGTCTTTCAACTTACTTCTTGTCATAGTTCTTTCAAATTTATCTCTAATGATCTGATCTGGTGCATGATGCCTTCTAACATGCTTGGCTAATATAGGTTCCTTGCCTTTTGAACACTTTTCATTTTCATCCTCTTGTACTTTAGCTTCAAGTTTTGGTTGCTCAAGCTCGATAGCTATTGATTCAATAGCTTCTATTTGCAACGCGAGTTCTTGCAACTTGGTAGGTATTGGCTTAGTTTGAACTTCCTGCAACTTGGTTACTAAAGTCTCAAGAGTTAAAGATTCCTAATTGATAGGTGCATCTAGCATTGTATCAGGTTCAATGTAAAAAAATCTCCTGTAATCTTCTAGTTCCCTTTTGCTTTCTTCTTCAATTCTTTCTACAAACTCATCAACTTTCACATGTGCACTTTCTATGACTTTGTGAGTCGATAGATTCAAACATCTATATGCTTTACTTTTGCAAAAATATCCCAAAAATATTCCTTCATCACCTTTTACATCAAATCTACCTTTTCTATATTCTTTCAAAATGTAACATTTGCTTCCAAATACTTTTAGGTAACTTACATTTGGTTTGTATCCATACCATAACTTTTAGGGGGTTTTGAATGAGTCCTTCTATAGTTGTACTCAGTTCAAGGTATGAACTATAGTGCTGATAGCTTCCTTCCAGTATTTGATAGCAATGCTCTTTTCAATCATTAAGGTTCTTGCACAGTCCATGATAGATCTATTCCTTCTTTTAGCTATTCCATTTTGTTCAGGAGTTCCAGGTGCTGAAACATATCTTTTGATTCCCCTTTCAATGTAAAAATTATTGAACTCATGTGAAATGAATTCACCACCTCTATCTGACCTTAAACATTTTATTCTTTTGCCTATTTCCTTTTCTACTCTGGCCAAATACCATTTAAAAGAACTTTTCACTAGTATAAATTTCAATTCCAATAGGTCCACATAAATCAGTATGTAGAATTTCTAAAACTTCTTTAGAATGATAGTGTTTGCTTTTAAAGCTAGTCTTTCTCATCTTTCCAATTTGACAATTCTTGCATAGACCAACCTCAAGTTTCTTTATGTTAGGAATGCCTCTTACTTTCTTGAATTTACTTATTTTCACCAAATTATCAAAGTTCACATGACACAACCTCTTATGCCATAACCAACTTTCTTCAAGTTGAGCAATAAAACATGAACATTCACCGAGTTCAAGATAAAACAAGTTACCTTTTGTTTGAGTGCCTGATCCAATCAACTTTCCTTTACCATCCAACAGTCTTTCTTTTCGATGCATGAACTCCACTTTGATTCCATTATTGAGTAAGTCTACCACACTTAACAAATTGTGTTTTAGTCCTTCTACCTAATATGTATTATCACATACAAGTTCCTTGGTTAGTGAGATTCTTCCTTTTCCTTTTATGTAGCAAGGTTCATTATTACCAAACCTTACACTACCACCATCATAATCTTCAAAATGTTCAAAATTAGTTTTATCACCAGTCATGTGATGAGAACAACCACTATCTATAATCCATGTATCATTTTGGTTTATATGAGAAATAAGTGCCATTTCCTCATCATTATTAGACTCATCCTTTACAATAATGTAAACAATTTCATCTTCTTCATCATCATCAGAATCATTAGAATCTTTAGCCATGAAACATGTTTTCTTACCTTTATCCTTGAATTATTTGAAGTCTTTCTTTCCATTGCACTTGTGACCTTTCTTCTCATCCTTGTTCTGCTTATTGGGGCACCTAGCAGCAATATGTCCAATTTTGTCACAAGAAAAATAGATTAGAGGAACCTTACCTTTGTATTTCCCTTTGCCTCTTGAATATTTCCATGCTAGTAGAGCTTCAACCACCTCAAGATCACTGTCTAAACTTTGTTCTGATTCTTCATCACTGTCTGAGTGAGAATCCTTTATCTTCTTGCCTTTCTCCTTAAGTGAAAGCTTGGCTTCAAATGCTGATTCAATGTTCTTGGTAGCTGGAACATATTTGTCATAGTTATCTAGCTCAAATGCAATCAATCTTCCAACTATGGCCTCTAAATTTATTTTGTGATTTTCTTCACATCTTCTTTCTTGAATTGTAGAGACTCTAATTGCATAAATGGGAAGAAGTGTTCTAAGAACTTTACTTATAACTATTTCCTCCTTGATATCTCCTCCAGATGCTTTGATTGCACTAACACATGCTTTAACTCTTTGAACATATTTTGCAATGTTTTCATCTTCTCTCATCCTCATTTGATCAAATTGACCTCTCAAACTTTTTGCTTTGGTTCTTCTTACATTATCATCACCTCCATAGATCTATTTCATTTTGTTCCACATTTCAAAGGTAGTTTACAATTTTTGATATCATCAAATTCTTCATAACTTAGGGCAGATGCAATATCTATCATCATGTTTTTGTGAGTCTTCTTTTTAGCAATATCATTGACAGATAATGTACCAATAGGTTCTGCATATTTTTCATCAAATTACTTCAGCCCTGTATCACCAATAGGAGCTAGATGAAGTCTCATCAACCCCTGCCATGCTTAGAAGTTGTCTTTGTTAAGTCTTGGAATTTCCCTCTTATAAGACATCCTAACCTTTGGCTTAGATCTTTGAAATATTTTCCTGCAACCACCAAAAGCTCTAATACCAATTTTTGGAATTATAGATGGAGTAACTAAGAGGGAGGGTGAATTAGTTGCCACCAAAAAAATCTATATATCCCTTAGATGTCTTAAATAACTAGTTACTATTGATACTCGATAAACATTTCACAAAATTTTGTAACTTGATAGATTAATTTGTTACTAGTCTTCAAGCATTCATAATAATTAACATGCATGCAAAAGTAAATAACATGAACACAAAAGACACTAGATTTAACATGGAAACCCAATATGGGAAAACCCACCGAGTAACTAGCTACCAATTTTCACTCTTCTAAAGTGAGCCCTTTTAGGAGCCAAATCAGTTAAAGGTTACAAAACATACTGTTAGGCATGACCTTGTTAGAGGATTTAATCACCCTGTTAAGAGTGGCCTTGCTAGAGGTCTTTAGAACAATTCAATTGAACTATCACCTTTTTAGAGGATTTACAAAATGGCTGCTAAACCAACTCTGTTAAGAGATTTTTAAATCACTACTACAATGGTTAGAAAGTAAAAATGAATTGACCTGAATATGATGCAACTAAATTTTTTGATTATAGATCTCTATTCTCCACCAATAGATCCTCCTCGATCAAATATAGCTTTGTTGCTCCTCAATGATCTCTGATCATCCTTCAAAATTCACTCTCACAATAATCAATCCTTCTTCACATTCATTTGACATCAAATCCATCACACACTTAGAATTTGCAACTTGACCTCTTATATATACCATTCAGATTATCAAGTTGGCTCATTCACAAGTTACATTTACCAATAAACCATACATCAGTCGGCTACAAATATTAAATTAAAAAAATAAAATTTATGTTACAAAATAATGAAATCCTTTATTGGTTAACCCTGCTTGATAAACACTATTCTAGAAATAATTTCCTAAGTTAACCATCTTAACTTGGTTAACACTGCAAAATCCTTTGGCTATCAAGTTAACTTGATAATAACTAAATTTCCTTTGCCGTTCAAAAGAGCTTGGTAAGAACTAATTTTTACCATATTTTCCTTTGATAACCAAGTAAGCTCGGTAGACACTAAATTGTCTTGCTTAACCTTGAAAGCTCAATAACAACTATCTGCACAAGATAAAGCCTGAGAATGCTCGATAGACACTATAAAATTTCTTTGCTAACCTTCTAAGCTTAGTAGACTCTATCTTTTTCCTTGCTGACCAACTGAGCTTGGTAGATTCTGACTGATAACTAATATGACATTTGTGTAACATCAACAACAACATACAATTGAACAATTGTATCCAAAAAATACATCAAAGTGCCTATTGCTAGGTTTTAACTAAGATGATCATATTTTTAGGACATTATATATATATATATATCAGGATTTTTTTAGGATCATAAGATATATATAGATAGCTTAGACATAAGAGCCTTATACATAGAACTTTTTTAGATGTAAAATTTTGATAGGCTCAACAAGTTGTTCCCCTTGAGGAGTAGAGAATTTATATGCAACAGATCCAAATGTTGTTGTGACGATGTATGGACCCAACCAATTAGGCTCAAATTTTCATTTTTGTTCCCTATTTTTTTGATTCTTAGGGTTTTATCAAAGAACGAGTTTTTCCACTTAGAACTCACAAAGATATATCTTTTTGTTATAGCTAGTAGACATCCTTTTCTAATAAGCCCTCATATGATTTAAAGAGGCCTTGTGGCACTCATCAAGGTATTCTAGATCATGTATTCTCATAGCTCTATGGTATTCATTAGTGATTAACCCATTTAGGGAGACTTGTAGTGAGGGAATCTTGACCTCTAAAGGTAAGACAACTTTGGAACCATAGACAAGTGAAAAAGGCATATCTCTTGTAGGAGTGTGTATAGTGGTCCTGTAAGCCCATAGTGTAAGATTCATTTGAAAATTCTAATCTCTACCTAATTTGTCGACCATTCTATGTTGGATCTTTAGTAACATCTTGTTAGAGGTCTGAAATTGGCCATTCCCTTGAGGCTAGTATATGGAGGACCAATGTTATGTTATCTTGAATTTATTGCAAAGTTTCTTGAGGTCCTTATTTTTTTAACTATCCTTCATTATTAGTGACAATGGAGGATGAGATACCATAGTGACAAATAATGTGGTTGAGATTGAACAAAGTGACATGCTTTCCTATAGTAGTAGATAAGGATACAACTTCAACCCATTTCATGAAGTATTCAGTTGCCATAATGATGAAGTTGTGTCCACTAGGTAATCTTGGATGAAATTTTCCCACCAACTCAAAGGCCCACTACTAAAAATGTCAATATGTGATATAAGGGATAATATCATGCCTAGGATAATGTATTAGGTTACCATGTATCTAACACTTATTGCAAGATTTAGCATATTTGACATCGCCAACCTATATAGTTGGCAAATAGTAATCCACTCTAAGAAATTTTTGAGCAAGTTCAAGGCCATTAGAGTGTGCCCCACAAATGTCATCATGGACTTTGGCTAACACCTTTTTGGACTCTTCTAGTTCTAGACACCTAAGAAGTGATCTATCTAGAACCTTCCTATATAGATCACCATATATAAGGGTATAGTGAGAGGCATTGTGAAGGAGCTGAAATTTTGGTTGCATGTTAGATTTTTACGAATTATTTGATCATGTAGGTAGGAGAAGATTGTGGAGTAATGAGAGGAGTCAAAATTGAAAATAGTGTAGATTACATGATTATTGAGGGAGTCATATGGGGCATTGTAATTATTCCACTAGGAACTCAAATAGAATTCATGTTCTTGCAATTATAGGATGGATACTAAGGTTTCCATAGCATCTACAACCTTATTTTTTTCCCTACGAATCAGTTGGAATGTTACAAATATGAAGTAGTTCCTTAAGGCATCAATCAATTTCTTGTAAGGTAAAAGCTTGTCATGTTTAGTTTGATAGTCATTATTTACATGGTTAATGAAAAGCTAAGAGTCCCAATAGATTTTTAATTCTTTAATCCTGCATTCTAGAGCCATTTTAATCCCATTGGTTAAATCTTCATATTCTAGCACTATGTTCTTGGTGCATGAAAACAAGAGTTTGTAGGATTTTGAGATCGTATAACCATGAGGCATGACAAATAGGATTCCTCACTAACTCCATTTTGGGTGTGTGATCCATCAAAGAATATTTTCCACATCCTCTTAGTGATATACATGATGGAGGCATTAGAGAAATCAATCTACATTGGAGCATTGTCTTGTAATGGAAACTAAAAAAATTGATCTTCTATAGCTTTTCCCTTAATGACTTTGCATTCAACATACTGAATGTCAAATTTGGAAAGAATTTTCATCCATTTAGAAAGCCATCTAGTCAATGCATCTTTACTTACTAGGTGTTTAAGGGTATCAATGTTTGCAATAAGTTACATCATGTGAGAAAGCATGCAGTGCCTAAGTTTCTAGGACCCAAATACCACTGTGAGACAATCTTTTTCAATATTACTATAATTTACTTCATAAGCCACCAAAGTTCAGCTAATGTAGTATATAGAGTGTTCATTTCCATTATCATTACTTTGTGCTAGTAATGCTCCTAAGAAAGAATCTATAGCTAAGATGTACAATATCAAAGGTTTCCTTGGTACATGTGGCATTAATATTGGAGGTTTAGCCATATATCCTTTGATTTTATTTAAGCTCTTCTGACATTCCTCATTCCAAATACATGTGGATCCTTTGTGAAAGTTTTTATTGAAGGATTATGCTCTAGTAGCTAACTAAGATATAAACCTCCTAATATATTGAAGATGTCCTTGAAGACTTTTTAATTGACTAATGTTCTTAGGAGGAGGCATTTCCATAATGGCTTTCACTTTTTTCTAGAAGAACTTCTACACCTTTTACAAATATGATGTAGCATAGCAACTTTCCTAATGTGACACCAAAATTGTACTTTTTGGGATTTAACCTAAGTTGAAATTGTTCCATGTGGTCCAATATAAAACTCAAGTCATCAAGGTGCATATCTCTTTTCCTCTATTTAGCTAATGTGTCATCAACATAATCTTCCATATTCTTACGCATCATATCATGGAGGATAATAGTCATAGCTCTTTGGTAAGTGTTTTTTGCATTCTTTAACCCAAATGGCATGATATTCCAACATAAAGTACCTTCTACACATGTAAAAGCAACTTTCTCTTGACCTCTAGGGGAAATTTTATTTTGATTGTATCCAAAGAAGCCATCCATTAAGGAATACATTTCATAACCTATAGTCATATCCATTATCATGTCTATGTTAGGGAGTGGAAAATCATCCTTAGGGCATGATTTTTTCAAGTCTCTAAAATGCGTGGGCACATGAATGGAATTATCATGTTTTGAAATAGGTAAAATGTTGGAGATACACTATGCATGGTAAATAGCTTGGATGAAGTTTACACTAAACAATTTTTCAAGTTCAACTTTTACTAATAATGCCACATGAGGGTTTTTTTTCTTAGTTTTTTCTTGACAGGTTTAACATTAGAAGAAACAGATAGGTGATGCATGATAAGATATGTATTTAAGCCAGGAATATCTAAATATGTCCAAGCAATTTTTTTCTTCTTTTCTTGGAAAAAATTAGTGAAATTCTCCTTTTCCTTAGTTGATAATGATTGAGCAACATGAATGATCTTGGAAAACTCTTATGCACCAAGATTGATAGGCTGCATATGTTCAACAAGAATTGAAGATCTATCTTGGAAATAGCTTGATAGAATACCAAGGACCTCATATTCAAGCACCTCAAATATATTTTCACCATTAGATATGTCTTTACTTTTACTTTTTTGGGGTTCAGACACCAACACAAAGTGGTTTTTTCCATCTAAATGCTTATTTTTCATTTTCCTTTTGATTTTTTGACTAAGGTATTTGAGATCTATTTCTATCACATTAATCACTGGTTCACTAGTGGAAGACACCTTGACATTTAGGTAGCAAGAAATCTTATAGTCATTCTTAAAAGATGATAGTTATAGTTTTTGGTGTTAAGAAGACCAATCTATGAGATCATGATGTATCAATGAGAGGGAAGTGGAAGCTTTGAGATTGTTAATGTGAAAGTAATTATCTTTGGTGACATGAGAGGTTTATCCTATAGGGAAAGCCCCAAAGGAATCCAAATGAGGAATAGACATAGAGGGATCAATGTTATCCACTAAAAAAAACTATGAACCAAACTTGCTAGACCCTAGACTAGACTCGTCCACTAGATTTGGTTAGGTGGCATAGGCATAGATGACATCCAATTTTAACTCATAAGAGGCAACTAAGAGAGATTCCCATTCATATTTTCCAAAATTAGTGCTTTGGTCTTAGGCTAATAGTCGATCAATGTTTTCTCTTATCCTTCCTCTATTAGGATCTTCATGATCACATTCATCAAATTTGTGTTATCTGGAGGTGTAAGATTCAACATCATTATGGGTGACCATTGGTTCTTCTCCTCAAAGGAGGGAAGTAGGAGGCATGAAGTCCACTTCTTGTAGAATGGTAGTAGAAAAGGGTAAATCATCATCCTATGAGTCACTATTCATAGGATCCCTTCTATTAAATCTTGGTAATTCATACTCCAACCCAAAACTTAGTCTAATAGCATCTCTATGATGTAGGGTACTTCCCTTAATACCATAAAATCATAATAGAAACATAGAAACAACAAAAAATGTGAGGACAAAATATGCACTTCTTATTTGCACCACAAATGTGGAATTACAAAATTCATAAGTACAATATGCTAACTCACATGGGCACCTTTAGTACAATAATTTGTAAGAAAAGCTACGAACTGTCACCCAAAGCTGTCCTAGATAATGTTTTGGCCTTTCTTAAATAGGTTGTTTTATGTTTCCCAGGAAGGTTCTAGATGCTCAAACTTAATAGCTAGGGCTGACAAACCCTAACAATACACATAGAGTTGGCCAAATTATTTTAGAAATTTTGGTAGCACAACTTCTAAAGGCCATAACTCACGAACCATTACTCCGATTGGCCATTATAACCACTTTTTGGAAATGCTAGCTCCTGATCTATAGGCTCAAAATGATGCTATTGCCCTTCCGTCAAGTTTTTGGACCTCATCTGGGCAATCTAAGGCCTCTAATGGTGAGAGTAAAGATTTTTTTGCAAATTTTTCCACCAAAAATCTGCAATAACTTCTCTAATACTAATGCTTGAGCAATGAGATTTTTATGGTAGATTTACAACTCAAAAGTGAACTTTCCTATAGAAAATGAGAACATTTTGAGCTTGTATGACAAACTTAATAAAAATAATAAGTTCCCATAAATAGTAACCATCCTATCTACTAGTCCTTATTAAAATAGAAAAGATCAAAAATAAAATATTTTTGGGTGATGCAAGATTGCCCTTGCAGCTAGGATGCTCCTGCATCAAACACCGAGGGTAATTTGAGAAGTAAACCCATCATGTCTTAGGTGTGTAGAGGAAAACTAAGATGGTTAACCTCCTCCTTTTCTAGCCATGTTGAATTATCAATTGGTATCCCTTTCCATTTGACTAGATATTCCTCATAAGTTTTGTTTCTAGTGCTTTTTCCAACATGATTGTCTAGTATGTCCTCAATCTCCTTTGTAGCCAAACTAGCTGCTAGAATGGTCCACTATGCTTTTGCAACTTCATCTCCATAACCTCCTTCATAATAATCTATCAAATCTAAAATATTTAATATTGGCAAATTATTTAATTCAGTAGGCAACTCCACTTCATACACATTGCCACAATCATGCCTCTTCACTATCTTGCATAGTCCAAACTTCCTTATCTTCAACTTATTATTTGTACCCACTAGAAAACACTCCTTTCTTAAATAACCATGACTTCATCGCCAAGCTGAAATTCCTTATATCTCCTTTTCACATTTTCCTTAGCCTTATACCATGTATTCATCTTTGTGATGTGCTTCCTCACCTCCTAATCTTCAACAAAATCTTCTACTTCAACATTACTTATCTCTCCTTTATCCAACTACCTCAGTTCAGAAGCATTTCTAGGACTACTCCCATATACGATCTGGAATGGTGATTTACAAAGATTCCTATTGATAGAATTATTATATGCAAATTTTGCTTGTGGTAAAATCATATCCCATCCTTTTGGTTTATCTCCAACCAAGCATCTCAGCAAATTTCCCAAACTATGATTCATAGCTTCTGTCTATCCATCAATCTATGGATGATATGATGAATTGAACTTCAAATCTATCTTCAAATTCTTCCATAATGTATGCTAAAATACCCAATAAATTTGGCATCTCGATCTAATACTATACTCTTTGATAACACATGTAATCTCACCATTTCTCTAAAAAACAACTCTGCTACATGAACAAAATCACTAGCCTTGTTGCAAGGAATAAAATGCACCATCTTTGAAAACCTATCAACCACCACAAAAATATAATCATGCCCACATTGTGTCCTCAATAGTCCAAGAAGAAAATCCATACTGATATCTTTCCATTGCTCCTCTGGTATAGGTATTGGCTAATACAATCCTGTATTTTGCTTCAGTCCCTTTTCCATTTCACATACTCTACAAATTTATACAAACTTCATCACATCTTGTTGCAACTATGACTAGTAGTAATTTTCAGCAACCAAGGCTATGGTTTTATCTCTGCCAAAATGTCTAGCCAATCCTCCACTATGGCTTCCTTTGAAAAACATATTGTCTTAGATCATACAATCCAACCACTTTGTCCTATCAAGTGTAACAAGTTCTGTATAAGCCTTTCATGCTTCACCAAAATTAGGATCATCTAGATACAACATACTAAGTTCCTTGAACCCAACCACCTCTATTTGTATTTCTATCAGTAAAAGTTGTCTTCTACTAAGAGCATCTACAACTTTGTTAGACTTCCCACTCCTATGTTTGAGAAAAAATATATAACTCTACAAAAATCAACCCACTTTAAATGCCTTTGGTTCAATTTACCTTGACTATTCAAATATTGCAAAACTTGATGATTAGTATACAAAACAAACTCCTTAGGAAGAAGATAGTGTCTCCACTTCTTCAATGCTTGAACTATAGCATAAAAATCTTGATCATAAATAGAATATTTTCTTTTTGCATCATTCAACTTCTCAGTAAAATAAGCAACAATTCTACCTTCCTGGCTCAAAATAGCTCCTATTGTAGTACCACTAGCATCACAATCTACTTGAAACACCTTGTTAAAATCAAGAAATGCTAAAATAGGTTGCTCAATAACTTTCTATTTCAAAGATTAAAAATCTTAGCTTCTCGTATAGTCCACTAAAAATCTTTCCTATCCCCTCTCATTATTTTTGTTGAGGGTCCACAAATACTATTAAAACTTCTTATGAACTTTCTGTAAAATGTAGTCAATCCATGAAAAGGTCTTATGTCTATTGCACTCCTTGGAGTAGACCATTCAAGGATAACCTTCACTTTCTCTGGGTCCATTTTTAGACCTTCTCCTGAGACTACAAATCCCAGGTACACCAACTCTTTCTTTACAAAACCACACTTCCTCAGTTTTATCAACAACTTTTCTTCCCTCAACTTATCAAACACCTTGTGAATATGAATCAAATGCTCCTCCAATGTCTTACTAAAGATCAATATATCATCTAGGTAAATAATGACAAACTTACCCAAAAAATTCTTTAATACCTCATTCATGAGCATCATGAAAGTGCTTGGTGCATTGGTGAGCCCAAAAGGCACGAATAACCACCCATATAGTCCTGCCCTTGTCTCAAAAGTAGTCTTCTACTCATCACTTCTCTAATACAAATCTGATGGTACCCACTCTTCAGATCTATCTTTGTGAAATACTTAGCTTTGCTCAAATAGTCCATAATATCATCCATCCTTGGCAATCCAAATCTATACTTTATTGTGATCTTGTTGATAGCACAGGAATCTGTACATATCCTCCATTATCAATTCTTCTTTGGTGCTAATACTACTTGTACAACACATGGACTTAAACTCTTTTGAATCAACCCCTTTTGCAACAACTCATGAAATTGCCTATTCAACTCTTCACTTTCTGCTAGTGTCATTTTGTGTGCTGCCTTGTTTAAAAAATTACCTCCTAGAACCAGATCCATTTGGTGACTAATCTTCCTAATTGGGGCCAATCCATCAAGTACATTATTTGATACAATATTAGGAAACTCTTCCAACATATCTACAACTTTTGTAGGTACCTCTACTTCTTCTTTACTATCTTTAGGAATTATAGCAAAACACATATGCTCATGTTTCATACCTTTAAGAAAATCTTTTCCATGAACAAAACATATTTTGGCAACACTACATACCTTTTCTTCTTTATCCTTCAATGGCTTCAACTTATGTTTTACTCCATGCTTAGTTATAGTGTAAATATTTTCTTGCCCTTTGTGTACAACATGCATATCAAACTACCAAAACCTACCCAACAACATATGACATATGTCCATAGGCATGATATCATATAGTACTTCATCTTGGTAGCTTCTAATCTTAAACTTCATTGAACACTACTCATTGACCATGACCTTGTGGTCATCTTGCACCCAAGAAATATGATATGGATACATGTGTTTTTTCCTCTTTAGCTTCCACTTGGTGACCATCATTTTTGAAAATAGATTGTCAGTGATTCCACCATAAATGATCACATCACAACACTTATCTTCACATCTACATCTTATGTAAAACAAGCTCCTTCTTTGTTTAGGTTCATTCTCACCACTCAGCAGGACTCTTTGGATAACTAAGACTTCTCCTCTTTCAACATCTTTAGAATGTGAGGATATAGCATCTTCATCAACATGTATGATTCTTACCTAACCTTTTGTTCTTTGACCTATCCTTCCTTGGCACTAGGTACATTCAAATGCTCTATGCCCTTCTTCTTGATAGTGAAAACATTTTCCATGGAAGCCTCCTCTTCTAGATCCTTGTCCTCTACCTCTTCCTCTCTAATCTTTATTTTTTAGATCATGGAAATTATTGAAATTATTTCCCCTCTAGTTTTTATTGCTACTTCTAGCCTCATCCTTATTCTTTTAATCATCATTATGACCACCATAAGATTGTTCACCTGATCTTCCATCGCGACCTCTTCCACTGTTCTTATTATCAAACTTCTTGCTTAGTTTCTCGACAACTCTTAGGGAAAATTGGTATGCCTCCTCAATACTACTCATTTGAACGAGACTTAGCTCATCCTGAATGCTGAGCCTTAACCCATTAAGATAATGGGTGACTTTCTCCTTATTAGCTTCTGCATGGCCAGTTCTAATGAGAACTTCGTAGAACTCTTCAGTATACTCTTGAACAGATTTTTCTACTTTCTTCAACCCTTGCATCTTCTTCAATAGCTCAAGCTCATAATCCATGAGAATGAATTTTCACTTTAGTTTATCTTTCATCCAATCCCATCTAGTGATTTTTTCCTTTCCTTTTCTATTTTTCTCCAACTGAATCTCCTACCACTACATCTTTGTATGTCCCTTCAGTTTTTCCTTCACAAACTTGACCCTATCAGGATCATCAATATCTTCATACTCAAAGTACTACTCTAGTTAATTGATCCAATCAATAAGCTCCTCTAGGTTAAGATTTCCTAAAAATGTGAGAACCTCAAACTTAGGTCTTTTTCCAATCTTGGAGATAACCCTAAAAAGCCTCTCTTCCTCTAGATTTAGAACTGCCTCTGCTTCGACATTTTATTTTACTTCATCCTCATCCTTTCTTTCATCTCTTATGGGGAGATTCATTCCTCTATGCATTTGTTTTTCCAATTCTTGCATTTTTCTTTTGAGGGCTCTAAACCCTTAGGTGTAACACCTACAACTCTTCTGCCATGTTCTCTTTGTGGAGGAATTTTTATACTTTTTTTGAAACCCTAGTGTGAACTACCTCACAATCAATGACCTATCTACATGCTTAGCCCAAACCATGGTCCTGGTGTGAACTACTTCATAGTCGATGATTTTCCCACACACTCAAGAATTCTAGCTCTAATACCACTTGGCAAAAGCATAGAAACAACAACAAATGTGAGGACAAAATATGGACCTTTATTTGCACCAAAAATGTGGAATTATAGAATTCATAAGTACAATATGCTAACCCACATGGGCACCTTCAGTGCAATAATTTGCAAGACAAGTTGCGAATTGTCACCCAAAGCTGTCCTAGACAATATTCAAGCCTTTCTTAAATAGACAATTTTATGCCACTCAGGAAGGTTCTAGATGCTCAAACTTAATGCCTAGGGCCAACAAACCCTAACAATACACATAGAGTCAGTCAAATACATCTTTGACAAATTATTTTAAAAAATTTGGTAGCCCAACTTCTGAAGGCCATAACTCACAAACTGTTGCTCTGATTGGCTATTATAACCACTTTTTAGAAACACCAGCTCTTGATCTACAGGATTTGAATGGTGCTAGCACCCTTCTATCAAGTTTTTAGACCTCATCTGGGCACTCTAAGGCCTCCAATGGTGAGCTTGAAGATTTTTCTATAAAATTTTCCATGGAAAATTTGCAATAACTTCTTTGATACTAATGCTTAAGCAATGAAATTTTTATGGTAGGCTTACAACTCTAAAATGAACCTTCCTATAGAAAATGAGAACATTCCAAGCTTGCATGACAAACTTACTAAAAATATTAAGTTCCCATAAATAGTAACCACCCTATCTACTAGTACTTATTAAAATAGAAAAGACAAAAAATAAAATATATTTGGGTGATGCAAGATTGTCCTTGCACCTAGGATGCTCCTACATCACTCTATTTTTGCATCCCTTAGTATGAATTAATGGCTCTACAAGAGCTTTCTTATCACTAGTTAGGGACCCTTGGCCATGATAGCCTATATTTTTAAAGAATTTGTAACCTTTTCCATAGCTCTTGGGAGAAATGAGAGTAGTGACTGTAACCTCCCCAACACCTTCATCTTCCCTATAAATCCTCTCTTATAGCTTGATCTTCTTTTTCTACTTCTAAGCGAAAATAGATCTAAACAAATGTCCAAAAAATGGTCATATCAGAAGCCAAGGGCTCCAATTTCTTAGAAAGTTTCCTGTAAAACCTGGAAGAAACTAACAAAGTAGTAATAGAGTCTAGAGTTATTCTCCCATACCAAGTCTCGTCATTTTCAATTTCTATTCACACTCCTTGAGGGATGGATTGAATCATTAGAAGAGAAATTATAGTGGAATAGCATTTCAACATCAATGAGTATGTTAATGCACATTTAATTTTCCCCTAGAATCACAATCCTGATATCATTAAATGGGAATTTTATACATTGATGGTATATTGATGGCATAGCTTGCATGTCAGGGATCCATGGTCTTTTGAGCAACAAATTATATGTTAGTAGGATGTCTAAAACTTGAAAGACCACATATTTTTCAATGGGATCCACATATATTGGCATAACAATAAGGCCTTTAGAAGGCCATTCAACCTCATCATATGCTTTGATGGTTATTTTTTTCCTAGGGTTGATAAAAAATTCAAACATGCCTAGCTATTGGATACATTGAAGAAGATAATATTTAACCTAACACCATTGTCTATTAGGACTTGACATACATACGTATGAAATATTTGGACTTTGATGTGGAGAGCTAGGTTGTGGGGATGACCAAGTGACTTTTCATCTTCTTAAGAGAATGTGAGATAGTGATGTGAGGAATTATAATTGATCATAGCTTGGAATCACTCAACATCAATATACATGGGAACATTGGTTGTGCATAAATATTTTTCAAGAATCTCCTTGTACAAAGGAGACAATTCTAGCAACTCAAAGATGGAAATTTGTGCAAGGGTTCATTATAATTGGCTGACAAGATCATAACTACATATGGTTGGAGTAGCCATTTGTTTGGATGAGGAGGCATGGTTGGAGTAGCCATTTGTTTGGATGAGGAGGCATTCTTAGGATCATTTGTGACTTTGAGGATAACCTTGGATTTTCCCCTATTGATAGCATTGAGTGTCTCACCATGTGAAGAGGGAGGTTCCAACACCCTAAGAGTTACCTTTAGCCTAGTGTCTTTATAGTTTTGTTGATATTGTGTGTTTTTAGGACTACCTTAGGATTCTCATCATCCATGTCATAGTTGGGTTCTTTGTAAAATTTAGGACCCATCATGCAAATGTTTTCAGTAGGTTCCAACATATAATATTGTCTATATCCATGTAAGTGTAATAGATTTTTTCATCATGGGATTTCTTGTTAGCTTGGGATAATTCCCATTTGTCATATTTAGGTAAAGGTTACTTAAAGGCCATATGATAAAATTTTTGATTAGGCCATCTATAGAAACCTTGCCTCCATCAATGAGGTCTTGAATAACATCCTCGAGCTTAAAACAATTTTTGGTGTTATGTCCCTTACTCCTATGATAGTTGCAGAAATGATCATCCCTCCACCAAATAGGCTTGATGAGTGGGTGATAGGGCCAAGAATTTCTGGTAGCATGACAAGCTTATTTGTGAGAAAGGTCTTTAGGACCACATCATATGATTCTACCATTGGTGTATAAACACACTTTGATTTAGATGATTTCTTGTTTTTGTCAAAGGTTTAAGAATTTGAATTCTCTTATTGTTTGGACACATAAATGGTATTAGAGATGTTGAAGGTTGATTCCTTGATATTAGGAGCATCTACTACTCCGTCATTGATAGCATGTTTATTTTCATTCCAAGGTTTATTCTTGTCTTTGCCATTCCCATTGCCAATTTTGTCTTTGTTTAACACAATATTGCCTTTGTTAACATCAACATCCTCAATATAGTAAGCACATTTGATCATGTCATTGAAATGATGTAAACAATTATTTCCTAAATAAATAACAAGAAAATAAGGTTTTCCCCCTTAACCCTAATTTTCAATGTGATGATCCAAATTAATTAAGAACAATAATGTGAACAATGCAAAAATGGATCATGTAATGGAAAATAGGGAGAGAGGGAGTTATATGATATTTATATAATGAGGAAGTACGTGCTTAAATCCTAAAAAAGATAAAAGACAAATACTAACCTTGAATTTGGAAAGTGTTATTTTATCATGTCTATATGTAGTTTGTAGAAATTTGCAATCCCTTCTACACTGGAAATGTTGAGATGGAGAAAACCTAGAAATATTTTATCTTTTTGAAGGGAGGTCGACCTTGAACCTAATAGTAAGGCACAATCTTACCCTTAGGTACAATTGTACCCCAAAAATTTGACCTTGACCTGCACTACTATGACAAAATTTATGTTCATAGATCTCTCAAGTTTGATGAAAAAGGTATATGAATCTACTGTTCAATTCATTGTTACACACTTGTATCTGCAAGAAAAATGGTTTGTATTTTTGGATGGGGGGTTTTCCTTGGTAAAACCCTAGTTTGGAATTAACCTTGAAATTGAATTGAAATTGTAATATGCATGTAAACAAAGTAAATGGAACTACTCACCTTGCTTATGTTGAAATCCTTGTGGCGGATTCAAATCATTGAATCCACAAGTACAGATGCTCCAAATGTATGTAGGATGTCTCAGGATAAATGAGATTATATCTTTAACACCAATCTTGAATGTATCTTTGCATAGTAAAAGTCTTGAATGAATGTGGATGGAGAAATCTTCAACAAGAGGGCTCCACAGAGATTGAATCCTTCAATAGCTAACAATGGATCTCCTTGATGAATTGGATGCTTGAATACTTGAAAAAGGTAGAACTACAATAAAAAAGGATGTAAAATCACATATGAAATACAAAGAAGAATATTTTTAGACCATGACCTAGAGACCAAAAAGAATTAGTGCTACCAAGTTGCGAATCCAAGAAGATTTACACAAGGAAATGTGTATGAACAATTGCACAAGTACAACATAACATGGAATAACATGTATAATAATAGAGATTCATATAGAAGACTAATATAATAGGTATGATTCTTTTATTACCTTGTACTAATAGAGAAAAAAAGATTGTATAAAAGAATCGAACAATATTTAAAAAACATATTATGAGAGAAACACAATACAACAAACAAACACACAAAAAGCTACCATGAAGGACTAGCCAATCAAGCATATTGCCTACTCTCCCTATCTCATTTTTTATAATTTAGGAAAGATGGGTTATTTGAAAGAGGGAATATATCCAATATAGTAGGAATGATAGCCAATTCCAAACAAGGATCCTCTTAAGAATCACAATGTTCAATACTAGGTGTAAGTATCAATTGTGAGGAAATCATATTAGGTAAATAAAAATCAATGCCAATAGTTTCATATTCATCATTAACATCATCAATATCATCAAGAGTATCTTCTTCATATAAATTAGTCAAAATAGGATCTAGAATATGAAAAGAATTACTAGAATCATGCAACTTAATGTCATTATTATCACCAACTTCTTCTAACACATCATGCATATTTGTATATAAAGAAGGTAAATATTTATAAAGAATATAATTATGAGCTTGAGCACAATTCTTTTTATGACATTCGTTAGCAGATCAATTACATTTTTCCTTACTTGAAATTTGTTGAGAACTAGGAAGAAAAATTATAGGATCCTACACAAGTTCTATAGGAGGATTACTAGTAGACTAACAAATAATAGGAGGTGCTTGATTAACAATTGTAGAAGCCATAGATAAAGGAGGTATGAAAGGTGTAGGAAAAAGACCGTGGTTAAGATCCTTAGGAGGTAAAAAAAACTTGAGAATCTTATGATGCTTATAGACTTGATATGAACAGAAAAGATGATTAGGTCAAAAAGAAAATGAAATAGGTAAAGAAGGCCAAAATAAGTCAATGGTAGCAAAATCCCTGGGGCTAGAAGTATGATATAAACTATGATTAACTATCTTCACTTCATTATCATAAATAAACTTAAGATATTTATGAATAGGTGAAGCTATTACATGCATGACATTTAGCCATGG
Source organism: Cupressus sempervirens (assembly GCA_028749045.1). Taxonomy (NCBI): domain Eukaryota; kingdom Viridiplantae; phylum Streptophyta; class Pinopsida; order Cupressales; family Cupressaceae; genus Cupressus; species Cupressus sempervirens. Next base: position 397,816,109 of record CM053791.1, on the reverse strand, counting down.
TAAACCAAGCTTAACTTGAAATTGATCAGAAGTAGGAACAATAACAAAGGTGGTGCACACAATCTTTCCACAAAGTTCAATTGTTAAATCAATAGAACCAAATGATGGATAAAGAAAACCATTACAAGTTTGAATCTATACACCTAATGTATCATAAAAATCATGTTGCAAACTTTTCATTAAAAAAAATTTCTTCTATAATAACATTGACTAAAGAGGTAGGATCAACAAGACAACCACGAGTAGGTATCTCAACAATCTTAGCATAAATATAAAAGGGAACATTAGGAGCATTGATGATCTTAGAATCATCAAAGGTAATCAAAATTTCTTGAGTCTTTTTTTTCTTAGGTTGTTGTCGAGGTTTAGGTTGAGGCTTCAATTTAGGCTTAGGTTCTAGTTAAGCTGAAGCTAAAACTTTAGGCTGAAGCAAAGGTTGAGACTGATGTGGAGATATAGATTGAACCACATGCTCCACTTGATTAAACACATGATTAAGATTATCCATCTTTGAATCATACACAATATCCATAGAATATGGCTGAGCAATAGTATTAATGTCATGTGTAGGTAAAGGATTCATATAGATTTGAAAATTTTGATTAGGAGGAGAAACAAATTTATTCTCACTACTGTAAAAATTATCAACAGATAAATCATTAGAATCAATTAAGTCCTGAGCCTTATATTTTAATGAATAGAAATAAAATAAGGTTTTCTCCCTTAACCCTAATTTTCAATGTGATGATCCAAATTAATTAAGCATAATAAAGTGATCAATGTAGAAATGGATCATGTGATGGAAAATAGGGAGAGAGGGGGTTATATGATCTTTCTATTATAAGGAAGTACATCCTTAAATCATAAAATAGATAAAAGACAAATACTAACCTTGAATTCGGAAAGTGTTATTTTTTGATGTTTGTATGCAACTTCTAAAAAATCTGCAACTTGTTCCACATTGGAAATGTCAAGATAGAAAAAAATCATAAATATTTTATCTTTTTGAAGGGAGGTTGGGCTTCACCCTAATAGCAGGGCACAATCTTACCTTGGGGCACAATTGTACCTTGATAAGTTGGCCTTGACCTGCACCGCTCTTACAAAAATTTTGTTCATAAATATTGCAAGTTCAATGAAAAGGGTATTCAAATCTACTCTTTAATTAGCTATTTCACACCTGTATCTACAAGAAAAATGGTTTGTTTGTTTGGATGGGGTGTTTTCCATGGTCAAACCCTAGTTTGGAATTAATCTTGAAATTCAATTGAAATTGTAATATGCATAAACAAAGTAAATGGAACTATTCACCTTGCTCATGTTGAAATCCCTATGTAGGATTCAAATCCTTGAGTCCACAAGTATGAATGCTCCAAATGTATGTAGAAATATATGTAGGATGTCTTAAATCAATGACATTAGATATCCAACAAAAAGTTTGAATGTATCTTTGCATACGAAAAGGCTTGAATGAATATGGATGGAGAAATCTTCAATAAGAGGGCTCCATAGAGATTGAATCCTTCAATAGATAACAATGGATCTCCTTGATGAATTTGATGCTTGCAAACTTGAATGCTTGGATTCTTGATAGGTAGTGGATCTTCACTTTATAAAATAACTTTTCTCCTAGGTAGTGGATGATGGATGTGGAAGATAATAGATAGCTTGTAGATGTCAAAATGAGGGAAGAATGCTTCTTTATATAGAGATCTAGGGCACTAACTCTCGAAGAAGGCTAAAATAGGAGCATTAAATCCCATTTAACCTTAACCCATAGGAATATCATAGATTAAATGTAATTTAAGAATCTACCATTCCAAAACTTGAAACAACTGACTCAAAAGTGGGAAAAAGAAACTTTTCGACGCTTGATGTCCTGAAACTCCTAGAAATTGAAAAATGAACCTAGGGTCAGGGATAAGGTCAACCTTGCCCTAGGTTAGGGTTGAGGTCATCCTTGACCTACCAGGTCTTCCTTGATCCAGATGTAAAAATCTTCATTTTTACAAAGTAGGTTGTTAGAAATAGGATGGAATGGAGAGAGAGAAGCAGAACAGGGGGTGAACAACCATATCCATGCAAAGAACCATTCAAGGTGCTTTACATGACCCCAAAACACTTTCTTAGAGGGCTAAAAACTCTTAACAGAGAAGTGCTTCCATTTTAAGATGATATACTAAGGTCATAGTAGAGTTCAGTACAAGTGTGTTAACAACAATGTCAATCTTCTCTATCTTAGGAATCTATTGAGGGTACTTGGAGTGTAAAGATCTCCAATATTGGAGGTATGTAGTAAAAGGTTCACCTTGTTTTTTCTTAATGTTTCACAATTTTAGCATAGATAAGATGTTGAATTTTATAAGGATATTTCTAAATGAACCATTGTGAAAGTTTCTCAAATGACTTGAGGGGAGGTGACAACTTTGTGAACCATTCCATAGCTTGACCCCTCAAGCTCCTAGGGAAAAACCTCATAAGATAAGTATCTTCATGCATAAATTCCATGATAAGGGCATACAAGTGTCTTACATGATCATGAGGATTTCCATTTCCATCATATTTGTCATATTTTGGAGCCTTTATATCCCTAGGAAATAGGACCATGTAAATACTTCTATCAAATGGAAGAGCACATATCAATTCTAAAAAAGAAGTTTTAGGTTGTTCTTTGGAAACTTATATTTGGCCAATTTTATTTTCAAGTTCTCAGATTTCTTCCCTCAATCTTTTAGCCTTAGTAGGTTCTCACTTTTGAATGATTATTTACATATCAAATTCATGAGGGAGTTTCTATCCTTTAACTATCATGTATTGATAATATTGGTCACCATTTTGTTCGAAGGCTTTTAGCATCAACCTTTGGGCAACCTTATCTTTTTGAAATCTCATAAGATCTTCGCTAGTGATTTCATCATTATCTCACTTTTGTGATGTGACTGTGAGCGTCTAGGTGGTGATGGACATGCTCCTATATTTATTTTAGTAGACCTAGGTGGCATTTTGTTTCCATCATTGCAACCAAGAGGAGTATTATCAAAAGGATTTCTATAGTAACCATGTCTATTTTTCAACATTATGTGCATGAGTATCATCTTTAGCTTGATGATAGGATCTTTCTCTAGTGGCCATGCATATGGCCCCTTGTAGACTTTATTTTTCTAGATGTGCTTGTTCTTCTAGGTAGTATCTCCTCTCATCTGGATGCATGATGAGTGACATGTGGTCTTCAACCCTAGGAGTATCAAAGGGCATATTGAAAGGGTTCTCAGAGATATAGAGATGATTATGCCAAATGTTAGCCACTTCCATCATATTAGGGATAGGTTCCTCCCTACAAGGTTGTCCACGAGGACACCTAGTTGGAGTTTCAAATTGTTCAAAGGTGAATGAAGGATGACTCCCTTTACTAACTTAGAACCTAGTCCCAACCAACATGTAAGGATATGGCTTTTTCTAATGGGATGAGATAGAGATTTTCATATTTAGAGCTTTTATGGTCAAGAATGATCACTTATCAAAAGTTAAAATGAGTGAGTGCCTTGTCAAGAGTGCTCAATTATTTATGTCACTAACAACTCGAGCCAAGAGGATGAGCAAGAATCTTCATAAAAAGTAGCTAGAATAGAAAAGTAACTAGGTTTGGATAAGTGACCATTAGTGATGTTTCTAGCTTATGTTTGACAAATTGGACCCATCTTTTCAACTTAGAACAATACCAAACATGAAGATATTAAACCATACTCAGGTAGGACAAAGTGATGACAACCGTAAATCAACTATGATGCAATTCTGACTTAGTTTTGGAAGCAATAGAGACCAAGAAATTTTTCTTAGGAGTCTAAGCAATACAATATCAACAACAAATATTATATGATAAAATTTTTACAGCTGGGTGATACTTTTCACTCATACAATGGTTTTCGTTAAGAAGTGCAATAGATTTGAAAAGTAGCATGTGATAGAGTTCAAAATATTGATGCAATACTTTAACAAGTGTAGACTATCATATGATATTTATTAAAAGGTTTTATGATAAAGGGCTAATGAACTATGAAAAATGTAATTCAACACTTGAAAATCCTATATTTTGAGTTGCTTTCTTGAGAATTTTAGACCAGAATGTAGTATTGACAATATAGGACCTTAATTTGTAGCAAAAAATATCATTGTTTGCAAATAGTAAGGGAAATTCACATGTCTCAAATAGTTGGACAAGGGACAAAGAAACCTTGACAACACAAGAAATTGGGATATCAAAATGCAAAAAAACCTATGAATGCTAACAAGAGGTTTGATGTTCAAGAACATTTACACAAGTTTGTTCACATTTGAGGACATATGCCAAGCAATATTATGTAAGGTTATAATCCACTACTCAACACCTTGGTCCACACTTGATGCCCCTTTGCCTCACACAATATGGTTACCAATGAGAGATATTGTCTTTGTCATGGAAGGACCACTGGCACAACCAAGAAGACACAAATTGTGAGTGTAAAATCTTGGGGTGATCTAAGTAGTCTACTAAGATTGGTCCTTGCACTAAGATCTTGAATGGTAAAATAAGGTAGCTTATATCCTATAGTGTTTAGAAAGGGCTTCTATTCATAGCACTCACTTTTCTCCCAATTATAGGACAACTTACCTTGTGGAAAGTAATGGACCTCACAACCACAAGAGTACCTTAAGCATTCTTTCCTAGAACTGTCCTCATGGTCCTAAGCCCACAAGTATCACACTAAGTGAAGAAAAGTACTATATCTGCCAAGGTTTTGTATCTTTGATAGCCTTGAGTTTATGATGGGTCAAAATAGCTGGGTTCTCTTGTCCCCACTTGGGTCGTTCCTCTTGATTTCTCAAGAGAAGGCCCTTTAAAGAATTCTAGACTACACAAAATGTATCTAGTTTTGGAGGTTAAGATTTTTGATTCACTACAAGGGTGAAGAGCATACTTTCCTATTCCAATCATTTTCCCCAAAAATGCCAAGAAGCTCAATTATGCCACTTACTTTCAAAATCTAAAGGTGGGTCAAGATTATTAATTCACCCCAAGAGTGAAGAGAATACTTTCCTACCACCAAAAGATCCTAATTGCAAGTTTTACGTGCCTACAAAAAATGAACTAGTATATTGTCACACCCAAAATGAAGGAAGTACAAGCACACTTTTTTGTTTATTTTTATGGTTTTAGGTAGCCCTGCAAACATGGATTAGTAGCCTCTTAGCATTGAATCTTTGACATGCATTCTTTTAGGGAAAATTTTTAAGCATTGTTAGAGAAACCCTATAAACAAAAATGTTAGTCCAAAGTAACATAAAAATGTGCAATAAACCTCTATCAGATAGTAATAAACCCAAGAAACTTGAAAAAGAGAATGTCAAAGACTCAAAATTGACCAAAAAACTCAAATAACAAAAAATTCCAGGCAAAATGATACTTTTTGTTGATAGAGTATCATATGATACTTTTTAGCATATAGGGACAATATTTCTATTTCGTACAATATATCACATCATGCCTATGTGATAGAACTCATAGTCCTATTGTGATAGATTTTTGTATAGGTGTGCGATACTTTAACCAGTAAAGTATCACATGATAGTGTGAGAAATATTTGTTGATCTTAGTTTAGTTTTGACAATTAAGTGTCAACACACTTAAGATATTTACTAAGTTCATGCCAAGCTAATAATACATGATGAGTATAATATGTATAGATGTTGAGTTTCAAATGAGTGTTGAGAAAATAGACCATGTTGAGTGATTCAAGTGCCAAGCATATAGTTGATGCTGAGCAAGTTTAGGTGTTAAGCCAGAAAAAATTACAATGAGTGTCGAGCATCAATATTATCAAATGCCGAGTAACACAAAAATGACCTAGTTGTTTGTAATGGCACAAACAACTATGTAAACTATTTTTATGTTGACTTATGGATAGATCTTGAAGCTTTGAAGATAAGATCAAATCTATTTGGTCTGCCTATGCAATCAACATGCAACCAATCAAAAACATGTAACCAATCAAAAAATTATAAGGGATTAAATGAAAAAATGCATGAATCTTAGCCGTAGATTCATACCTAACCCTAATCCACAAAAGTATTTATAAGGAAGATGAAGCCCCATAATTTAACATGCATGTATTAATGAATGAAGTTATACACATGAGAAAAGAATAGGAGGAAGAGAAGGGGTGAATTGATCAGAAAGCATTCAAGGTGACTTAGTAGAGTGAAGGAATTACAAAATCAGTTTGTAGAATAGAGGAGAAGTGATACAACATTGTTATAACACATAAAGAGGATCAAGATGGATAGAATTTGTAAGGCCCACATTAGTACCCCACTATAGGTCTTGATGAAATAAATATGATTAGGGGCTAATTAAGTTATGATTGGCATTTTTATTACTAATAATGATTTATGAGATCCTATTAGAGACTAAAGTAGATTTTGATTATCATAAGGTTGATACCCTATCCAATAGCACTAGGTTGATAAGATAAGACCACATGGAAAATGAGACTCAATGAAAGTAGGTTATGATGAAAACAAGACAAATGATTACATTCAAAAATTGGTTTTAAATTATGATGACATCATTATGGAAACATTTTAACAATCTGAGGAATTTACCCTAGAAACCCACACAAAAACCCCTCATAAATTGATAAAGGGATATTGCTAGGAATGTCGATATGTTTAACTTGATTGAAAGGATACTAGTTAACAAGTCTGCATATTAGTGATTTTCACTTAAGACATATATACTAAAATCCATTTCATATGTTTTAATGGTTTAATGATTATAAGAATGGTGATAGTACTTAGAATGGTAATTTTGTTATGATAAGAAAGATAAATGTTGATACCCATATGTTGATATTGCAATATTTTGAATATGAATCAAATGAAAGTTAATTATATATGTACTTAGATGAAAGCTAAATGAATATGATATTGAATTTTTTTTTTGATAGTACTTAGAATGGAAATGATGAAAGTTAATTGTATATGTTAATGTGAATTATGAGACATTGGATTTATTCTACTCTTATCTATATGTATTTTTATATTATTTTATTGGGCGACTAATGTTTAAGTTGAGTGTGCAGGAAAGTTGAACCATGGAGATTATTGGGGGACACAAGGTTCAATCTATGTGAACACACTAAAGCCAAGGTGAATCTTTGGAAGATTCAAAACCTCATTGTGTTGTGTTATTCCGTAATGTGATTGTGCATGAGTGTTATAGTTAGAGGTCATGATTAATTAGAGACATGTCATCGTGATGTGTAAAGTGTTTTAATGTGTGTTTATGTTAATTGACACTTGTGTTGTCTATGTGTCAATGACATGTCATATAGGATTCTTTGGCATGAAGTCACTTAACCTAAATTTAATCCTCATTATGAAATTAAGTTAACCCACCTTGGAGAGTGTTAGGATGAGTCACTTTCATGATGAAATTTAAATTAAAAATTTGATAGAAACTTTAGAGAGACTTAAAGTGGTTCCCTACTGTTATTTTGGTGAAAATAAGTAACCCAGATGGTAGTAGTAAAGGTTGGGGGTCTAAATATAACCATAAGTTGGCCTAGGGGACTTAGGAGACCCTCTAAACTAGTAATTTTCAAGCCAATTCGAAAATCAGAGTGTCACATGACCTCTTTCCTCACCCCTCCACTTGGTTAAGTTCCTAGTGGTAGAAAGGTACAAGGGTGTAAGAAGGGTAGGTAGGGATGGAAGTGGAGATATTTTTAGGGAGCTTGTGCCAAATTTAGTGGTTGTTCACCCACTCTCTAATTGTAGAGATAGATAGGTTTATGGAAGAGAAGCTTGGAAGTCAAGGAAGGAAAAGATCTTCATCACCATTTCATAGCCATAGTTTGTAAGGAGGTTAGTGCTTCATGCCATATTTTCTCTCATCTCATGAAGTTGGAAGATGGAAAGTTGTAAGAGTATTCTTTTAAGTTTTATGTGTTGCATATGGTGTGAAATTGTAGATGTTTGGGTATGTGAGTGTGTATGATTGAATCTATTTGTATTTGGTTTTGTTTCTTGGATTGTTTGTTGTGGATTGAATAATGTATTGGGTGTGAAGGCTTCACTCACCCTTGGGAGCGAAGAGAAGCCTTGCGTGAAGGGGTTAGTTGGGCTTGACATTGTAGTTGAGAAATCCTTCTCTTGGAGAGGGGATAGTTTTCATGGAGTATGGGCTCCATTGAAGCCATATGCCTTTCTAATGTTCTATGGGAGGTATAAGTGAGGATGTATGAAGAAGAGTGATTGTTGAAAGCCTTGTTGAGGCATGTGTTCTTAATAGCTCTTTCTGTGGTAGGTATAAGTGAGGATGTGTAAGGGGGAGAAGTGTTGATAGCCTTGTTGAGGCATGTGTTGTTGATAGCCTTGTTATGGCATGCTTCTTGGGAAGCCTTATTGGATTAATGCAATTGCAAGATTTTTTGTTTCACAAGGATATGGATTTCTCCTCCTTGAAGAGCCCACCTTCACCCAATGTTTATGATTTCATCTGTGAATCATTGTGCAAGCCTTGGTTGGGGAATTGTAAAAGTGTTGTTGAATGTGGTATTCATGTTGGTTATTGTTGTGGTGATGATGTTTGAATGTATCCCAGTTGAGCCTTGTTTACCCTAGCACAGGGGTGGTCTCCTTGAGGCCTAGGTTGGGAGGTGAGCCTCCATGGTTTATCATATTTATCTCTCTTTTGTAGGTCCTTATTGGATGATCTTGAAACTTGGAGCTCTTTTTGTCTTTCCTTGTGCATAGGAGGTGAAGACATTATTGCATTGTGATGAGTTAGAGAGTAAACTCCATCTTGTTATGTGAGTCAAATTGTATTGTGAGAGGAAGCTACTATCAATGGTGAGGTTGTGAGTGTTCATGTGTAGTAATCAATATTTCCTTTGTGTATATTTTGAATTTTGATTCCACCACCTTTTGTGTATCATGGGAGTGTCATGGAGGAGAAATTATTGTAATAATATTGTTGTTTCAATGTCTTGGATAGGAATATCAATCAGAGATTTAAAAATACTTGATGATTCTTGAGTAGTATGCAAAGGGATATCAACTAAATTTGATATCATAGAGAGTTTGTGTTGATAGGATCATTATTGCATAATAGTTGTAAATGTGTATTTGATTTAAAGCTTGAATAAGAATACAATGTTAATCCATGTGCAAATGGTTTTCTAAACTTCATAAGTCCTAGATAGGAATAGTTCCAGAAGTTCATATATATAACTTGTCATGAAATGCATATCTATTGCATTAAGTTAATGGTTGAATGCTAAATGAATCATAAATCTAAACAATACTTAGTCTAATGAGTAACTCCAAATTATTATTGCAATATCTTATCATAAGTACCCAAGGTTGTGGAAAATAAAATAAAATAATAATAATAATAATAAATAAAAATCAAATAGATGATATAGAATGTATGGAAGCATAAGCAATATCTTGCTGTAGGTGCCCATTCACCTCTCTGGATTTTGTATGGGAATGCAAAAATTAATCCTAGGTCTATTATAGACCAATAAAATAATCAAAGAGTATCCACCAAATCCCATTTAAGGCCATTATTAAATGCAGTAGACTAAAGGAGACAAGACATAGATAACACCCACTTCTAGGAGAGAGAGAGTGTTTAATTTATGATAATGGAAATAAAGCTACATGGCCCTAGGCGACCAGCTTTTTAAGGGATATAAAAAAATATTGATGTTATTTAATGTGGCCCCATTTCCACTAGGTGACCTTGTTTTAGTCCCCACCTTGGACATAGAAAATAATAATGATTTGACACCTTTTCTTACTCATGTTAGCAACTCTCCCCTAGGCGCCTAGTTCTTAGAAGATTTGGATAGTTTAAGTCACATTCTTCACCCACCTTGGGAAGATAAAAGGAGTACATGAGTTTAATGGAGGTAGACACATTCAAGCAAAAGACAATCAAATATAAAATCATCTTGCAATTATAAAGGACACTTTTGGTGAGCAATTTTTTTTTAAAAGAAAAAAATGGGACATTGTTTGAAAATGCTCCCCCATCCTCCTAGGTGTGCATGGAAACTCCAACCATGCTTTATGGCATGACACACTTCTAGTCAATTTTCCTTTCAAAGGAAGTTAGCACACCACATTTTTTTTGTGTTTTGGGTGGGAAAGTTATTTTGGGGTAGGCGTTAGGAGGGGACAAGCAAGTATGAAAATGTCTTGCTATAGAGGCTAGGTGTCTTGTCTAGGTAAGGTGTCATAATGTCTAGTGTTAAGCTGGAGTTGGTTAGTAGTTGTGGTAGGTGTTGGGAGATTGGGATGTATAATGCAAATTTGGGTTGGGTACAAATGTTTTTTGTTTGAAAAAGTATGGTGATAGGATGAAAGGGGGTAGACTAGGCTAGTAAGTACCTTGGGCTGAGGATAATGATAGTGTTTTGTATGATTAATTATTTATGTAATTTAGATCAGGTTGTATCAAGGTGGTATTAGTATTAGTGGGCTTATTTAGGCATTTAGATAAAGAAGCATGTTATAGTATTGTGGAGGGATTATTTGGAAGTAATGTTTTGAAATGTGTGTGTTGTTTATTTATTTAATTTTTAAAAGAATTAGGATTTTAGGGTAGATTTTAATGTGATGTTTTAATAGTCACAAAATAAGTTAAGTGGGTTGCGTTAATATTGTTTAATAGAGATAGGTCATAAGCACCTTGTATGAGCTTTGGAATAGAGAAATATTTTTCAGACTAAACTTAATGATACTATATAGTAGGGTTTGATTTAGAAAAAAATAAATAAAAAAATTGTAATAAAATAATTAGAAATAATTAAATAAATAGATAAATGAAATAAAGACACGAATGATATATGAGGAGTTCATTTAGGGGATACATACATATATATGCAAATGGAAGATAAATGAGGAAGAATCATATGTGGAAGAGCAACTCCTCTCAAACCACATTTAGACAATTTAGTAAACATCTCTACATCTATAAAACCTAGAACCAATGCTGCTACATCAGTACAATAGTTGAACTACTCTTACCTTTGCGAAGTGCCTTAATTAGAGTAAGGAAGGTGAGGGGGCTATATCCAATATATCATTATAATTTAGTATTGTGACCTTAGAATTCATCCAAGTGTTTACTCATAAAACACTTATAATCTAGATTTTGTTTGAAACTGATTTTGTCTCAGTGGCTAACTCTTCCATATCCAAATTTAGTGGAAATACACATTGACTAGTCATTGCCAATAAGAACATTCTTAATTAACCTAGATATTTACATAGAATCTATAGTATACCTTAAAGGATAATAATAATCATAATAATAATAATAATAAAATTTTTAGTTGTGTTATTGAATGTAAGTTTGGGCATGACAGAATTGAGATCTAAAATTAGCAAGACAAAGTTGTAAGTTATCAGATCAAACATTCTACTATTACTTTCTAACAACTGTATCAATAGGGGAAATCCTTTCGATTAAGGTTGACTTAACAGTCATTGTAAAATCCTTCAAAAGGGTGACATTCCAAGTGATTGTTCTAAAATCCTTTAACCAACATACTTCTAATAGGGTGTTAAAATCCATAAATAGGGTAGGATATAACAATCATTTGTAAGCCTTTAACATGATAGGCCTTTCATAGGGTAGATCATGAAAATGGTCAAACTATGTAACCTTAAAAAGTGACACATTATTGCAGTAGTAGTGAAGAATTGTGGGTGTCATCCCCACCCTAGTTTTACCTTCTCATTGGAGGGTTTCTAGGTAATCATATATTGTGTCAAGTGTTTATATAGATGCATTTACTTTACATGTTATTTTAATATTTTAATGCATGCATTATTTTAAATTAAAAGTTTTATTGGTTGAAGATTAATACTTCTGATTCACCCCCTCAAGAAGTATATGTTTCCCATTTATAATTCCAACAATTGGTATAAGAGTTGAGTTCTCAGGAGGAGAAGCTTTACAGGTTGGAGAAAAGATCTTGAAATGGAAGATTACAAATTGGGAAAGACCATTAAAAACTAGGAGATTGAGATATGTCTCATACTACAACAACTGAATGAAGCCAAAGATGCTTTGAAGAGTTCCCTGAAGAGAAGGAAAGAGATTGGTATGGTAGAAAATTGTACATAGTACAAAGAGACTGAAACCATAAAGTTAATTATAGATGGTAACCCTAGTGAATTTGATGCAACAATTGTAGATCTAATGGAAAAGAATAGAGCACAAGCTGAAGAGATCAAAAATCTCAAGTTGGAACAAGAATCACAAGCTATACTACTATGTGAGGTGACTGAACAAAAGAAGAAAGCTATAGAAGGAAAGGCCATGATTGAAGAAGACAAAATAATTTTGGCAAATAGATTGGAGGAAAAGTCAGCAAAGCTATCTAGGATCTCAAACATGCAATTGGACACCTTAAGCCAAATTATGAATACTCATCATGAGTTGAATGTCAAAGACATTCAAATAACTGCACTAAAGTACCAAAATGAATAGCTATAGAATGACCTAAAAAGAGAAAAGGAATTCACTGAAAGTTTCAACAAGCCAAATGAAGTCATCAAGTAATTTGAGAATCTACTAAAATCCCCTAGATCTAGTAAAGATACATCAAGATTGGACTACATAAGCACTAAAGAAGGAGAATCATCTAAAGCTATTGAGGAAAGGAACAATAAAGGTAAGAACTACAAACCCACTTGTCATCATTATGGTAAGAAAGGATATACAACTAATGAATGTAGGAGTAAGAATGCTAGTCAGAATGCTAAGCCAAAGAACATGACTAATTGTCACAAGTGCAACAAACAAGGTCATCAGGAAAATGAATGCAGAACCAGGAACATGCATGCACCAAATTTGAAGGACACTACTAAGATTGTCATAAGTTTGGATGCAATGCCTTTAAATATAGATCCAGGTCCACATGGTCATCAAGCAAGCCAACAAAGGTAAGAAGCTATGAAAACTCCTATAACTAGGATTAAAATATAAGATATAGCTATCATTATTGTCAAGAATATGGACACATCCCTAAGAATTGCATAAGAAAACACTTTAGTGGTAACTAAAATAGATGGTTGAGTCAAACTACATGCATTGGCTATTTGAAGACTAGTCATATCAGCAAGCATTGCCCAACAAGGTCAAAGGAACCTAATTCAGAGCTCTACAAAGGAAAAGGCAAGGTAGATGTTGAATACATGAGAGGAGAGATGAAGAAAACATGGAAGAAGAAAGATGGATGCAACACATCAAATGAAGGGATCACTTCACCTAATAGGTCAAGTGGTCACACTTCATCAAACTAAGCAAAAGGAGGTATGCGGGACTAATATTTAAAATATTTTATCATACATCAGTTCCAAAATAAGTTAGTACTAAAAAATATATATTAGCATGAAGAAAGATGCAAGATAATCAGGAAATTCCAAGGTCATTCAGGTTTTCACATTATTGTCAAGTGTGAAAAGTCCTCTTTAGATGTTGAGTAAAATACTAGTAATTTCCAAGTTATTAACCAAAGTGAGTTGGAGTCGAGTTAGTAGTAGATTGCAAGTGAAATAGAAATCATATTGAAGCCAAGTTTATAGTTGTACATGTACCATGTAAAAAATGCTATATTTTGAAGGGTATAAGGTTGAATTTCATATATTTTTTGTCATTAAAAATTTAGAGCAAGAGTGAGTAGAGTGAAGAAGTGATTTACAAGCAAGATCAAAGCATTTGAATAGATCATTGTGAAGATCAAGCACCAGTTCATCGATTTTAAAGGAATTTTTCATCTACCAAGCTATACAATTTCATATTTGTAAATCTCTAGCTTGCATAATGACCTCAAGTTCAAAGAATGTAGAGGAGAAAGAAAAATTTAAAGTCTAGTTGGTTAGCAATGAGGTTAAACAACCCAATTTCAAGGCTATACCAGATATTGCCTACAAGCAAGACCCATTAGGCGTGTTATCTATGATTTTGCCTAAGGTTGTAATGGTACAAGATGTAAGAAAGTGCTATAACTACAAGGTAGGAGGTATTAGGGACATGGAAATAAGATAGGTGTATGAAAAACTGTGTGAAAATGGTGTATTGAAGGAGGAATTCAAGATTGTAGAGAGAAAGGGTTTGACCGCCCTAGATTTTCCTACAGTTTTTAAAACATAATGGATTAAAATAGTTTTGATCAAGATACATGATGGATGTCTAGGGTTAGAGGAGGACCTATTAAAATTTCAAAGGTAATTATACATAGGTTACTGGATACCCAACCCTAGATCGGCCCAAGACATTGAGAACTGACTCCAAATAGGCCAGAGAGAAAAACACAGGTGGAAAGTGGAACAAGCATGGAATGACCATTAATACAATAACAGATCCACTTCTTGATTTTTCTTTTAGGGTCATATCACATAAATTCTATCAATCAAGTAGACTAAATAATGTTCCCTACATAGCTATTGATGTAGGTTATAAGATTGTCAAGACAGATCACACCTATGATCTTGTAGAACTCCAAATGCATCAAATAATGGAGAATCTAGGAGCAATAAGAAAGTCAAAAAGTGCTCAATGTGAATTTGGATCAGTACTAGTATGCATATTTTTCTATTCACAAAATGAGTTCCCATCTTTTGGAAAAGTAGGATGGAAGACCAAAAGGTCAGTTGATGTTCAAATTAATGAATATATTGAACAAATGGGAGAAAATTTTGAATTAGAAATGATAAGTTATTTTAAAGATTTTAAGAAATCTATGAAACAGAGGTTGAGGATTCTTATCTCCTTATTTGAGCAACACTAAAATGATATTTTTTCCTTGTAGACATTAATTACACTTTCATCCAGGCTGCTATACCTAGAGTTAGATGGCTAAGGCCTCTAGGATATGAAATTAATGTTGATCAAGCCTCAATTGCTATCACCACACTCCTTGCTAAAGAAGTTGATAAAAGTGCAAAGATATTTGGTAATTATGATGTTGTGAAGTCAAAGGTTGAAATGGAACTAAAGACAGCCTCAATCTTGAAAAATAAGGACAAAATGGTGAGGAAACTGAAGGCTAAATTTGGAGAAGGTGTAGGTGATGATGGAGAAGATGATGATGAAGAAGATGAAGAGGAATAAGAGGTGCAAGATAAAGAACCTCTTGCTTTAACCCAAGGCATGGGTGAAGATCAAGAAGATGAAGGTGTAGAGGAAGAAGCCAAGGAAGCACCAACAAAGATTGAACCTAAGAAGAGGAAGGCTAAGGCATAGCCTACAACCAAACCTAAAGCAAAAAGAGTTGCCAAACCAAGTACAGTAAAGCCAACTGCTCCAACAACAAGGGCTAGTACAAGGGCCACTATTTAAAAGGCCAAAGAGTAGGCACAGGAGAAAAAAAAAGCAACTAAATAGAAGGGCCCACTTTAGAAGAAAAAAAGAAGAAAGTATATTGCTCAGCTTGAAACATATGATGAGAAGATAGAGTCTGAGGATACAAGTTATTTTAGAGTGGTAAGTCATACACATAAATCCGATCTTGAAAACATTTGTGATAATATTAGAGATAATGTAGACTTAATAGGATTAAAAGGTATTAATTTTGAAAAACTTGGTAGAGAAGACCAAAATATGATAGAAGAGTCAGAGTATGCCATGATGGAGAAAATTCAAGAACACTCCTCTTCAATTAGATAATACAATGCCAAAGGGATTGTACATTTTTGTAGAAAATAAGTGACATCATTACTTGAATGTTAAGAAAAAAATAAGAGAAACAACATTAGCCCAAGTGATACCTGAACTAATAAAATAAAAAATTACCAAGGAAAATAAGAAATATGGTAGAATATTTACACCAAAATACAAGGTGTTTAGCATTCTACAGAACAAAATTAAGGATGTTGTCAAAAAATCCACACAAATGTGGAAATTGATATATGTCTTGACTATAATTAAAGTAGGAGAAGAAGATCCCTTTGAGGGAAGAAATAATGAGGAAGATGAGGAAAAGGAAGAAGAGATAGAAAAAGAAAAGGAAAACACCACAATGGAGGAGACACCAAAGAAGTCAGATGAGATGGCCACAACTGACAAGCAACAAGAAGAGCAGAATGTGGAAGACACACAAATGCCAGCCATGAGCCCTCCACATGAAACAAATACACCTATAGAAACTATAAAATTAAAGGATGTTCCTAATAGCTCATCTAAAAACATCAATCCATTAATTGTAGAGGATCTAAAGAAGATCCTTGACCAAACCATACTACAAGCTAGATTATGTGAGAACCCTATGTTGGTCAGTGTGGATGAACTTCAAAAATTAGTAGCTAATATAACAAGGGACAAGGTGAATACACAAGAACCACCTTATATCATCTCTTCAACTACTAATGGTCAACCTCTAGTGAAAATGTTAGATGATACATCTGCAAAGGTTGATACTATTGTAAAAGTTGTCATGGTTGAAAAACAAACACAAACTGCACAAGAGGAGAGAACTTTATAAGCACAAATAGGAAAAATAGAGGTATTTGTACCTGATACACAAATGCAAGGATTAGGTAAAATAATTTTAATTGATCAAGGAAAAACTGATGAAAATGACATACCAAAGGAGAAGGAGCAAGAAGCCATACAAACACTGGTAAATCTACCAACATATGGCTCTTCAAAAAAAGTCCTTTAAAGGCTAAGCACTGATGCAATACAACTGCAAATTTCAGCACCAAGCTCTAGCTAATCCAAGGTTTCTAAGGTATTTCACTATGGAGATGCAATTTTAGATGAAGAGATAGTGATACCTAAATATGACTATGCAACCATGACATTAGAACAAATAAGTCTAATGCAAGAAGCCTTGGAGAGAAAGAAAACTCAAGAAATACTTAGAAATGAGTATAAACAAAGGTAATAATTAAAAGAGATTAAGGAAATCTTTTTTTATTCCTTTAGCTTGCAAACACCTAAAGAATCCAAGCCCATATTAGAACAACTATCAAAAATTATGGAATAGGTGACTAATGAAGACCAAGATACTAATGCTAAACTTATGGAATGGTTTGAGAAGAAATTTCAAGGGAAAGTTAATCAGAAAATATTTGGTGAAATAACACTATCACAAGTTGAATTAGCTACCAAAATTGAGAAAGTGAAGAAGGTACTTGAGAACATATTCTCATTGTACACAAAATTGTGTGATCCCACACTCTTCACACAAGAAACAAGCCATAGAATTTTGAGTCTGGAGAAAAATTTGAAACTCTTAGGTATGCAATTACCTAAGAACCCAGCTCAGAGTGAGAAGCATTTTCATTTAGTACTTTAAACACAAAATCAACTAGCTATATTGATAGTAGAAGAGGCTAACATAAGAGCCAAGTTGATTAATATACAAGCATCCCTTACCCCTTATATGGGAATACTCCAAAAGGAACTAGCTTATGCAGAAAAAGTGTTAAAGAAAGATCCTAGTCTTTCAACTTTGGATGGACTTGTTCACCTTGCAATAGAGACAAAAATCCAAATAAAGTCATTAGATGTTGCATTAGACAATTGGGATACTACTTTGCAAATTATAATGGAAGTCCATAAGAACTGTAGACACCTAAAATTGTCCAAATCCTATTGCCTGACCAATTAAATAAATACTTATTATTTATTTAATTATCTTACCATTTAGTTAAATAAATTTACATTTATTTAATTATGTTCACCTTTCTTTGATTTAAATAAACTAAGGTTTATATAAATCCTAGCCTTTCCTTAATTTTAAATAAACTAAGATTTATTTAAATCCTTACCCATTCACTTTACTTAAGTACTTTGTTCACTTAATTAATCCTTTTCCTAATCCCACTTGGAATTAAATATTACATTTAATCCTATTTGAGCACATGGCTCCTATCTTTAACCCTCACCTAACCTCACTATCCTAACTAACCCATCTTTCTAAACCTACCCACTTCCTTAATCATGCTTGCTTTTCCTAATGATCATTGCTAATCTCCTTTTAATGCTAAGTGTGTTCTCACACATGTGTGAGGAATCCTCACACATGTGTGAGGTATGTTCACACTTTCCTCATCCCTCATGTCTTCCATGCCTTTTTCACACTTGTCCTCTTGCATGAGAGTCAAGGTGTCTCACACATGTGTGAGAAGCCATGCTTCTCACACCCCTTGCACACTTGTCCCCTTGCATGATAGTAAAGTTGTCTCACACATGTGTGAGAAGCCATGCTTCTCACACATCATTGATCATGTCACCATCAGAGGTTTCTCACACATGTGTAAGCATATTGCCCCCTTTGATTGGTCAAAAACCCTAATCCATGTGGAGTCTACTTGGCCTCCACCTCATGGACACCTCATCGATCCTGAGGGATCCTAGCCCTTCATCTTGCATTCAATCTTAGCTATTTGTTGCATCTCTTTTCATATAAAAGGAGAGCCCTCTCCTCATTTCCACAAGCACTATCTACCCCATTGTTATGCTGTAGGAATTGTGAGCAACCACATCCCATGAGCAAGGAAATCATCTACACTTGATGGTTTCATGAGGTTTGCATAGTGATATTTTGAATGGTTTTATGCTCTTTTTTGTTTCATGTTGCTTATTTACATGTTTATCTTCCATATTTTGAGGTTTACATAATCATGTAGGAATAGATATTAGTTTCTTAGTATTTATTCCATTTATTATGTTTTTATGCAATACAAGAACTTTTTGGACAAATACACAATTAGTGTATAGACCCTTTGAGATCAGTATCAAAAAGGGGGAGATAAATAAAGAATAAAGGAGAAGAAAAATGTGCAAGGGGAGATAAAGAGTATCAATATACAAAAGGGAGTTACATATGAAAGGGGGAGACAAAGAGAAAGAGGGAAATAACCTAAAAGGGGGAGAGCAAACAAAGGGGGAGCAAATAAAAAAAGAGCAAAAACAAAGTATATTAGACAGAAAAAGAGTGCTGATAATTTTTAAGACAAAAAGTATCAACATGAAGCAAATATACTCGTAGAAGAGAAGATATTTTGGATATAGAATAGGCACATTAACTCAGGGGGATTTACAAAATTTTGAGGTATAAAAGTCTATGTTCATTGCACAGTTGTTTCATGTTCGTCTTACATTTTGGCTACCCTAACTTGTGGTTTTGTAGGGATATTTTCTCGCTAACCATATTGTTTGCAGGCTTTTGCCTTAATTTTGTTTTGGAATGAACTTGTATGCTTAAACACTTGTCTTTGAATGCATGGTTAAATGCTAGAACAATCAAATTCAATCTTGAATGCCCTAAGGGAATGGACATGCATGTTTAGGATAGAAAACATTTGGGCTTTGTGTTTAAGATGAATTCATACACTCTTGAATGCCTTAAGGAAATGGACATGTATGCTTAGGCTATCAAACATTTGGAATTGGTGCTTAAAATAAACTCACACAATCTTGAATGCCTTAAGTGAAATTGATTTCATTTTCAGCAATTTTTCTTATGGACAAGCTCGATTTACTTTCTTGTTGATGAATCCACGCTTTTAATTTATGTTGATGACAATTTCAAGTTGGAAAGAACATTATATCCTTTAAACACATGTGTCTTCAAGTAGATTACAAAACCTAAAATTTCATTGGGAAAGAATGCATTTCTGTTAAACCCCGAGGCAAATTATGTATTCTCTCCCCTTGCGCCTTCAGGTGATCTTGGGTGCACAAGAAATAAGTGGTCTTGTTTTTTATTTTTTGAGGAGGCTTGCTTGGGAATTTCATCATCCCTTGGGATGACCTCAACTCCAATGTTCTAGCAGAGTATAAATAGTGGGAGGTGAATCAAAAGACACCTCTCTTGGAAGTGAAATATTGTCACTCTTGGCTAAGCCCCAAAGAAATTTATACCTTTGGAAAGTGAAGGAGAAGATTTGGGTTATCGTATCCCCCCAGCTATGTGGCAATATTTTCTTTCATCTATAGATTTGAGCCTCACATACCTTGTGTATATCGAGGACACCCTCTAGTTGATCCTTGTACATCCTAGTTGTGACCTCATAGGATTGTTGGTGTGTTTGAAGTTCTTGAGTGTTTGAAACACAATTGCCTTGTACATATTTCCTTGTTTGATTTTGCATCCTAAACCTAAAAATCCAAAAACTCATAAAACATAAAAATCCAAAAAATCCAAAAATTTCAAAAACAACAAAAACAAGTCTTGGTTTAAGACCTCTTAGTCAAGTTGTCCACATCATTCCACATCACATCTTCTCTCCATCAAATTCATCACCCTCATGCATCTCTCATCTTCTTCATTCAAACCATTGCTTGACTTCCCAATCATCTCTATTTGTCCAAATCATTTCCTCATCATTCAATCTAATTCATAATCTTCATCCTCGTCATGCTTCATCATCATCTAGATCCAATTCCCTCATTCAATGATTCATCCTCATGATTCTTAATTCAATCCCTTATCAAATCCAATCATTTCTAATCAATTCTTAATTCAATCCATTTACATCTTCATCCATAATCAATCTTTCTAATTTCATTCACATCTTCTTCTAATTCAACTTTTCATCAAATCTTCTACTTTGACATAAGCGCATTGTCATCACCATTAGACTTTCATTCAAATTTCACATTCACTTGGTTAGGGTTTTTATCAATATCAATATCAAATCAAACCCTTATTCAATCAAATCAATCTCAAGTCAAATTCAATTCAAATCAAATTAGCACAAAGTCCAAAATTGCTCCTAGTCCCAAGTTCATATTCCATCCTTCATCCATCTTTCATCACTCTTCGTCTAACATCCATGTATCTAAATTTTCTTAATCAAATGGTTGACAATATTCAAAGAGAATATGGAGTTATACCTCCTACTCAACCTACATATCAAATTTATCCTCAACATTTCATACCCAACTCTCATCCATCTCATGTGCATTATTTTTCTACCTTTGACAAGATAAATCCACCTCATTATCCTTCACCTACATACGATTCCATTCATAGCCCACAAAATTCCTCAAACACAAATACCCTTGCCAAGGATATGGAGCAACTAAAGAAATATCTTTTAGCAAGTCAACAAAAAGAGGCTGCCTTCCATGCCATGTGTCCTCTTCCCCCATGTTTCGAAGACCATAGTCCTCATGTCCCATCCAACCCCAACCCTCCATGCAATCCATTAACCATAGTTCCACCTTCCCACAATCCTCATCCTCCAAAAACCTCATCCCCACCTCATAAGGGGTTTTTCACATCACTCTTGGATAAGTGTAAAATACAAAATGAAGAGAGTCAATCACCCCAAGTCATACCCCCAATTCCATCTCTAGACCTTCCTCCAAAGCATGAAATTATAGATGCCTCTTCTCCTCTAGATCTGAGCATTTCTCCATCCCATCATTGCCTTATCCCTCAAGATCCATTTATCCCTCTTAGTCCATCTCATGATTCCCTTCCTAATCAAGATCAAGAAATTTCATGTCCCACACACCTTACCTATTCCACTCCCTCTCAAGAGTTTGCATCCACAGATCCTCCACTTCATGAAGATTCTCCTTCCACTCCATCCACTAATACTCCTCCATGTCAAGATCAAATCACTCCATCTCATGGTTCCATTTCCTCCACTCCATCTTATGAACCTATTCCATCTCATAATCCACTCATTCTGCTACATGATCCTCTTTCAAGTCAAGATCAAAGCACCCCTTCATTTTTTTTTCATGATCCCACTCCATCTCACGATCCTAATCCTCCACATGATCCTATCACACCTATCCAATCCACTCATGAACCCCATATACCTAGACTCACATCTTGTGTTGAAAATAATAAGTATCCCATTGAAGAAATAATGTCCCAAAATGTTGGTATGCCTTCCACTTCTTCCAAATCCATAGCTACTCCTTCCACACCTAAAGCTTCCCATCCTTCATATTCCAAATCCATTTTGGGATCTTATATCCATCATTTTCTTTCTTCCTCATTACCTTCCATTTTGGGTCCTTATGTTCCACCTTCAAACCCTTCATCCCTTCCTTCCATTTTGGGTCCTTACATACATCCATCCACCATATCAATGTTTTCCACTTCATTCCCTCATGGTCCTAGTAAAGATCAACAAAGGCACACATCCTTGAATTCCTTCCAACATTCACCATCCATACGCTCTCCTTCATACACCCATACCATGGCCAATTGAAGCAAATTGAATGCTATAGAAAAAGTGAATATAGCCAAACATCCAAAAAAGCCCAAGGATCAACATGTCCCCTCTAAAAGACATGTCCAAGAAAAGAAAAATATGATCCAAAGAAAAATCAAAAAGCCACAAAGGCTAAAAATCAAAAATGCAAAAATTTTGTGGATCCCAAAGCTACTTAACGTAGAAATGAATCTCAAAGAAAGACTCCAAATGACATCCAATTTTGCTAATCCAAAGGCTTCCCTCATGCATAATCCATCCATGCTTCCACTTTCCCAATCCATTTTGGGTCCTTATATACCCAAATCCACCATCCTAAATCCATCACCTCCTTCATCCATTTTGGGTCCCTATATCCCAAAATTAAAACTCTCTCCCACATATCCTCCACAATTTTCTCCTTTCCATCACCCTTCAAGGTGTGTGCCAATGACAATCTTTCTACCTCCTTCATCCACTCATTCACAAGTCTTCCAATCTAGCATCCATCAACTATGGCTTCCTCCCACTCACTCCAACCCCTTATTCCAAACCTTTCCATAAGTCATTGTCCTCCATTCACTATCCTACCAACATCTATGAGAAAATAATAAAAATTCCTGGAAAATAACAAAGACATAAATATCAAGGGATACCATCCATGAAAATAGATGCTTGATTCCTCCCTTCATTTTCCTACCACACATTGATTGCCTCCCTCTTCCACTTATCCATCCATTCACTTTTCCTCTTCCACTTGCACTCTACACTGGGGGCAAGCTCCATTCATACCACTCTTCCTTACATATCTTCCATACTTCCATCTACTGTTTATTGTCCTTTTCCATCTTTGATCTTGACTTTGACTTTCTTTTCATCCATCCATATGCACTTTCCATATCCCTTGTGCCTTATCCATACATTTTTCTATATACTTCCAAAATCCTTCTATATATGTGATCTTGACATGTTATCCATATCTTTCATCCCATCGTCTTTGTCATGTTCATCCATTTTCCATCCATACTACTACATATTTCCATCCCCCTTTCATATGTCCTTGATCTTGGTTAGCCCATCCATCCCATCCATTTCATATCCCACATTTCATCCATACCCTTCATATCATTATCCCTTTTTCATACCCTCCCTCCCATATCCCTTATTCATCCCCCTTTCATACCCATGCTCGTGATCACCACTAGAGGCACAATAACAAAATTTTCATACATGCTTTGGAAGAAAACATGCCTTCTCTTCCTCCACATGCTAGACTTCCTACCATATTTCCATTTTCACATACATTTCCTTCCATTTTCCTATCCTTGGTATGGGGCATTGGGACTCCTTCAAAACATGGTCCTTGGTTCCGCATTTTTTGGTACCATATCCTTTTGGCCCCTAATATCCTTTCACCATTCCTTTCATCCACTAACTCATGTTGTTTTTCCTCCATTTACCATGCCTTGGTTGTCATTAGTCCCAATCTATTCTATCTCACACTCGTTCATACCGCATTCATTCAATCTAAGTCTTCCAACTCACTTCAATCAAATTCATTCTTCAATCAACTTTCCCTTCTTCTAATCCTTTCCAATAAAATCAATTCTACTCTCATCATTCTTCATCCTATCAAAATCATTCTTTTAATCTCACCCATGTTCATTCTTCTATCCACCATAAAATCAAAAAAATCAAAAACAAAAAAGATGTCAATCATTGTGCAATCAATACTAATTCAATCAATCTAATCTTACACTCTTGTACATAAATCTTTAATCATTTCATCAAATTTGACCCAATCAGTTGATAATCTATTGACCATATTCAAACATTATCATGGGATGAATCCTTCCCAATCCTTGGATGTGCATTATGCTTATCGTTAGCTTTTCCATCCTTAATCAATCATCATTAATCAGTCCATTCATGGGTTTTCAGCTTGACTAGGGGCAAAATGTTGGTTTTCTTTTGGCTTTTTGTGCATGATTGCTTGTTACTTATATGCATTAGTAATTTTTACATTTCTCATGGTCTTTTCATCCTATTGTCCCAGGAATCATGGTCTTCCATATCATGGTTTCATAAGCCATATGGTTGTATTAGACCCTTGTTTTCATGTACTTGACACATTGTCATCTTGGTTACTCATACCTTAGTGCATAGTGTTGAGTACAATATCAAACTTAGGTTTTTCACACCATTGCAACATAACTTTTCCACTCCCTTCAATCTTCCTATCCATTTTGAGAGAACATTTGTGTTCTCCTAACCCACATGTCCTCTCGAGGGGGCATACCATTCTACCCTCATCATCCTTCCTCATCCTCGCATGATTGGGGCATTGTGCTACTAGTCTTATCCTTCCATCCACTATATTTTATTCTTCTTTGATATAACATTACTAATGCTATATCAAAGAGGGGCAAAATGTAGACACCTAAAATTGTCCAAATCCTGTTTCCTGACCAATTAAATAAATACTTTTTATTTATTTAATTATGTTACCATTTAGTTAAATAAATTTACATTTATTTAATTATATTCACCTTTCCTTGATTTAAATAAACTAAAGTTTATCTAAATCCTAGCCTTTCCTTGATTTAAATAAACTAAGGTTTATTTAAATCCTCACCCATTCACTTTAATTAAGTACATTGTTTACTTAATTAATCCCTTTCCTAATCTCACTTGGAATTAAATATTACATTTAATCCTATTTGAGCACATGGCTCCTACCTTTAACCCTTACCTAACCTCACTATCCTAACTAGCCCATCTTTCTAAACCTACCCACTTCCTTAATCATGCTTTCTTTTCCTAATCATCATTGCTAATCACCTTTTAATGAATCCTCACACATGTGTGAGGGATGTTCACACTTTCCCCATCCCTCATGTCTTCCATTCCTCTTGCACACTTGTCCTCTTGCATGATAGTCAAGGTGTCTCACACATGTGTGGGAAGCCATGCTTCTCACACCCCTTGCACACTTGTCCCCTTGCATGAGAGTAAAGTTGTCTCACACATGTGTGAGAAGCCATGCTTCTCACACATCATTGATCATGTCACCATCAGAGGTTGCTCACACATGTGTAAGCATATTTCCCCCTTTGACTAGTCAAAAATTCTAATCCATGTGGAGTCTACTTGGCCTCCACCTCACCAATCTTGAGGGATCCTAGCCTTTCATCTTGCATTCAATCTTAGCTATTTGTTTCATCTCTTTTCCTATAAAAGGAGAGTGCTCTCCTCATTTCCACAAGCACTATCTACCCCATTGTTATGTTTTAGGAATTGTGAGGAACCACATCCCATGAGCAAGGAAATCATCTACACTTGATGGCTTCATGAGGTTTGCATAGTGATATTTTGAATTGTTTTATGCTCTTTTTTGTTTCATGTTGCTTACATGTTTATCTTCCATATTTTGAAGTTTTCATAATCATGTAGGAATAGATATTAGTTGCTTAGTATTTATTTCATTTATTATGTTTTTATGCAATACAAGAACTTTTTGGACAAATACACAATTATTTTATAGACCCTTTGACATCAGTATCAAAAAGGGGGAGATAAATAAAGAATAAAGGAGACGAAAAATGTGCAAGGGGAGATAAATAGTATTGGTATACAAAAGGGAGTTACATATGAAAGGAGGAGACAAAGAGAAAGAGGGAGATAACCTAAAAGGGGGAGCAAATAAAAAAATAGCAGAAACAAAGTATATTAGATAGAAAAAGAGTGCCGATAATTTTTAAGACAAAGAGTATCAACATTAAGCAAATCTAGTCATAGAAGAGAAGAGATTTTGGATATAGAATAGGCACATTAACTCAGGGGGAGTTACAAAATTTTGAGGTATAAAAGTCTATTATAGAATCTTGAAATTTTTTGAAGTTTTGTATATATGTTGAACTATGCATATATTATACTTGAGGAGATTAGATTTGTTATATACACTTAAGTGTTTTTGATAGTCATGTCAAAGGGGGAGATTGTTGATCTTAGTTTGGTTTTGACAATTGAGTGTCAACACACTTAAGATATTTACTAAGTTCATGTTGAGCTAGTAATACATGCCAAGCATAATATGTATAGATGTTGAGTTTCAAATGAGCCCCAAGAAAATAGACCATGTCAAGTGATTCAAGTGCTGAGCATACACTTGATGCCAAGAAAGTTCAATTGGCAAGGCAGATAGAATTACAATGAGTGTCGAGCATCAATATTATCAAGTACCGAGTAACATAGAATGGACCTAGTTGTTTATAATAGAAAAAATAATTATGTAAATCATTTTTATGCTAACTTATGGATAGATATCAAAGCTTTGAAGATAAGATTGAATCTATTTGGTTTTCCTATGCAATCAACATCCAACCAATCTAAAAATTAGAAGGGATTAAGCAGAAAAATGCATGAATCTCAGTCATAGATTCATAACTAACCCTAAACCACCAAAGTCTTTATAAGCAAGATGAAGCCACATAATTTAGTGTGCATGTATGTATGAATGAAGGTATGCATGCAAGAAAATAATAGAAGGAAGAGAAGGGGTAAATTGAACAGAAAACATTCAAGGTGACTTAGTAGAGTGAAAGAATTGCAAAATGAGTTTGTAGAATAGAGAAGTGATACAAATTTTTTATAATAGATCAAGAGGATCAAGACGAACAAAATTGAGATCATAAATCAGCAAGAAAAATTTGTAAGTTATCGGATCAAACATTCTACTATTACTTTCTAACAACTATATCAGTAGGGTGAAATCCTTTGGACTAAGGTTGATTTAACAGTCATTGTAAAATCCTTTAATAGGATGACATTCCAAGTGAGTATTATAAAGTCCTCTAACCAAACACACTTCTAACAAGGTGTTAAAATAATTTAACATGGTAGGATCTAACAATCTTTTATAAGCCTTTAATAGGGCAGGCCTTTCACAAGGTAAATCTTGAAAATGGTCAAACTATGTAACCTTAATAGGTGACACTTTATTGTTGCAGTAGTGAAGAATTGTGGGCGTCATCCCCACCCTAGTTTAACTTTTGATTCACCCTCCCCTCTTAGAAGTATATGTTTACCATTTGTAATTCCAACAATATTGTATGATACTGATAGAGTAGCATACAATAATTACAATTGTAGAGAAAATAAAGTATAGAACAACAAGTGGAAATGCAAGACAAAAATATAGATAGAGAGGTAAAACTAAGATGTCTAGCCTAGGGTGGGCACCAAAATTGCACATTAATATTGTGCACCACCCTAAAATCTTCTATCCAAGGTTTTCCATAGATTGGAAAGCTTAAATGTTGTCTTAGAGTTCCCTAGTCATGGTGTGCAAAGGTGTCCACATAAGCATAAAAAGAGTTCTCAACTAAGCCTTAGAGACACAACTCTTGCTAATAAACCATGAAACAATATATTATTTAGACATGAGAAAGAGTGAAAATGTTAAAGAAATCTATAATATGCAATGCAAGAAATGAAGCTATGCTAGAATAAAATGCACAGTGCTATTAGACTAAGCAAGATGAGTGTGTAACAACCATTTTAATTAAGTTAAGTGGTCTAAGCTATTGAAAATGCATCTAAAATAATATGAATATGCAAAGAAGAAGTGCTCCAAGAAAAATTGTCAAGAAACCTACAACATAACAATAGCTAAAAATCAGGATCCTTAGAGAGGGAGAGAGCTCTATCTTTTAAAGGTATACAAATGGTTGAGATCAAGAAATGGATGATCAAGGGTAGGGGTTGAATTTTAGCATGATCCATGTGCAAGCTCAAGTCAACTAATGAGAGAGAGTTAAATTTTCATGTGAGACAAAGTCTTTTTCTTTTAAATTGTAAATAGAAAAAAAACTTTATGTGTGCACATTAAGTGGGTTAGAAGAATGGGGTCTTTTATTTAACTAAAAAGGGTCATGTTCTTTTAATCAAATATGGACTTAGGATATTATAGTCAAACTATAGGTTAAAATCAAATAAATTTAATTTTAGCAATTTGGCCTAGGCAGATGATTCAATAATTTTTCAAAATTGTTAAGAAGGGGTTAATAGTCTAGATGACCATTTTTAGGTGATTACAATATTGTCATGCCCAAAATATGGGGGCAAAAACACATGAATAATTTTTTTATATATAAAATTAAAAACAATTAAATTCACTAAGTTGATAAGTTTAATTCAGTTAAGACATAGGTACATTGAAGGACAACAACATGCTTCCCCTAATAGTGTCCTGACATTTCCATTTAAGTTTAAAATCAATGAGTATGAATAGATTGTTAAATCTAAGCATCCATTATTATATTGATCTCAACATTTGTTTCATTATTACTTTAATTTAAAACAATATATTATTTGTCATTTATCTTTCAATAACTCCTACGAAAACCAACTAATAAAACATTCTAATTTAATCCAATTATTTGCTGAACATTTAAAATCTAAATCAACCTCTGATCATAACTAATTTATCTAATTATTTAATATTAAATAAACCATCTAACATATACTTAAACAATATGAGTCAAGTAATAAGAACTAATTTTTTTTTATAATAAAACTTTACACTCCTCCATAATAAGATATACATTTTTAAAACAAGGGCTAACTATATTTTACTAATAGAAAAGTAATCAGCACATTTTCTTAACTCTAAACTAATATTAATAAAAATTACAATTAATTAAAAACTATAGAACTTGAAAAGAAACTTTATCTTAATACAAATAAATATCTTATCTCAACTAAAAACTAACTATTTACATAATACTAATATTTAAAATAGTACTCATTATACTTTATTAACACTAAAATAAAAAATAATAACAAACTAACTATAACTTTAATCATACTAAATTCTAATTTAATAAAACTAACTAACATCTAGTATTAAAATATACTAATAATTATTATTATCACTAACATTAAAATAAATATGATTATTAACATTACTAATTAACTTATTTTTAAAAACATATTAATTAACTTATAAATCAACTAACTTTAAACATAACCTAACTACCCCTAACACCCTAACCATTCCCCCCCTACATGCCTAAAATCTCTTTCCTCTCCACATCAGACCTACATTCAAAAGGTGGAGGTATGTTGCTTGAGGGAAAAGGAATGGGTGTCAAAAAAACAAATTAATTGCAATGACTTGCTTTAAAATCAAACCCACCCTGCCACTAAACTTAACCCCCAAATGCTTTCCAAGGATGCAGACATGCTGACCAAGCAAATCAAAAAGGAAAGTTGACCCTCCCCTTTGTCATGCATGCCTACCAAGTGGTTGAGAACACATCCCAAAGATATAGCATGGAGAAAGTATGTATAGCCTAGGAAAAAGGCAAGAAATAAAGGGTTTGAACTATAAACCAACCTGCACTTTCAAAATTTCCTCTTAACTATTTTGCTAGGATAATCTGCCATGTCAGACATGGTATCACATGAAAGTTTAAGCCAGCCCACAAGGACCTTGGATAAATTCACCTATAGGATGGAGGAAAATAGGATAAGTAATCATGTTTTAAATGTCTTTAGGTAAGTAAAGATAGAGATAGGAGTTATGATATAAAGTTTTGTAGTTGGGACCCTTAGGATAGAATTTTTTAGAAATTAGATATTTACATATATATTTTTATTTATTATTTATTTTTTTCTTCTTTTTTTTAAAATTTGAACACTTATGATGTATGTGGGATATTTAAGAGAATCTTCTAAGATCCTCTGTTCCAAGAGAAGATTTAATTTCTTTCCCATACAAAATCTAGATCATAATTTTCTCTTGGGACACTTTTTTTTTTTGAAGGTCATTTTTTTGTCTAAGTATGAAATTTCAAATTTATTTATTAATCAAGGGGGTATTTTTTTTCTATGTTGATTTATAATGTAGATGTTAAATGTAATGCTTGAACATTTGAAAAGGAGCATTATGCTTCCTAATACACATGAAATTTACAAAATGAAATACCAATGTAATCATCAAATTCTCTTTAACATATTTTGAACTTTTAATTACATGATTTTTTAACATCATTTTATCAAATTAAACTAAATCAAATGAATATTATTACAAAACATAAGAATGCCATAGTAAGGTAAACATCATCACATCTAATTTATAAGTACATATGCAAAAACTAAAACAAACTAGAAATATCATAAGCAAGGATATTACTCAATCATTTTTTTTATTGAACCACCTAATTCAAAGGCTCTACTAGGAAAGAACTAGGAAGAAAACCTGACATTGTTGTCATTTTTTGAAAAAGAGGGGTAAAAACTTTATTGAAAATTAGAGCAAATGAATACAAAACATCAAAGGACCATAACCCTAGGAAACACTAGGAACCACAGAGCCACTATCACTATAAACATCACTCCCCAAAACCACTGTTATCATCTACTAGAATCCTCTCCAAGTCCTGACATAGCTCATAGGGTAGCTGCTGCCACTCATCAATCTTCCGGCCTTCTATATCTTCTGATGCCCATTTTGCTAGACAATCACCTACCTTATTCCATTCCCTTGGAATATGGGAAAAAGACACTAAATCCATTAAAGAACTAACTTGCAATATCTGCTACACTATCGTTGATAGTTGCCAGCTAACATCAAAAGTCTTTCTCTCAAGAAGCATATTGACCAGGACCTAGGAGTCAGCCTCACAAATCACCTTCTGCCAACCTAGAGCATAAGCCCACTTTAAAGCATATAGAATAGCCAAGCCTTCCATCCTATTAATAGTTTGTATCCCCTTATTGGCCAAGAAGACAAAAAGCACAGATCCAAAATAGTCCCTTCCAATCCTGCCAATCCCAATTGGGCCTATATTATCCCTGGAAGAGCCATCCATATTAATTTTCACAAAACCATCAGGAGGGGGCATCCACTTTCCCATCCTTTGAACCTTTTGCTTCACACCTCTCCCTCTCCTGACACATGATGAGGCTAAAGATATCCTCTGTATGCCAAACCTACCAACCATCTCAGCATCCCCTTTCTCTAGAGGCAACACAATCTCGCTCTTAGCTTCAACAATTTCTTGGATCATTCTCATAATTCTAGTCCAAACTTGTTGAATCCCCAAATTATCACCATGAAAGATTCTACGATTCCTTTCCAGCCAAACCTACCATAATAGGAAGATAGGACCAGCATGCCACACATCATGCAAGAAGGGAGCTAATGCGGGGGGCCTTCCCAATCTCATCCAAAAATTAGCCAGGGAGGAGGCATGAATGCATGAGCATTTCCAAACATCCCACCAGAAATGCCATAATTGCTGGGTGAAGGAACATTGGAAGAATAAGTGTTGTACATCTTCCTCCCCTCCATTATAGAGAACACACCTTGAAGGGCCAAAAAAGCCCCTCTTCTGAATATTGTCCCAAGTCAAGCACCTATTCTAGACCAGAGTCCAAGTAAAACAATTGCACTTTTGCCAAGAGAATTTATTCCAAACTTTCTTTCCCCATTGAACCTCTCCCCCTGCAAATTGCTGAGAGAGCAACTCTTGATAACTAGAAGACATAGTGTAGACACCCTTAGGATTAGGGGACCAGGCTAGCACATCACTACCCATAAGGGCACTGTAGCTACGATGAGAAACAATGTGATGAAGCTCATCGCACTCTACCTCCAACCCAAAGTAGGCCACTCCTCTGGGTTCTTCCATCTTGCTTCCACCAACTATCCTTGAAGGGAGAAGAATTTAAAATCACTCACCCTATTCCATCCAGCTTCACAAAACCTCTAGGACAATATGCACAAATGAGGATATTGAACAACTATGGGAGGGTGGCCATCCCAAGAATCATGCCAAAAGTGTGCCTCTAACCCCTTCTTACAGATCTAGAAAAGTCCTCCCTTTATGAGCGCAACCCCTTTCCTGAGAGTAGTCTAGATCATCGAGCCTTTCCCTGTCAAGCTATACCGAGGGATATCATTATGTGGGATCCTAAAAAAATAGTTATGAGACAAAATTCTAGCCCATACCAAATCCTATTCCACACACCAATGCCAATAAAGTTTAGTTGCCAGAGCAGTACCAAAAAGCAAAGATTGTTGTAATCCAAGACCACCAAATCTTCATGGGCTATAGACAACCTCCCAGTTAATAAGACTCCACTTAGTTGAAGATAAATTTCCAGCCCATAAAAATTGTCTTGCTAAGGAATCAAGCTCCCTAACAAAGTTTATCAGCACCACCTAAATCATACACCTATAAAGTGGGAGGGCCTACACCATAGATTGAAGCAGCTAAACCTGGCCAACAAAGGATAACCAACAGTGGGTCCAGTGATTCACTTTTTCATGGAACTTATCCAAAATAACCTACCATGATTCCCTTGATTGCCTACTAGCTGAGATAGGGATCCCAAGGTATAGCAATGGTAGGCTCCCAATTTGGAAGACTTTCCCTCATTGATTAGTTGTCTTGAAGTAGCTAGATAGAAATCCAACACCTTACACATATTAGATGCCTCTCTGATGGTAGCCATACCCATCAAAGTTGTATCATCCACAAACTAGAGGTGAGATTGAATAGGAAGACCCCCTACCCAATGCCAACCATGAATGAAGCCCTCTCCAACCTTCCTTTTAAACAACCATCCCAGACCTTTCACCAAAAGAAGAAATAGGTAAGGAGAATGAGGGTCACCTTGTCACAAACCTCGAGAGGCCCCAAAGAGATTAGAATGCTCCCCATTGATCAAGAATGAGAAAGATGTTAAATCCACACAACTCACAACCCAATGAATCTATTCCTCCTCAAAACAAAAGGCACCCAAAACCTTTTGAAGGAAGGACCAATGAACTCTGTCATAAGCCTTGGCCATGTTCGGCTTGATAAACATAGCATTTTATTTGGAATTATCCATGGAATGAATAGTCTTAGTAGCCACAACCACCCCATCTAGAATCTGGTGAGCCTCCACAAAGCCACTTTGTTCTTTAGAGATTAAGACTATAAGCCATTTTTTTAGCCTTTCAGCAATCAACTTAGATATAATTTTATAAATTACATTACAAAGAGAGATAGGAAAAAATTGACTTATTTGATTAGCCTTCTCTTCCTTGGGAATGAGAGCAAGGAAGGTAGAGTTCAAAGCCCTAAGCATTTGTTTATTCTTTTGGGATTCTTGAACCACTGACAATAAATCTAGTTTGATAATATCCCAAAATTCCTGGAAGAATTCAATCAGGAAACCATTAGGACCAGGAGCCTTACCTTTTTTCATCTGGAAAATAATCTTCTCTAACGCCCCCAAAGATATGGCACTCACAAGATGCTCTTTCATTTCCAAAGTGACTAAGGATGGGATACAGGAGAGGACTTGAGCCTCAACAAATGAGTCCCCCTGCAATTCCTCCCTAAATAAAGAAGAAAAATATTGCACAGATTCATCTGAAATATACCGAGTAGAAGAAATAACCTCCCCACTATCAATAACCAAAGAAGATATAGAATTACCATGTTGTTTGGCTTTCACCAAATTGAAGAAGAAAGTAGTATTCTTGTCCCCTTCTTGAAGCCATTCAATCCAAGATTTTTGTTTCCAAAAGATTTCCTCTCAGCTCCCATTCCTCCAAATTTTTTAGAGCCCTAGCCTCCTCCTACAACAAATACTCTGACACCCCATCCTCCCTAATCACCCTAGTAATATTATTCAACTCTACTTGAGCCTGATGTTTTGTTTGGTAAATGTTCCCAAAGAACTGTCGATTCCAACATTTGAGCTTATACTTAGTCTATTGAAGGAGCTTAGCAAAGATATACATTGTTGTTCCAAAAGCTAGCCTACCATCCCTCCACCATTCAGCAACACAACCATAAAGGTCTGGGTCCTTGAGCCACATGAACTAAAACTTGAAAGGTGACTTCTAAGGAAAATGGGCTAAACAAATGACAAGCTTAATGGGCCAATGATATGAACCTCTCCAATCTAGTATCTCAAAACTAGAAGACCATAATCCTCCCACCCAAAAGTAGGAAACCATAAAGCCGTCTAGTCGTTTAGCAATGCACCTATCACCCACCCTTCTATTGTTCCAAGTAAATTGACCATTGCTAGGCTTGATATTCACAAGATTAAGTGCTGACATATTATCTCAGAGTAAGATAGAAGAGGCTCCAATCTTTCATTACCTCCTCATTTTTCAGTTAAATCAAGAATAGCATTAAAGTCTCCAGCAATAATCCATGGCAAGTAAGGAAATAGGCTATGAACCAAATGAATATTATTCCAAACAAGAAGCTTACCTTGAAATTCAATAGCAGCATAGACATTGGAGAGAAGAATAGTTTCTCCTGACTCAATGCAGAGAGACACCATGTATAAGGAGGATTTGAAGGAAATCCATGGCACAGGTTGGATCTTCTGTGGGTTCTAGAAACATGCCACCCCCCTCAAAGACCCCTAAGCTCCAATGCACTGACATTGACCATTTCTCCACAGTTTAGGTGACATACTCATCATACAATCCACTGAAACCTTAGTCTCCTAGAGAAAGAGAACATTTAGAGAATAATCTCTAATTAATTCCCGAATAGTTTTTTGTTTGGGGCCACTATTCAAGCCCCTAACATTCCAAGAAATAATGATCATTTTAGAGGAGTTGAAAAGTGGGAATCCAAGGTCTTAATAGAAGCTAACTCCACCAAACTCTCCCCTATCATCTTAATCTTCTCCAAGTCCTTCTTATGCCTCATTTTAATGTTTTTCTCTAGAACCCCCTTCTTACCATCCTTTTGAATAATTCCGAAATGAGAAGTAGATTTACCTCTCTTATTTTTATCTAAAGCTACAGTCCTTGTAGGAAGAGTAGCAACCTCCCCTCCCTGACCCAATTCAACATTTGGCTCTAAAATCATCTAAGTCCGTGCCTACCCATCCATGACCATATGCATGGTAGGTTCCACATGAGCATTAGAAGGAGGAATGGATGAAGAAATCTCCAATCTAGGGTCTACCACCAGCTATTCAGCATTAATTAATCTAGGATTAATTTCTTGCTAACCCAATTCGTCCAAAACCTCAAACCTATTAAAAGTATCCTCTTCTTATCTCTCCATTAAAGTCCTCTTTTGACCTCTATTTTGGTTTCAAGCCTTAACTTGAATGAACCCCTCAATATCCTTGCCCTCACCAGTAGTAGGCTTCTTCCCCTTTACAATACTAGAAGTGTTACGAAGAGGAGGTTGTTGCTCCATTGGCTTGGCCTTCGGGCATCTTTGCACTAGGTGGCCATATTCATGACAAAGATGACATCAGAAAGGAATAGTCTCATAGTCCAGTTGTTGCACCAAGGAATATGAGCCTGCACACATTTCTATCATATCTGGTAATGGCCTACTCAAATCAAGTTCCACACAAATTCGAGCAAAAGTCATTACTTTCTTACCCAAAGTTTGTGTAGAAGGACCCACCAAATTTCCTAGCATCGATGCGAGCATATGAAGGACATCCTCTCTACAACATTCTATTGGAAATCTAGGTAATCGAACCCACACTAGAACCTGATTAGGAAGCTCCTTAGAAGGATTAAATCTTGCATGCCATGGTTTGACAAAAAGTCCAACTTGGTTATAAAAATAAGGCCCAACCTCAGAAAACCCTATTACAATCCACCAAGCAATTAAACATAACCATGAAAAAATTGTTTGCAAGCAGCGTGATCTCTATTTTGCCCTCAGGTTCCCAAACTCTCCAAGCCCAATTCTCCAAAAATTGAAGAGAAACTCTCAAACCCAAAAACTTGGAGTATAGAAAATGTTTAGAGTAATACTGGACATCTTCCATGATCATTTCAAAAGGAATAACCAGCTTGGGTCTCTCTGTGCAGCACTCAAGGCAACCATTAATCTTGATGATCCATGGTCCCCTAGGCAGACTCAAAATCACAACATCTACATTATGAGAAAAAAAGGGCATTCTCAAAAACCCTTGCCTCATGATCCAAAAAATTCCAATCTGCCATATCATGTGAATATGCTACATGCAACACCCTAGAGGGCTCCCCCTTATCCATACCCACGCTCAGCCTTGGTCAATCCCCCATAATGGGATAAAAATAGGCTCACCTACTGATCTGCATAGCGACCAACTCTTGCTCGACATAAACTCTGAACCAATGAGCCAAAGCCTGCAGAAATCAAATGCTACCCTCCCCACACTAAACTAGATGCTCCCCCCCTGCGCACACAAAAGAATGATGATGAAGAGCTAGGGCACCTAGCTCAACGAATAGCTATAGATGCACGACCTCCCATATCACATATGCTTTAAGGTTCCACATTGTTTCCATTTCAACAATAAGTTTAAAAATACATTTTTTACATAGGATTATTATCCTGAGGAAAAAACTCTCAACATAATTGAAATCCATTAACAATTTTGAATTTCCTTCTTGGCCCTTAATAAGGGATCCATTACAAAGTTTGGAATACATCACGATGATCATGGAGAGAACAAAAATTGACTGGAAAACAACCAATCATAACATGAAGAAAAAATCAGACATTCACTCCCACCCCAGGTTTGCACAACAGGTTTGTCATTGAACTAGGCTAGGGAGAAGGTGGACTTTTCCAATAGGAAATGTCAGACACAACACCATAAGAGGTGCCCTTTTGGGGCTAAAACTTAAGAACTTCCATTTTTCCATTCTTACATTCTAAAACTCAAAATGTGGTTCGTGCTAATGAGTAGGGGCCCATAACACCCTACCCTCTCTCCCTATTCTTGTCTTGAGAAGAGACTCTACACTATTAGAGTCCAACTAAAAACTTCCTCCAATACATGGACACTTCTTCCCTATCTGAGGGTGAGTAATGCCAATACACCCATATAATCCCCTCAAAAATAAAAGAAAAAATATAAAGGAAAAACCATTCAAGAAAGACCCATTTTAATCCCTCCCAAACATACTCAACACACACATGAACATACATATGCAATAAAACTGAAACATGAAGCACAACATAAACAAAATGAGGTGAAGTATTCCTACCTTCCAAATAGGGTTATGACAATTGAACAAATTTAAGATGAGCTTGCTTTCCTCTCCTTCTTCAATCCTGAATCGCACTCTAAAACTAGAGGTTGGGTTAACACTCAAACCCTCTCAAATTTGCCTCTAAATAAGATCCTAAACTCAATCAACTCCAAAAAGCAATAACTCCCCCACTTGCCTAAAATTTCTAGAGTGTTTTAACTAAACTAGACATAAGGATAACCTCAAGGTGGAGTTAAAGTTATCCAACTCATGATGAAAACATTCAATTTTCGTAATAAAGCAAAAATGGGGTTTTTGAGTGACCATAAAAGTCAACAAAAGGGGCTAGGGGGTGGAAAATGCCTCCAACCCATACCCATACCCTCTAGGTACTTAGATTTCATGATTTTTGGGCTTTAGGATTAATTAGGGACCTATCAAAAGATAGGAAATTTTAGGACTTTCTAACAACCCTAAAAAATGTAGATTACTCACTAGTCCTGATTAGGGTAATTAACCTCGATTACTAATTGATTAGCAAAAAGGTCACTAACCTAGTCTGACTTAGATCTTTAGGTTACTTGGTTAACCCTAACTATCATGTTGGAATGCATATACCATTCACAAGTGTCAAGTGACACTAAAAATTCACTATTACAAAACATTAACACTTATTGATTACAAAATGATACATTCATACATCTCACAATACAAATAAAATATGAACAATAGGGTCTACATCTCTTGCTAGACTCAACCCTGGTTTCCACAATTGGTGCATAAGGTTCAGTTTCACTTCTCGATTAGATTTTTTGGCTAAAATGTCCTGCACACTCATTACAGACATCAGTAGTTCAAGAAAATCACATGCATATATGTATATATCGTATCAAGGAAATCACATAAATTAAAACATCCATCTTTCAAATAATTTTTTTTTATCTCATTCTACTTATATTCTTAATCATTAAAATTGCATACTCAAAGTGTTAATTCTGCATTCACTTTCTACATTACTTCATCAATATACATGTTCATAAAACATCAATAATGTAATCAAACATCTGAAAGTAAAACATCACACAACAAGATAACATAATAATGTTTAGTATATTTGGTAGTGTCTTGACATATCGAGTCATGAGTATCAAAATAATAATGTATCAACTATGCTATGATGGGTTAGGGTGAAGCCTCACATCCTCCCCCAGTAGGCATGAACTTCCTCCTGGTGTTCATAAAAAAGATAAGGGTACTAAGATTCCATCCATGTTGCATCCTCCCATGAAGCCGTGACCTCATCATAACAATCCCACTAGACCCTAACTTGGTCCAACTATTGGCCTCAAAGAGGTAGGGTCCATTAGGCAATAATACAGATAGGATCTAGCACTAGCTTCCCATCTAAATCTACCTATAAAGTATCCCAATCTATAATATGAGACTCATCATAAATGTATCCTCTAAGAACTTAAATGTGAAATACATCATGGATGTGTGATAGGCTAGGTGGCAAAACTAGACAGTATGCAATTGGTCCTATCCTCTCTAGGATCTCAAATAGTCCAATGAATTGGGGTGCCAAATTAGAGCCCATTCTAAATCAAATTAGACTCTTGTGTGGTTGCAACCTCAAGAAAACTCTATCTCCAACCTGATATTCTTGATCTATCCTCTTCATCAACATACTTCTTCTACCTATCCTATGCCTCTCTTAGGCATTTTCTAATCAGGGTCACTTGCTATTCCATCTCCTTTACTAACTAAGGGCCAATAGAGACTTGATCTTTGATCTTATCCCAAATCAAAGGCATTTTGCATGGTCTTCCATACAAGGCCTCATAAGGTGGCATACCTATGGAGGAATGGTTCCCATTGTTATAGAAAAATTTGACAAGATGTAAGTATTCCTCCCATTTGACCTAATGGTCCATCACATACATACATAACATGTCCTCCAAAACTTGATTCACTCGCTCGGTCTAACTATCAGTCTAAGGATGGTACACTATACTAAAATTGAGCCTAGTGCCCAATGCTACCTACAACTCTCTCCAAAAGGAAGAAGTGAACAATGAGTCTCTATCGAAGATGATCTTATAGGGAATGACATGAAGTCTAAAAATATCCTACAAAAACAATTGAGCTATGTCTCATGCTATTTATATAGCACACATGAGTGAGAAATGGGAAACCTTGGTCAATGTGTCAACCATCACCAAAATGGCATTATGGTGGCAATATGACATGGGAATACCAACAATATAATCCATAGATATAGCATCCCACTTCCACTCTACAATCTCATGTGGCTAAAGAAACCCACTGAGATGATAGTGCTCTACCTTCACCCTGTAACACTCAAGGCATCTTGCAACTATGTTAGTAATCTACACTCTCATGCGTAGCCAGTGATATAACTATCTTAGATCTACATATAACTTCTTAACACCAGGGTATGCTGCATAAGGTGTTCTATGAGGCTAAAGTATAATGATCTTGCACAAACCCCCAATGGAAGGTGTTGGGGGCTCATTTTGCATGAGACCAATGACAGGAATCCGTTGCATAATTCCTCTCTTGAAAAATTAATTCTTTTGAGATCAACTCCAAGGTTCCTTGTTTGTCTTGCAATGCACCAGAATTTGCTCAATTGAAGATAAATGTGATTGTTCAAAAGGAGGCCTTTGCTGGTTCTAAAAACACTTTTTGTCTCAGAATCGAAGTAAATCTATTCACTATCTCAAAATAACACACCAAAGAGAATAATATTTTTGTATTTTCTATTTTTTTTAATGAATGCAACTCTAACAATGTAGCTAATATGAGGTCCTATTCTAACAAGGGTTAGCAAAGCAAATAACAAAATTGAAAGAAAGTAATATGAAATTGAAATAACTTGAAATCGAAATCCTAAATGGACATAAGCTACAGAAAATAATACACTACAAGTTAAACTTTCAAAGAAATCTATAGGAAACCAATGAAAATAGAAGTAGCACTTCCTAAAATCCACTGATTCAATCGTTAATGGGAAATTTCAATAACCAAATGATGTTTCACTCTTCATCAAATCACAAGGCCACAAAAAGTGCACTCATGTGAGAAAAAGAGTTATGTTGGCACAATTTGTGATCTCTCCTCAAGCTAGATACATCAGTGGAATTTGTAAATCTATAGGAAACACTAGAACTAAAAGATTACACAACCAGAAACAATGCAATAAACTTTTGGCTCAATCAAAATCTCATGAATAAAATCCACAAAACAATGACACATTTAGGAAAGAATCACTACACTCCAAATGCGAGCACCAAAAGCATAATTTTATTGCATAATAATGGCAGCCCTTGTTACATTTTACATTGGGCTATTTATAAGAAATTGTCTCCTCAATTTGTATTGAGAGTGAGAGATATCTTTCATGCAATAAAATGCTTTTAACAAAAAAATAAACTAAATATTTATAGACTATCAACTAATCTGGTGCTTAGAGGGACTCCATCCATATTTTACTCATTATTTGGATGCATGAGCCCTTTACATGTCAAAAACAAAGAAGAAATGAGAGAGAAAGTAGGAGGAAGCCATTAGTTGAAGTGAAAGTGCATGGAGACACCAAAAATAGTATCTAGCCTTCCACTAGGCGTGTGTTGGAGTTAACTTGCCATCAAAACATGCTCCCAATGCATGGAAAGTACTATTTTTGCAATTGGTAGTCAACTATTAGTGCACCTCTTAATTGAAAACCTACATATGTGCATAAAAATGTAGAGCTATGGAGTGGTAGAATTGTGGACCT
The DNA here is from genome assembly GCA_028749045.1 of Cupressus sempervirens. Classification (NCBI taxonomy): domain Eukaryota; kingdom Viridiplantae; phylum Streptophyta; class Pinopsida; order Cupressales; family Cupressaceae; genus Cupressus; species Cupressus sempervirens. Next base: position 397,775,058 of record CM053791.1, on the reverse strand, counting down.
CTACAGGGTCAAAATCTCAAAATTTTACTGAGTGTCAAAATTGAAATTCTGGCATCTGGGTTTTGTTCTTCTTCATCCCAAAGTTATGTTTGGATGTTTGCCCTTGAATTTCTCTATCATCTTAGTAATTTTGGCCACATCTAGAAGATCTAAAGCCTCATACTTTTCCTTGACCTTCTATCTATAGTTGTCCACCTCAATTCGAGTCTCTATAAAGTCTCTGATTTTAGTGTCCAATTCTAACAGTGCTTCTTCCATCCTAAAGGCTTGTCTGATATCTTCATCATTAATTGCTTCTTCTAATGTCTTCTTAAAATTCTCCACTACTACCTCAACTGGAAACAACTTCTTGTGTTCTTCATCTTCAAAAATGTCCAAGCATGCATCACCATACAACTTCTCTACTTCCAAAATTTGCTCTCGCACTTGATTCTTGAGCCTATGGATCTCATCATGCAATGTTTCCATCAATTTATTTCCATCTACTATATTCTTTATCTAATCAGCTATCATGTCTAACTCTTCTCTAGTATATACATCAATCAAAATGTGATACCTTTGGCCCTTTATGGCTTGTAGAGTTTGCAAATGTTTGCTCCATGCTCATACCTCATTCATGATACTAAAGTCTTGCATCAAAATTGCCATGATCTTATCAATGTTCTCTTGTGTAGCATGTAGAAACTTCAAACTTCTTATGATCATAGTGAGACCTTTATCCTCAAGGCTGTCTCACCATTCTTGACAAGCTTTCAAAAATGGATTTAGCCTTACACCTTCACCTTCTCTAAGAATGGTATTTATAGTCTCCTTGGGTTGTTCAAGATCAATAGGACCAACAAATTTAGCTAAATATCCCTTTAAATTCTCAACTTTCCTTTGAAGAGTTCATAGTTCAATCTCATCCTGCTCCATGTACTTGAGAACCTCTTTGACGCCCATAGTCATCATCTATTGGGATGAATCCCATGTAGGCTTTCCCAACATAAAATCTTTCACTTCATAATCCTCAAGGCTAATAGCTTCTACATCTGTACCTTTAGGAGGGAGGGCCACTTGTGAAAATAAATCCTAATTCCATATGGTAGTGATAAATGCAAATGGTATTGCATTATGTAACAGAGACTTAGGTTTGTTCAAGATCTCTGTAATATCACAAATATCATCCTCTAAAGCATGGAACTGATGCTTGGCACTTCTCATTACCTCCTTTTAGAACCATCTAGGGATATGGTTTCTCACAGATTAGGCTCTTGATGATGAAGGGGTGTGTTCAACTACCTCCTTCCCTTTATCGCTCTTTCTTGGAATTGTCTCCTGTTGTGAAGACTCTCCTTCTATAGCTTTAGTCCCTGTAGATCCTGTCACTTTCTCTTCAACATCCTGGGAAGGTTGTTGTGCATATTCCACCATATGTCGCTCTTTTGATGCTTCATCAATAACCCTCAGCTTTGGTTACTCTAGTGGTGATGGTTCCTTTTGAACTTTTTCTTCTTTTGAACTTGGAGGTGGGGAAGTTACTCAACCCTTATCTACCACTATAATCTATGGTGGAGATGGAGGAGTGAGATCAGGAACCTATGTTTTTGGTGGCATCTACATCCAGTCTTCCAATTCAAGTTCACCTGTAGAGGTGTCTCTGATCTTATATCTAACCAACTTTGTACCCATAGACATAAAATCAAAATCCATCATGGAGAAAACTTCCTCACCTCCTGCCCTTTACTCATTCACCCACTACTACACTTCATCTTCTGAAGAAGAGAGTTCTAATGGTTCTACTTGGCTAGATGGCAGGTATTGGTGGCACTCTTTCTTCTTTCCAACTCTATAGCTTTTGCTAACCAAGTTCTTCTTTGTAGGGGTACCTGTTCCTCCTCCTCTTCTGATTCTATTTCTTCCTCATCTTCTTCTTCCTCCAAAATAGTTTTAGGAATAGATGGATTAGGTACTAATATTTTGCTGATCCTTTTCCTTTTCTTCATCTTAATCTTGATCCTCTTATGTTTCTTAGAGACTAAAGGAGAAGGGGGCTCTTCTTGCATATGAGGAATGGAGGCTTCTAGAATCTCTCCCTCTTCTAGTTGGCTTGGCACAACATGAGGCAACTGAGGTTCATCCTAGATTTGAGAGGCTCCAATACCTTGGGACTCTTGTGAGCTCTGTTTATGCTGCTAAGAAGATACATGTTCTATAACCTGTTCTATTTGAATACTCTAAGGAGAGGTTCTCTTCCTCTTTCCCTTCCTTTTAGGAGGGTGATAATATCCCATTGGGTGATCAAGCTGGTAGACCATCTTTGGCCTAATAGGAGACTGGAGTACAAAGATAGGAACTATGAATTTCCTTCCTTTACCCCTTTCTGGGCATGCATGTGCATGGAAGATTATAGTATTCGCAATTGGGTCAAGTGGAAAAGGTTTCTTGATCCAATTCTTTGTCATTCTAATGACATGCTCAATGATCAAGTCATCTCCTTCCTCTCTATCAATATTTGCAGTCAAAATGGTTCTTTCACCATCTTTATTTGTATTGAATAGGGGATCCAATAATTATTTAGAATCTTGTAGCCTTATCTCATCAGGGATAGTCAAATAGAGAGCCTTTTCTACTAAATACAAAGTCATCCTAAAATAGTCCCTAATGTGGACATCATAGTCATTTGTGGAATTCATCCAATGATCTTCAATGGCATCTTCATGATGGAAGTCCTTTCCTACCAGGATTTCTACTTTACCCACATTGTCAAAGTATGGTCAAGAGGAGTTGTATTCTTCAAGAGGATAGTTCTCCCATTCCCACTTGAAGGTCAAAATGTCCTATTTCTGCTTCACTTGAAATGGCCCAATGACCAATGGCCATTTCCAGTAGGGTCTCTATTGTATTTTGATCCTCTCATAAGCTGACTCAATTTTCTAAGAGATCTCCAATAGGACCAGCTTATCACTTGGATATCTTGGGAGCTTCTTAGGATTGATGGATGCACCACCTACCTGAAGATATGTGAATGTCTTGAACTGGATGAAGTAGGCTCTGAGAGCTATGATCTATGTCTTAGCTTCATCAAACAACCTCTTCCCATAACCTTCTTCAATGAATCAAATGATTGCAAAGATGAATGTGTCATTCATGATCCTATACTCTTTTCTCTACACTGAGAGCTTCTTCTTCACCAACTAAGGGTAAACTATGTATGGCTAGGCATTGGGATCATACATACTGCCCTTCCTATACAACCTGAGATAGTTAGTTCCCCTTATTGCAAGTAGGTAGACCATATAAGAAGTCATGTAGAACTTCTTATCCTTTACTGTTCTTAGTTGCTCACACAGATTTTCACTTAGTGTGGTGGCCCAATCCAGTGGTATCTTTGCATGCCTAATGGTCTCAATGAAGTTGACCATGAATGGAGTGAGATGACCTATTGTAGGTAAGCCCATGACTTTTATCCAAAGAATGATAAAGTATCTAATGTCATATTTCATGTATCCCCAAGTCATATCCACTTTGTTGATTGTCTTTCCCCAAGGTTGCTTCTCAATGAAGTATAAGGAATGTATGATATCGATGACCTCTTTGTGATGCTCCTTGTACCATCTTTTAGCTACTTCATAGGAGAGTCAGATGAACTAATTGGCTCTAGGAAGATGGAAGACCCTCTTGATGTTATTTGGTCACAAATCTAAGACCACTTCTTCGATGACGCTCTTAACTACCCTTTCATCAGGAATGAAGTGTTGAGATAGGGTCATGACCAATTCAACTAATTGCACTGACACAGGATGTGATGCTGCACTCACTAATCTAGATCGGATCAATGTTGAGACCAAAGTTGACCTTTATGTCAGATTGTTTCAAACTTTCAAGAAATTTTCCAAGTCTATGTGTCTGAGGTCAGTATCTTTGATCTCAGCATAATCATCATGTAACCTCGACTTTGGGGGTACACCTTGGAACTTGAAAACAATTGGTTTCACTGCTGCTCTGGATGTAGATTTCATTTGATTACGTTGCCCACACATCACAAGAAAAGAAGACATCATCAGCCACATGATAGTGTAAGAGAAAAAAGCATCTTGCTTGGGGACTTTTCTTTTTTTGTTTGAAAATTTTTTATGGCTTTTTAAAAAAAATTTTTTAACTTTTTTATTATATATATATATTCAAAACCGTTTTCAAAAAAATGAAATAACAATTTTTTTTTTTTTAAAATGTGAAAATGTAACAGATGGGCATACACACGTGGTATGTAAACTCATGTGTGTGCCCAAGAGATGCAGACATGGGCCACAACGCTCGCATGTGTGATGTCATTGTAGCATAGGTTATGTGCTAATGCATGAAGCATGAGTGGAGTCTGGCTCATGGCGTAGGCCATAGCACTCATGCATGTAGCTCAAGTGATGCCCAACACCCCTACAGCATAGGTTATGGTGCATGCAAGGCTCCAGCACATGGGCGTGGGCACATAGCGCCACCCGCAAGAGCATGAGAGAAGGGGGGGGTGAAGGAACTCACCTCTCCCTTGGGCTGACCAAAGAAAAATCAAAAGGAGAGGGAGGAAAAAGGGGTTTTTATAACCCCTCCCCCCCTTGTGTGTAAAAAAAAAATGCACCATGCCTCGGTGTACATGTGTAGGTGAGGGGAGGGAATTTTTTTTAATAGCAATTTTCTCAATTTTTTTATTTTTTTTGTGTTTTTGAACTTTTTAACTCTATGACTCAAAATTTTAAGCAAATTTTTTTCTTTCGACTCTCAAATTGTGAGTCTGGGAGTTGAAAAAAAGTAGGAGGTCCCCATTCCTAGTGAGGAATGGGGCATGTTTTATGAACACCACATAAAAAGGTACATATATATGTCCTTTATGATGCAAGAGTCCATTAAACTCCAAAGAATACTCTAAATACTTCCCTTCCAAGGGTCTCTAAGAATGCACATCTAACTAACTTCTACATAAAGCTCGTCTGCAAGCAAGTGTTGTAGGATCTACTCTCTCAAGTTAGTGCAAGTAGTCACAGATGAAAGCTCATGGTACCTTCTACTTAAGGCATCTGCAACCACATTCTCCTTTCCCTTGATGTAGTGAACATCAAAATCATACTCACAAAGGAACTCTATCCACCTTCTTTTCCTAGCATTAAGGTTCAACTGCATAAATATGTACTACAAGCTTTGGTGGTCAGAATGAAGTTCGAATCTATGACCTAGAAGGAAGTGTCACCACCTCACTAAAGCATGAACCACTACTGCAAGCTCTGGGTCATGAGTAGAGTAATTGAGTTCATGATTCTTCAACTTTCTATACTCAAAGGAAATGCGTCATCCATCCTACATAAGGATTTCCCCTATACCATCTAAAGAAGCATTGGTGCACACCATAAAGTTTGTAGAAGTTTGTAGAAGGATCTGGCACTACTAGGATCAATGCACTTGTGAGGGCTCTCTTGAGCTCTTGAAAAATCCTATCACACTTCTCTATCCACTCATACTTCTTCCCTTTCTTCTAAAAAGACGTGATTGGGTGTGCCAATCTAGAGAATCTCATAATGAAGCATTGGTAATATCCTTCTAGTCCCATAAAGCTCTTCACTTCAGTGACACTGGTGGGTCCTGGCCAATCCATGATGGGCCTAATCTTCAATGGGTCTACTAAGACACCATCACCTGATATGACATGACCCAAATAATGTATCTCAGGTCTATAGAATGTACACTTCAACAAGCTGCCATACAACTAATTCTCTCTCAACTTCTACAATACTTGTCTCAGGTGCTCTTCATGCTCCTTCTCATCACAAGAATATATCAGAATGTCATCAAGGAAAATGACCACAAACTTATCCACAAAGGTATAGAATACTCCATTCATGAGGCTCATGAATACAGTTGGAGCATTCATGAGGTCAAATGGTACCATGGTGAACTCGTAGTGACCATACCTTGTATAGAATGCAGTCTTGGGAATATCACTATCCACAATCCTCAATTGATGATAACTCAACTTTAGATCAATCTTAGAAAATAATTGGGCACCCTATAACTGATCAAAGAGATCATCAATTCTAGGAAAAGGATATTGGTTCTTGATGGTTACTTTGTTCAACTGTCGATAATCAATACACAACCTAAGTGATCCATCTTTCTTCTTTATGAAGATCACTGATGCACCCCAAGGTGACACACTAGGTCGAATATGCCCCTTCTCTAAGAGTTCCTCCAACTATGTCTTTAGTTCACTCAGCTCATGAGTAGTCATCCTATATGGTGCTCTTGATACTGGCTTGGCTCCTAGCACAAGGTCAATATAAAAATCCACTACTCTAGGTGGAGGCATACTAGAGAGCTCTAAAAGAAACACATCTATAAACTCCTATAGGATTGGAAAATCATTGAGGGATGGCTCTCCCTCTGAATCTTCCTCTCTATCACCAATTGTGATAGTGAACAAATGACATCCCTTTCACATGCACAATCTAAGCTACATAGTGGAAATCATACAAAGGGATACTAGTCTCTTTACCCTAAAGATCACTCTATAGATCCCAAACTTGTCCACACATTCTACCCTCTTCTGTCAACAATCCATCTTGGCACTATGGGCATAAAGCCAATCCATGCCAAGGACAACATCATAAGAACCTAGAAGGGTAATACATAGATTAGACATCATTGTCATGTCTCCAATCTACATCTGGGAATCATGCACCATAGAACTAACTAACACTTTGGCTCCTGAGGCTAACTCTACTTCTCAATTAACATCTTGCCTAACTACCACTAGCCTACAATGCTGCACTACATATGGAGATATAAAAGAGTTAGTAGCTCTAGAATCAAATAAAATAGCAACCATACTACCCTATATTATACCTTTGGCCTCAATAACTATGGCTTGATGCTCAGCCTGGCAGTTGTCAACTACTACAAAAACTCTATGAAATATGCCCATATCACCAACTGCCAGCTCTAAAAAAGCCCCTCTCTATCCATTGGATGACTATCCTTGTAGACACTCTCTAGCTATATGACCCATGCCACCACAAGTATAGTATGGTCCTTAGGTATAAGACCATACACCTTATGATCTAGACTACTGTGGGCCTCCTAACCTACTAGATCCACTGTATCCATTGCTAGAACACTGCTGAGTCTTCACTGACTCTGACTGTGGAGCCTATACCTTCTTATCCTATTTGGGACCCTTTGACTACTACTACTTGGGCTTGGAGCCCTGATAACCCTGTGAGAGCTTCTGCTACTACTATTGTAGTTTCTATTGCTGAGACTATTGGCCCTTAGAGGACCTTGCTGCATAGTTTTGATTCCCTTTTCAAGGGGGTTTCTGTTGGGTAGAGTTTTAGTTCTGAGACTGATCTTGTGACTCTTGTCTACCCCAAGTATCCTAAAAAACTAGTGCTATCTCAACTACCTATCTGAAGGTGGTAGGGAAGGCCAAATGGATTGGAGCCTAGAGTGAGAAATTTAGTCCCATGATGAAGTGATGTACTCACAGTTTCTTGTCCTTCATGTATTCAACATATGGAAGGAGCTTGAGAAACCTGCTCTCATACTGAGCTACTATGAGACCCCTCTTATATAGAGAATGAAATTCCTTTATCTACTTCTGTTTGAAGTGCTCAAACAGGTACCTCTCCTAGAATCTCTCCAAGAATGACTCCCATGTGAGGGTATCCATTGTCAGTCCTCCTATAGTCTCCTCTTGATGCCACCAATTGGAGGCATCTCCCCTTAGCTGATGAAATGCTAGACATGCCTTCAGATTACTCCCATAAGGATGTAATCTAAAGCACCACTGTAGACTCTATAACTAGGCCTCTACTATTGCTCCCTCAGTGGAACTAGTATAAAATGGTGGCTAGAGTCGTATCAACTCCCTGATATCATCTCCTACATGTCTAGGAGGTCTATCGAGTGGTGGTCCTCTTTGATGTATAAACTCACCCTCATGCTCACCCTATCCCTCTACCTACCTTGGTGGGGGACTCCTACTCCTCTCTCTGCCACCGGCCCCATCTCCTCCGAGTCCCTCTACTTCCACTTTGGGAATCTGCTGCCTTGGTTGTACTATGGGTGGTAGCTCGTGCTAGAATAAACCAATCAATGTCTAAAGGACATCCAAAATGTCTTGGTTTGGGTTCTATGGTGGTGATGGTGGTCCATCCCCCTGTTTCGCTCTACCACCTCTTCCCCTACAACCTCTGCCTGGTTGGTTGCTTCGTGTGATGGAAGGCATCCTACACAATTTAAAGTTTAGATTAAGTTTCAAAAGCATAATGGTTTTAGGTTCCTAGTGTTGAAACACAAGCTCTGATACCAAAATGTCATGCCCAAAATATGGGGGCAAAAGCACATGAATAATAATAATAATATTTTTATTAGAGTAAAAATAATTGAATCCACTAAGTTGATAAATTTTTTTTAGTTAAGACATAGGTACATTGCAAGACAACAACATGGTTCCCCTAATAGTGTCCTGACATTTTCATTTAAGTTTAAAATCAATGAGTATGAATAGATCGTTAAATATAAGCATTTTTTATTATATTGATCTTGACATTTGTTTCCTAATTGCTTTAATTTAAAGCAATATATTATTTGTCATTTACCTTTCAATAACCCTTACGAAAACCAACTAATAAAACATTCTAATTTAATCTGATTACTTTCTTAACATTTAAAATCTAAATTAAACTCTTATCATAACTAATTTATCTAATTATTTAAAATTAAATAAACCATCTAACATATACTTAAACAATATGAGTCAAGTAATAAGAACAACTAAAATTTTTTTATAATAAAATTTTACACTCCTCCATAATAAGCTATAATTTTTTAAAACACGGGCTAACTATATTTTACTAATAGAAAAGTAATCAGTACATTTTCTTAACTCTAAACTAATATTAATAAAAATTACATTTAATTAAAAACTATAGAACTTGACAAGAAACTTTATCTTAATAGAAATAAATATCTTATCTCAACTAAAAACTAACTATTTACATAATACTAATATTTAAAATAGTACTCATTATACTTTATTGACACTAAAATATAAAATAATAACAAACTAACTATAACTTTAATCATACTAAATTATAATTTAATAAAACTAACAAACATCTAGTATTAAAATATACTAATTATTATTATTATTAATAACATTTAAATAAATATGATTATTAACATTACTAATTAACTTTGATGTAGGAGCTTTTAGTGGCTTTCTAAGTAGGAGCTTTTAGTAGTTTTTCAAAGGTTTTAATGTTTTTCTTAGTTTTTAGAAAGTTGGTTTTTATTAATAACCTCAAAATATTACTTCCATTTTCAAATGTTAGTTGGTAGTTCATCTTATCTCAATTTTAGGAAGCTTCACAAAAATAGTCAATTTTTTTTGAGTTGTTTTAAAAATTACCAAAAATGGCAAAATATAGTTTTGTAAAAAAACTACCAAAAATGGTAATTTTGGATTTGCATTTAAAATTATAAATTCTCTCATTGTAGGAGGAGGAGGATTTGGAAGAATAATAAAGAATAATTTGGAATTCTAATTTTTTTTTTTTGTTCTTTCCCTTTTATGTTTATGTTAATTATTTGAGGAATTTTGGCTGCATCATCTGGTATTAGAGCATAGAAGGTCTGGGAAAAGGAAATTTTTGTTGTTGTATGGTTGTGAGTTTATGTTCATGCAGGTTGAGAAGAGAAACTAGTTTCCAAAAAATCAAGGTAGAAAAGAAAAGATCCTATTGTGATGAAGGATGAACTCATTTGAAGAGCTAGATTTGTTGATGAAGTATTTGCATAAGAGGATAGAAGAAAAGAAAATAAAAGAGAAAGAGAGGAATCTAAAGGAGGAAGAGATGAAGAAATTAGAGTTGAAAGAAATGTTAAGAAAATTACAAGAAAGTTGGCAACAATTAAGAAAGCTAATGGAACTAGAAAAGAAAAAATGGTACCTACTAGTCAAGAAGAAGATCACATGGCCTATTCAGAAGATTATTGAGAAGAAGAAAAGGAAAGAAGAGACACGAAAAATAAAAGAAGAGGTAGAAAATGAAATGGTGAGTATACATACAACTATTTTGACATCAATAATTGAAGAAGACAAGGTATACATAATTCCAGAAGAGTCTTGTTGTCATTTTCAATTACCTAAATATGATGTTTTAACTAAGCAAGTGGAGATGCATGATGACAATAAGGTTTCTAATGAATACATTTCATATTTATTTTTTAATGCAGTAGATTCAAGGTTGCAAGGGTATTATGTGAATTGTGGTAATGATCAATATGTTGAAGACATAAATGAGTATGGTACAAAGGTTTATACAGAAGCAATGGATTTTTTTTATTTTAAAGGATGAGAAGATGTTCACTAGATTATGGATTAAGAAAAATAAGAGGAAGAGGGATCCAATGACTATTGCAAAGATGAATGATAAAATGTCAAAAAATTGGAAGACCAGGAAGAAGGAATAAACTTGCATTCCTCTGAGTCAATAAAAATAATGTTTGATACAATGGAAGGAAAAGTTCTATAAAGGAAACTATACACACACATTCAAAAAACAACTTATAGGAGCTGCATTTTTTCAACTAGAGGAGAATGATGCAGGAGCTTTTAGTGGCTTTCTAAGTAGGAGCTTTTAGTAGTTTTTAAAAGCTTTTAATGTTTTTCTTAGTTTTTAGAAAGTTGGTTTTTATAAATAACCTCAAAATATTACTTCCATTTTCAAATGTTAGTTGGTAGTTCATCTTATCTCAGGTTTAGGAAGCTTCATGAAAAGAACCATCTTTTTTTGAGTTATTTTAAAAATTACCAAAAATGGCAAAAAATAGTTTTATAAAAAAATTGCCAAAAATGGTAATTTTGGATTTGCCTTTAAAATTATAAATTCTCTCATTGTAGGAGGAGCGGGATTTGGAAGAATAATAAAGAAGAATTTGGAGTTCTAATATTTATTTTTTCGTTCTTTTCCTTTTATGTTTATGTTAATTATTTGAGAAATTTTGGCTGTATCAAACTTATATTTAAAAACATATTAATTAACTTACTTATAAATCAACTAACTTTAAGCATAACCTAACTACCCCTAACACCCTAACCATTTCCCCCTACACACCTAAAATATATTTCTACATTCAAAAAGTGGAGGTATGTTGTTGGAGGGAAAAGGAATGGGTGTCAAAAAAAATTAATTGCAATGACTAGCTTTAAAATCAAACCCACCCTACCACTAAACTTAACCCCCAAACGCTTTCCAAGGATGGAAACACGCTGACCAAGTAGATCAAAAAGGAAAGCTGACTCTCCCCTTTGTCATGCACGCCTACCAAATGGTTGAGAATGTAGCCCAAAGATATAGCATGGGGAAAGTATGCCTGGCCTAGGAAAAAGGCAAGAAATAAAGGGTTGGAACTATAAAACATCTTGCACTTAGAAAATTTCCTCTTAACTCATTTGCTAGGACAATCTACCATGTCAAACATGGGATCACGTGAAATTTTAAGCCAGCTCACAAGGACCTTGGATAAATTTTCCTATAAGATGGAGGGAAATAGGATAAGCAATCATGCTTTAAAGGTTTTAAGGTAAGTAAAGATAGAGATAGGAGTTATGACATAAAGTTTTGTAGTTGGGACCATTAGGATAGAATTTTTTAGAAATTAGATATTTACATATATATTTTTATTTATTATTTATTTATTTTTTTCTTATTTTTTAATTTGAACACTTATGATGTATGTGGGATATTTAAGAGAATCTTTTAAGATCCTCTGTTCCAAGAGAAGATTTCATTTCTTTCCCATACAAAATCCAGAGCATAATTTTCTCTTGGGACACATTTTTTTTTTTAAGGTCATTTTTTTGTCTAAGTATGAAATTTCAAATTTATTTATTAGTCAAGGGGTTTTTTTTTTTCTATGTTGATTTATAATGTAGATGTTAAATGTAATGCTTCAACATTTGAAAATGAGCATTATGCTTCCTAATACACATGAAATTTAGGAAATGAAATACCAATCATATAATTGAATTCTCTTTAACATGTTTTGAACTTTTAATTACATGATTGTTTATCATCATTTTATCAAATTAAACTAAATCAAATGAATATGATTACAAAACATAAGAATGCCACAGTAAGGTAAACATAATCACATCTAATTTATAAGTACATATGCAAAAACTGAAATGAACTAGGAATATCATAAGAAATGATACTCAATCATTATTTTTATTTAACCAGCTAATTCAAAGGCTCCATCGAGAAAGAACTAGGAAGAAAACCTGACATCATTTCCATTTCAAAAATAAGTTTAAAAATACATTTTTACATAGGATTATTATCCTGAGGAAAAAACTCCCAACATAATTGAAATCCATTAACAATTTTGAATTTCCTTCTTGGCCCTTAACAAGGGATCCATTATGAACTCTGTAATACATCATGGTGATCATGGAGAGAATGAAAACTGAGTGGGAGACAACCAATCATAACATGAAGATGAAATAATATATTCACTCCCACCCTAGGTTTGCACAACAGGTTCATCATTGAACCAGACTAGGGAGAATGTGGATTTTTCCAACAGGAGACATCAGATGCAACACCATAACAGGTGCCCTTTTGCGGCTAAAACTCAAGAACTTCCATTTTTTCATTCTTACATTCCAAAACTCAAAACATTGTTTGTGTTGATGAGTAGAGGCCCATAACACCCTACCCTCTCTCCCTCTTCTCGTCCTGAGAAGAGACTCTACACTATTGAAGTCCAACTAAAGACCTCCTCCCATACATGGCCACTTCTTCCCTATTTGAGGGTGAGTAATGCCAATACACCCATACAATCCCCTCAAAAATAAAAATACAAAGGAAAACCATTCAAGAAAGACCCATTTCAATCCCTCCCAAACATACTTGACACACACATGAACATACCTATGCAATAAAACTGAAACGTGAAACACAACATAAACAAAATGAGGTCAAGTATTGCTACCTTCCAAATAGGGTTATGTCAATTGAACAAATTTGAGATGAGCTTGCTTTCCTCTCCTTCTCCTTCAATCCTAAATTGCACTCTAGAATTAGAGGTTGGGTGAACACTCAAACCCTCTCAAATTTTCCTCTAAATAAGATCCTAAACTCAACCAACTCCAAAAAGAAATAACTCCCCCACTTGCCTAAAAGTTCTAGAGTCTTCTAACTCAACTAGACATAAGACTAACCTCAAGGTGGAGTTAAAGTTATCCAACTCATGATGAAAACATTCAATTTTTGCAATAAAGAAAAAAATGGGGTTTTTGAGTGACCATAATAGTCAACAAAAGGGGCTAGGGGGTAAAAAATTCCCCCAACGCATACCCATGCCCCTTATGTACTTAGATTTTATGATTTTTGGCCTTTAAGATTAATTAGGGACCTATCAAAAGCTAAGAAATTTTAGGACTTTCTAAAAACCTTCAAAAATGCAAATTACTCACTAATCCTAATTAGGGTAATTAACCTTTTACTAATTGATTAGCAAAAATTTCACTAACCTAGTTTGACTTAGATATTTAGGTTACTCAGTTAACCATAACTATCATGGTGGAATGCATATACTATTCACAAGTGTCAAGTGACACTGAAAATTCACTATTACAAAATATTAACACTTATTGATTATAGAATGATATATTCATACATCTCATGATACAAATAAAATATGAACAACAGGGTCTACGTCTCTTGTTAGACTCAACCATAGTTTTCACAATTGGTACATAGGGTTTAGTTTCACTTCTTCATTAGATTTTTTGGCTAAAACGTCCTGCACACATCAGTAGTTTAAGAAAATCACATGCATATATGTATATAACATATCAAGGAAATCACATATATTAAAACATCCATCTTTCAAATAACCAGTTGTTTATCTCATTCTACTCATATTCTTAATCATTAAAATTGCATACTCAAAGTGTTAATTCTGCATTCACTTTCTACATTACTTCATCAGTATACATGTTCATAAAACATCAAATAATGTAAACAAACATCTGAAAGTAAAACATCACACAACAAGATAACATAATAATGTTCAATGTATCTAGCAGTGTCTCAACATATCGAGTCATGAGTATCAAAATAATAATGTATCAACTATGCTATGATGGGTCGGGGCAAGGCCTCACAAATATGTAAGTATGTATGCATGTATATGTGTATACATACATACATACATACATAAATACATACACACACACACACACACACACACACACACACACACACACACACACACACACACACACACACACACGTGTGTGTGTGACAAGCTAGAGTTTCTATTGCTCTGAAAGATCGACCTGTTAATGCTCGATAGAACCATTAAACTTATAGAACATAGGAGGTGGTTAAGCCATGTCACAAATCATGAAGGGGAATGTTAGCAGTTAGTCCAACAATCCCCACCTTAGCATTAGCTAAGGAGATTCAAACCTGTGACCAAGCTCTGATACCACTTCTTACAAGCTAGAGTTGTTGTTGCACCAAAAGATTGACCTATTAATACCTGATACAACAACTAGACTTATAAAGCACATGAGGTGGTTAAGCCTTGTCATGAATCCCAAAGGGAAAAATTGGTAGTTTGTCCAACAATATGTATATATACATATATACATATATGTGTACATATACACATATATATACATATATACATGTATATATAACATATATGTACATACACACACACCTACAAATATGTGTGTGTGTGTATGACCTCTCAATAAAATTGTAACTCAACCAAATGTGTGCATAATTGGATAAACATAATAACTCAATCATATATATAATCAAAAATCCAAAAAGCTCAATTAAAAAAGTAAACATAGATCTAAAATTAGAATTTTTCATAGATACATATATATTTTTATTTTAGTAAAATAATAATTGAATTGAACATGAAAATCAACAAAGAAAAAAAAAACCCACTTAAAAAAAAAAGTTAAATTTACAAGGGCATCGTGAAAGTAAAGCCATAACTACTTTACCTATGATGAATGAGATCTTTGGTGTATATTCTTATACATTATGTATCCTTGAAGCCTACAAAATAGGTTTCACACATAATCCTCATCATCATACTATATTTTAGTATATCAAATTGCATTTAAACCAATTAATGCAAATAAAAAAATAAAAAATGATCATCATTGATATTTCCCAAAAGATTGGGTGTGTTGATAAACACAATTTTATTATATCATGAAATTATACCTAGTACAGCTCCCATACCTACCAAAAATAATTGGGGATAGCACAATGTTCTCACAACAAATGGTATCTCATTTTGAATAGTCTTCATAATGTGCAAATTGTGAAACGAAGTCAATGCATTTGTATATGTATTAAATTGGTATTATATTCATTAAAATATGCAACCAAACTGCATTTATTTGTCAATGTTGAATTTTAAAGTTGAATATTGATAAGAAATAATTCATCATTTCATACTTAATTAGGAAATGTGCAACACAAGATAAATTGTTAGTGCTTGTAGACATTCAATCATTTCACAGTTGTATATCCAATTTAATTACCATTTGTATAGACACGCGCGCGTGCATGCACACATTAATACCTATATATACATGTTTTCCTTCATGATTGTATAATGACCCCTCTTGGGACTTATCCTTAATTTTCTTTTGATTCTCAATTTGGGGTTCATATTGAACTTGTAAATGGAAACTTATAACATGACTCCTAATAGTTATCCAATATAGTGACTACTTGATAACCTTATGCATAATTTCATATCTCCTTTTGATTCTTCCCATGAGAATATTACTTAATACATTCTACTTAAATATTATTCTTATAATCTATTAATTAACACTTCAATCATTTAGTTTTTAATATGTTCTCTACATATATTTATTATCTCCTAAGTCCTTAATCTATCCTTGAAATTAACATTCAATGTTTCACATTGTTCATGAGTGCATTCATACTTATCTATGTTTGGTTTCTACCCTCTATCTTACCTTTATTCCCTATATTTTAACTTCACCTTATTAATTTTCCTTAACTCCTTATCTTTTGAATTTATCTTCCTTTCCTTTGGTTTTCACAAGATTTAATACCCTCTATTTATTGGCAACTCTTTCTAACTTTACCCATAGATCCTGATACACCTAAGTTATAAATCTTTTTAATTATTCTTTTCATCCCCATTTCTTTTTTTCTTTTGATCTTTGTAATCTATTCCCAATATATGTGTAATGATCCCTCCTCAATGATCTTTTCCATAATTTCCCAGCCATATTTAATGTCAACCACTTAAAGGTCACGTCTTTTTTGATATTTCAATTTTAAACATAGTTAATTTAAGATTGATTGATTATGGTAGGAATCATCATTGAGGACCACCTTGTTAGGCTTTATTGTTGTTGACTCATGATGGATGGGATATTCACTTCATGAATATTATAGGTTGACATTATAAGTAGACTATTTAGTATGAATTAAGTTGACTTCTTTATTAATATAGATTATGTTTTACCATTTAGTATTAATAATATAAATTGTTATTAGTAGTGCATTATTATCATGATTAGTTTTTAATTGATTTGTGTGTGTGTGTGTGTGAGTGCACATGTGTATACACACACACACACACATATATGTGTACATACATACATATATACATATATATATATTAATGACTTAATATTAATATTTATTCATAATATTAATTATTCTTATTATTAATTAATTTCATAGATGAATTATTATTGTTTCTAATAATAATATTAGTTGTATATTGATCAATTACACATCAATCAATTACATAGATTAGCTATTAAATATTTATGACATTGAAAATAATTAAATAATTATGTGTGTGTGTGTGTGTGTGTGTGTGTGTGTTATTTTATGGTTCATGACTATTTGGACCCCTCCCAAGTTTTTTTTTCCTCAAGAAACAACATATTTTATTCTTATGATTTAATGTGTGAAATTTCTAATTGAAGTTAAAACAAAATTTCCTTTATCTTGGGGAAAGAATATTTTAGATAATCTCATCGTTGTGCTTATTTGAGTTTTCCCCACACTATGTTTTCATAACAATATGCCTCTTAATTCATCTATTTTTGGTTATTCTATAATGCCATATAAAGAAAATACGATATAAACTTAAAAATATATGCATAAATATGTGAAGACATGAGACATACATAAATCTTACATACTAATGCATGAATACACAAAGCATATAGTTACACAAAGTATAAACATTGATGCATGAAGATACAAAGCATACACAATGTAAACATGTAATACACACATCCTTGATTATATGTGCTGATTTACAATTTGCAATGAGATAGGTTTAGAAATTAGTTTACAAAATTCACTTCATTATATATTTTTATTATGAATCCCACAACCACAAAGTGAGCATAAGTACATACATATATATAATCAAAGAGAGATCAAGTTATGATAAGTTAGTTCAAGCCAACCCAATACTATGCCCAAGGGAAGGAATATCCCCCCCTTAGCCTTGATGACAAGTGTTCCAAGCATCAAAATGATGTGATCTACTTAGTGGGATTATTTTTTTTTCTTATCTATTTGCATCTCATACCTTTATTAGAAAGGTTCTTACAAAGGATTCATTTAGCATTTTCCCTCAATTAGTGCTACAATAGGGTGTCTTAACATTTATCTCTTGTTGTAGACTTTGTAGAAAGATTCTCACATTAGGGTGACCTTAAGTTGTTGTTCTCTTAACCAGTACTACAATAGGGTTCCTTAAAATTTCCCCCTTGATTTATGAATCCATAGGAAATCCATCCATAATAGCATGCCCTTACTATATTTCCCTTAACTAGTACTATAATAGGAGGCTCTAGTAATTCTTGATTGATGAAAAACTCTCAAGGAAATCTATTTGTAGTAAGATACCCTTATTTTCTCTCCTTTAACTAGTATTGTGGTAGGGTACTCTTAGTTGTTTTCTCTTAATTGCAAACTCCATAGGAAAGCTATATGTAGTTGGATGCCCAACTGTATTTTCCATAACTAGTACTAAAATATGGTGTTCTAGAAAGTCTCCTTTGATTGGATCTCCATAGGAAATCCATTTTTAGTAAAGTTCCCTTATTATCTTTTCCTAAAATATTGATATAATAGGATGCCTCAGTGGTCACTATTTGATTGCAAACTCTATAGAAAATCCATTTGTAGTAAATTTACCTTACCATATTTCTCTTAACTATTATTACAACAGGGTTTCATAACACTTCTCCCTTAATTATAAATCCCTTAGGAAATCTACTTATAGTTAGGTGGCCTTTTCTCCTAAACTAATTGTTATTACTAGGACTAAACTTCCTCAAAACCCCATTGCTAACTCCAATCTAGGATGTTGGAATTATTGTGTTAAGGGTGCATGAAACACTCTCCACGAGGCTCCCTCATAAAAAAAGCTCATTTTAAGAATCTTCTCCTCATGGTGATTGGGCTACCTACCTTTTCCTTCACAAAACCTCTATCCTATATTCTTGACATACTACTTGTGAGGTTAATTTATCCTTCAAGTAATACTCACATCATCATAAATATTAATTTATGTAAAATAATAAAATTTATTTTAATATTAAACTTAATAATAGTACATAAAATATTTAACTTAAAAATAATACACATAATTCAAAGAAGAAACTTATTTTTATTTATTATCATGACTATGACATAATTGATTTCATTAACTTAACTTTTTTTCATAGGTGCAACATTCAATAATAGGGGTTTGACAAGTTGTTCATTGATCAATAACTTCTATCCTCTACATTAACTTCTCAAAATATTTTATATATATCTTCTTCTACCCACATGATGGAAAGATCATGCTCTAATACCACTTGTAATGAACCCTCTTGGGACTTATCCTTATTTTTCTTCTAATTCTCAACTTGGGGTTTGGATTGAACTTGTAAAGGGAAACTTATAACATACCTCCTAATAATTATCCAATATAGTGACTACTTGATGACCTTATATAAAATTTCATATCTCCTTTTAACTCTCCCTATGAGACCATCTCTTAAAACGTTTTACTCAAATATTACTCTTAGAATCTATTAATTAATACTTCAATTGCTTTATTTTTTTTATCAATCCTCCATTTATTTTTATTATCTCTTAAGTCCTTAATCTCTTCTTAAATTTAACATTCAATATTTCATGTCATTCATGGTTGCATTCATACTTACCTATATTTCATTTCCACTATCTATCTTACCTTTATTCCCTCTATCTTATCTTCACCTTGTTAGTGTTTCTTAATTCCTTAACTTTGAAATTTATCTCCCCTTTGTTTGGTTTTAATGAGATTTAACACCCTCTATATAACAAGAGACTCTTCTAACTTTAGCTATAGCTCCTTATATACCCATGTTATTAGTTTGGTATTTATTCCTTTTTTCCCCTCTGTAACCTATTACCCATATCTGCATAATGACCACATGATTATTTCCATGTTTTTCCACCCATATTTATATGTCATCTTCATAAAGGTCATGTCCCTAGTTTCTAAAATTTTCAATATTAAACATAGTTGATTTATGATTGAACAAATATGGTAGGAATTATCATTGAGTCAACTTGTTAGACTTTACTACTATTGATTCATGCTGGATGGGATATTCACTTACAAATATTATGGGTCAATATTATTAGTATACTAATTAGTATGAATTATGTCATCAATTTCTTTATTAGTATAGATTATATCATGCCATTTAGTATTAATAATATGGATTGTTTTTAGTGTCACATTATTGCCATAATTAATTATTGATAGGATATATATATATATATATATATATATATATATATCAATTAATGTTAATGAATTAATGTTACTTTTAATTAATAATATTAATTAATCTTATTATTAATTAATTTCATAGATTAATTATTATTATTTTTAATAATAATATTAGTTGCATATTGATCAATTACATATCAATTAATTACATAGATTAGCTATTAAATATTTATAACATTAACCATATTCAAATAATTATATACCTAGGTATGTGCAAGATCATGGTCAACCAAACTATATTCTTAAGTGGTAGTGAAAAATTGACAAATTAGGGTTTTATCAACTTGATGTGTTATTTTGAAGTAGTTATGAACTTTATATCAATAAGTTGTAAGAAAAGAATCTATCTAGGAAATTGAATATAGTTTGCAAACTACTAGGCCTTATCTAGAAAAAAAAAAATTCATTTCAATTTTTTTTATTTGAATGCAGTAGTATGAAAATCTCAAGTCAAAAACAAAAAGTAGGTGTATGTATGACCACCTTAATCAAAACCAAATGATTATAATTTTTAATACAATTCTAGATATAGGAAGTAGACCCATGCCCAGATGTGAAACATATTTTAGGTAATTTTATTCTAAATAAATAGTTAATTATAAATTTTCTAATAAAACATTTTCAGAATAAAAAACTCTCATTTCTAACCACCTTAACTAATTGAAAACTTTACAAAATTTAAATTTTCCTTCTTTTATCCCTTATAGTAGGGAAAGCATAGAATGTGACACAACTTTTTGAGTTAAAAAATGTTATTCCGTTTGAAAGTTATAGCCATTTTTCAATCACTATGTCAATCAACACTTTACATGCATCTCATTATAAATTAACTAATAAATACTTATTGAATTAATAATTTGAGAGCAATTATATAGATGGAATTTTAAGAGTGTTCTTAAGAAACCCTTATTGTTTCATTGAATTTGAATGAAAAAAAAGTTGTCAGATGGCGAGTTGAACTCTAGATGTGAGATAAACATTTCTCAAACACATTTTTTGAGTTGACCAAGCCTCATTGGGTACCTAGAAACTTGTGGGAGAAAGAAGAATTTCATATTTTCCATATTTGAGGACCACATTGTACATTATAAATCAAAATATTTAGAAACATTTCTAGTTATGTTTAAATTTAAGATATAATAATATATCAATATTATTATTTCTTATTTTATTATTATATATTATATATAATATAAAATAAAATATTATTATTCACATATTATTGTATATTATATAATAATAATAATAATTATAATATAATATACAATATTAAATATAATCACATAGTATATTAGGATCATAGTACTATATATTTTTAGATAATATTTCATATTATCTATAGTTTTATAAATTTTATCTATATAATATTATATTTATAAATATAAAATTATAAATATAACATCAAACATATATCTACTATATAATATATATATATATTAACATAGAATTAGGAAATCTTATAGTATTATATATTTTAATAAATAGATATATTTTTATTTAATATTATATAATTTAAATATAATTTCTTATATGTTGAAAGGGGTCAAAGGTTAACTTGTGATCCCTTTCAATACATCTAATCAATGATAATATATTCTTAAGACCCCTAGGGACATATGCTATCATGATATATGTCAAAAGGGGTCATAGGATCACATATGACCCCTTTCAACCCATATGATCAATAATAATATGTCCCTAGGGGTCCTAGGAACCATAAGGACATATGTTTTCATGTTATGTGTTGAAAGGGGTCAAAGGTTAACTTATGAGCCCTTGCAACCCATATGAATTAATGACATAGGACTCGTAGGGACATATGTTGTCATGATAGGTGTCAAAAGGGGTCATAGCTTAATCTATGGTCCCTTACAACCCATATGAACAAATGACATAGGTCTTTAGGGGTCCTAGGGAACCTATGGATATATGTTGTCATAACATGTGTCAAAAGGGGCCTAGGTTAATCTATGGCCCCTTTCAGCTCATATGATCAATGATAATATGTCTCTAGGGGTCCTAGGACCCCTAGATACATATGTTGTCATGATATGTGTCACAAGGGTTCATAGATTAAACTATGAGCCTTTTCCACACATATGATCAATGATAAAAGGTCCCTAGGGGTCCTAGAACCCGTAGGGACATATGTTGTCATAATATATGTCAAAAAGGGCCATAGGTTAATCTATGACCCCTTTCAACCCATATGATTAATGATAATATATCCCTCAAAGCCCTAAGAACCTTAGGGACATATGTTGTTACGGTATGTGTCAAAATGGGTTAAAGGTTAACCTATAACCCCTTATGAACCATAGGAAAAAATGACAGAGGTCCCTAGGGGTCTTAGAACCCCTGGATACATATGTTATAATGATATGTGTCTAAAGGGGTCATAGGTTAAGCTATGACCCTTACGACCCATATGAATAAATTACATATGTCCTTAGCGACTCTAGGATCCCTAGGGATATATTTTGTCATGATATGTGTCAAAAGGGGCCATAGATTAACCTATGACCCTTTTTAACTAATATGATCAATGATAATATGTCCCTAGGGGTTCTAGGATCACTAGGGACATATGTCTTTATGATATGTGTTGCAAGGGGTCATAGGTTATCGTATGAGCCCTTTTGACCAATATGATCAATGAAAATATATCCCTAGGCCCCTTAGGGACATATGTTGTCATGATATGTATTAAAAAGGGTCATAGGTTAAGCTATGATTCCTTTCAAGAAATATAATCATTAGTAATATGTCTCTAGTGGTCTTAGGACAACTATGGACATATATTATCATGATATATATCGAAAGGGATCATAAGTTACCCTATAACCCCTTACAACCCATATGAAAAAATGATATAGGTCCCTAGTAGTCCCAGGACCCCTAGGGACATGTTGTCATGATATGTGTCCCTAGGGCTTATAGGTTAACCTATGCCCCCTTTCGATACATATAATCAATTATAATATGTCCCTAGGGGTCCTAGGACCCCTATGGAAATATATTGTAATTATATCTCTCAAAAGGGTTCATAGGTTAACCTATGACCCTTATGAGCCATATAAACAAATTTCATAGGTCCCTAGGAACATATGTTGCCATGATATGTGTCCCTAGGGCTCATAGGTTAACCTATGACCCCTTTTGATAGATATAATCAATGATAATATGTCCCTAGGGGTCCTAGGACCCCTAGGGACATATGTTGTCATTATATGTGTTGAAAGGGGTCACAGGTAACCTATGACCCCTTATGAACCATATGAAAAAATGACATAGGTCCCTAGGGGCCCTAGGACCACTACGGACATATGTTGTCATGATATATGTCCCTAGGATACATAGGTTAAACTATGAGTTCTTCAACCAATATGATCAATGATAACATATCCCTATGAGTCCTAGGACTCCTAGGGATATATGTTTTCATGATATGTGTCTTTCAACACATATGATTAATGATAATATGTCCCTAGGGGTTCTAGGACCCTTAGAGACATATGTTGTAATGATATTTGTCAAAAGGGGTCATAGGTTAACCTATGACCCCTTTCAACCAATACAATCAATGATAATTTGTTCCTAGGTGTCCTAAGACCCCTAAGGACATATGTTATCATGATATGTGTTGAAGGGGTCATATTGTAACTTATGACCTTTTTTGACCCATATGATCTATGATAATATGTTCCTAGAGGGCCTAAGACCCTTAGGGACATATATTGTCATGAAATGTATCAAAAGAGGTCATATGTTAACCTATGACCCCTTATAATTGATATTAACAAATGACATAGGTCCTTAGGGGTCATAACCTATTACCCTTTTCGACCAATATGACCAATGATAATATGTTACTAGGGGTCCTTGGACCCTTTGGGACATATGTTGTCATGATATGTGTCAAAAGGAGTCATAAGTTAACCTATGACCCCTTTCAACATATATGATCAATAATAATATGTTTGTAGGGGTCCTAAGACCCCTAGGGACATATATTGTCATGATATGTGTCAAAAGGGACCAATATAGGTTAATCTATGACCCCTTATGACCCATATGAACAAATGAAATAGGTCCCTAAGGGTCCTAGGACCCCTAGGGACATATATTGTCATGATATGTGTTGAAAGGGGTCATAGGTTAACTTATAACCCCCTTCAACACATATCATGAAAATATATGTCTCTAGTGGTCATAATCTGTCCTTAGTGGTCCTAGGACCCCTAGAGACATATTATCATGATATATATCAAAAGGGGTCATAGGTTAATCTATTACCCCTTTCAACCCATATGATTAATGGTAATATGTCCCTAGGGGTCCCAAGACCCCTATGGACATATATTGTCATGACATGTATTGAAAGGAATCATAGGTTAACCTATGGCCCCTTGTAACCAATTTGAACAAATGACATAGGTCCCTAGGGGCCCTAAGATCCATAGGGACATATTTTTTCATGATATGTGTTGAAAGGGGTCATAGGTTAGCCTATGACCCCTTTCAACCTATATTATCAATGATAATATGGGTCTAGCGGTCCTAGGACTCTTATGTATATATGTTGTCATGATATGTGTCAAAAGAGATCATAGGTTAACCTATGACCCCCTACAACCCATATGGACAAATGACATAGGTCCCTAGGGGTCTTAGGACCACTAGGGGCATATATTGTCATGATATGTGTCAAAAGGTATCATAGGTTAACCTATGACCCCTTTTTATCAATATGATAAAAGATAATATGTTCCCCTAGGGCCCTAAGACCCCTAGTGACATATGTTGTCATGACATGTTTCAAAAGGGGTCATAGGTTAACCTAAGACCCCTTTCAACACATATGATCAATGATAACATATGTTGTTATGATATGTGTTGAAAGGGGTCATAGATTAAAAATGACATTGGTCCTTAGGGGTACTAGGACCCCTAGGGACATATATTGTCATAATATATGTCAAAAGGGGACATAGGTTAACCTATGATCCTTTTTGACCAATATGAAAAATGATAATATATCCCAAGGGGTCCTAGGACCCCTAGGGACATATGTTGTCATGACCCCTTTTGATACATGTGATCAATGATAATATGTCCCTAGGCATCTTAGTTCCCCTAGAGACATATATTGTCACAAGATATGTCAAATTAGGTCATAGGTTAACCTATGACTTCTTTTGTTGCATATGATCAATGATAATATGTTGCTAGTGGTCCTAGGATCCCTAGGGATATATGTTGCCATGATATGTGTCTTAACCTATGACCCCTTTTGACCAACATGATCAATGATAATGTCCATAAGGGTCCTAAGACCTCTAGGGACATATATTGTCGTGATATGTGCTAAAAGGGGTCAATTTTTAACCTATGAGCCCTTTTGACTCATATGATCCATGATAATATGTCCATAGTGGTCCTAGGACCCCTAGGGACATATATTGTTATGATATGTGTCAAAAGGGGTCATAGGTTAACCTATGACTCCTTTCGACCAATGTGATCAATAATATTATGTTTCTATAGGTCTTAGGACCCCTAGAGACATATGTTGCCATTATATATGTTGAAAGCCTATGACCCCTTTCAACCAATATGATCAATTATAATATGTCCCTAGGGGTTCTAGGACCCCTAGGGACATATGTTGTCATGATATGTGTCAAAAGGGGTCATAGTTTAATCTATGAACCCTTTCAACACATATAATAATATAGAATATATAATATATCTAATAACTATATTATATATAGTTATATAATATATATATATATATATATATAATATAATAATATATAATAACTACTTTATATAATAATAGATATTAAGTAAACTATATATACTTATATAATGGTCCCATAAAATTTTTTTCCCTAGTTTAAAAAATATTTTCCCACGTGATTTCCCCCCATTATTTGGGTGCACATTTTGGTTAATTAATCTATTTATTGGTAAATTTTAGCAAAATATTCTCTTTTACTACAAACCCAAGAATCACATTTTTTTGGGCCTTTTGATGGGTTTCAACAATCCTTTTGCAAAAAAGGGGGTCGGGGCCCAATGTTTGAAATTATGGTTAAAAAATTTGATAAGGTGTCTTAGATTGCTATCTGAATGGGGAGTAGTAGTCATTGGCTAAACACAAAAGGAAGGTATTGAATGAAGACATAGAAGCATATAGGAAAAGAGATAAAGAAAATCACCGAAGGAAGAGACATGTAATGTTACATGTCAATCAAGTTGACAATGTATTCATCGAAGGTGAAATTATAGAGTTGGAGAATGAAAACATAGAAAATCATAATGATAATGTCAAGATTGAAAATGTAGAGAATGAAAATGTGCCAATTCATAATGTGAATTTCAAGATTGGCCATGTGGAAAATGTAATGTATAAGAATCCTACATATCTCCTAATTAGAATTGAAATGAATGTCGTAGAATAACAAAATGGTTAATTGAAATTGACAAAACCATTATTAGCAATTTGGAAGGGAAGAGATCACACATAATTGTTCGGTTATGGGCTTCAAAAATTTACGAGATGTTTTTTGGCAACAAGACAATGGTGGTGCAATGTCAACTTTTTATGCACTTATTAAAGATGCAAAAGATGAAACCTATGCTTGCAAAATTGAAGGTTTGTGTCAATAAGAAATTGGAGAGAAATGCCATTATTATAAAGAATATTTTCAATTCTCTAAATGGAATTGGAAAAAATAGAAGGAATAAGGACAAGAGAGTTTCTCAAATGGTTATTACAACCTCTTTGGTAAGTCATCATTTGAGAAAGGGTAGATATATGAGACAAACTTGTATTGACTTGAAGCTAAATGGCACTACTTTGAGAAGATGAATTGCTAGAAGAGAGAGAATTGATGATCCTCTTCAAAATGATACATGGGATTATGGTGGGAGACTTCCACATTTTGTTAAGATGCTAATTGATGATGTGAAACAAGAAATTACATAATTTTGGCACTCTATCTCAAGAGTCTCGCCAAATGCTAAGGATGTGTTGAAGCCGAGAATTGACATTAGAGACCACATGCCACATCCTAAATATTATTTAGAGGTAAGTTAAATTTTGTTGTTCAAGGAATTTAGAGAGAGTCATCAAACATTGCATGTAGCAGAAAGGGCTTTTGAATCCTTGAAGCCATTTTACTATGTGCCACTTGAGATTTAAAATACATGTTGTTGCAAATATCATGTGGAGTTTTCTATGCACCTCAAACTATTATGTTTCATCTATTCTACTTTTCATAGTAATGAAATGTTGGAGATTTGTGGTGCTAGTGGGATTTCAAAATCTCAAGAGACTTGCTAGATCAATTTTTATGTCGTAGAGTTGATGGTTATTTCTTTTATAGAAATGATTGCTTAAATAAGAAGCATTCACAATGTGGTGGCTTATCCAAGTTTATAACATGTTTCCATGAGGGGTGGGAAAAATATCTTAGGAGGAGAATAGTACAAAAAAAGGTACATGAAATGGTAAAATGCACATTGAAGAGTGGAGGTGAGGGCTCTAGATATGAGTTGGTAGCAAAAGAAATCAATGTGGCTGATTTTATTTCAAATTTTAAGAAAAATATTTTCTACTAGTATGCAACGCATAGTCATAGGTCTCAATGGTTGGATCACCAATTTAGAATGTGTAAGGAAACTTTTTCAATTGGCACTATTATATTAGTTGTTGACTTTGCAGAGAGCTACACATTGCAACCCCAAAATGAGACACAATCTCAATATTACAACTCCATTTAGATTGTTATTTTTGTCCATATAACATATAGACATGCCCTTGATAGTGCGGAAGATAATTAGAGAGTACCATTTTTACATGAGAAATGATAGATATCACTCTCATGAGTTTGTGCAACATTGTTTCAAGAATTATTTTGATTTCTTGTAAGAGCATGATATTGCTATGGAGAGACATATCATTTGGTCAAATAATTGCATAGGTCAATTGAAGAATTCTTGCATGTTTTATTGCTTGTGTAGGATGCACCTCAAGAGGGGTGTGCCTCATATTTGGAGTTTTTTTGAGTTTGACCATTGGAAATGGGAGCATGATGGAGTAGGGGCATGTGTGAAGAAAACTCTAGTTAAGGAGAAATTATAGATTTTAGGAGCATAACTTCTTGATATTTGTAGCATTGTTGATTGGTGTAGTTCAACATTATCACATCAAGGACTCTTGATTCAACATTATGTAGGTTATTTTTTTGGTTGACGGGTCTATATGTGATAGATTAGATTGTGCTATTGCTAGAGATTCTTAAAAAATGCATTCATTCTAAAGCTCTTATTTTAGTACATGGACCATTTGGACATGACAACCAGCTTACTTTTTTCCTAATTATTTTCAAGGTGATTGGGATCTTTATGAGTCAAGTGAGTGGTTGGATAGATGGGTCCACATTATATTACTCCATTGTCTCTCATGCCTGCTATCAAAAATGATGACATGGAAAGTTCAATCGAACATAACCATCTATCAGATCTTCTTCAGCTAGGACATATCTTTGCATTGGTTGCACCATAGGAGAATTATGAGAAATTAGATTATTGGTTAGCATGTTGTATAAGAGGTAAACAAAATATTGCACAACCGATTGCAAATGATGATGGATTCACATATCCTATTGATTTAGAATTTGTTGCTACAACATGATGTTGAACATACATGCTTAGAAGGAGCAGAATTCCTACATTCAAAGAATATCAAAAGCACAAGCCAATTCTTATATATTCACACCTTATTATAGTTGCAAATGTTAAGTTTTTGAAGCATCAAGGAAGACCAAAAGTGAAAGAATTGTTTACTATTAGTATTGTTGGTCACAAAGCCCTATTAGAGATCCTAAAGTAGAGAGAGGATCCTACATGAACATTTGACTAGGTATATTTACTCCTTATGTTATTTTGTTCATAATGATTTGGTGAACCAATTAGTATCTTGTTTAAACTCAATTAACTTATGATAGAACACTGGTTATCAATCTACTTATTATTATGCCTTCATAATACTAATATTTTGTATGATATTGGAATGTAGGTACATCATGAAGAGTAGTAGTGAATAAAGATAAAAACCTAATAAGGAGCATAATGAAGACAAATAAATTATATTTTTGACACTATGATTTTTGGTAGTTGTGTATTGATGTAATAACAATGATATACTTGAGATATTGTAAATATGAACTTGTTGATTTAATATTTTTTAACATAAGGTTCTCTAATGGTCAAAGTGGTTGATTTAATATTTTTTCCTTAATCTAATTAGTATTGGTAATTTTTACAAAGTTGAAAGTGTGATTGAAGATATACTAACGCAAATTATATTTTTTGTAAAAACTTGTGAACCCTAGTGACACCCTAAAGCCTCCCTAAGATGCTCCAAGTGCATTGGGAGGTTGATCTTATGAGGATCGTAGTTGGGAGCTCATGTGGGATATCAGTGAAATGTCAAATGCTAAAAGATGGTGATGTTGAGGTCTACAATAATCTCTCTTAATTTGGAGAGATCACATTCCATTTGGATTTAGCACAACAATCTTGTTTGATGCCAAAACTTGTAGTTTACGTTTGTTTATTGGTGCATCATTGTGTAACTTTCAAATTGCTTATCATGGAATCGAATTGTCAATGTCTTTAGCTTTGGATGGGTGGGTGAACCATAGTGACTAGTCTGCCTCACAACAAGTGTGTGATAATCATGCCCAAGGCCTTATGAATAGTATATTCAATCTAAGGATTATTCTCCCCACTATGAGGTGCATTTAATTTGTCAACCGAAGGACGTATACTTGAAATGGTTGGCACAGTATGTGTACTAGGTTTCTTAAGGATTAATTATGCTTATGCTATAGGAAAGTAAAGTGAAAAGAAGGAACCTACACTAGTGCTACAAGAAATTAACACACTTAACTCTTCACTGAAATGAATGCTAGAAATGCAATTAAATGTTAACTTATATTCCAACTTAGACCATCCATTATAACTATTCTTGCAAATGTTGCAAGAACACTTACAAAGTATGATGTTGTAGGGAGAAACTTACAACTTCTACTTGATATACTAGAAATGCTAGAAGTAAATCTACACTACTCTAGTCTAATCCACCTCCCAAGTGGATCTTCTTGGTTAGCTTCTACTAATCTACTAACACACAATGTCATTATATTCCAAAATTCCTTACATAAGAACAATACATAAAAATGTAAAATAATTCACTACAAGAGTCAACAATTTCTTTTCATAAACTTTCTTCCAACCTCCAAAAACTATCGATCTAATGCCTATAAATAGAAGATCAACTCTTATTCTAAAATTGCAAAGAAAACAAACTAACTACAAATCTGCTAGAGAAAAAGAATGAAATATAATAGTTCATGGTACAAACAATAAAGTCTATATAACCAATTCAAGACAATAGTAAATGTAGAGGGAATATAGAAACTTTTCATCCTTGCATTCCTAGAATAATAGCTCCTCCTTTGTAGCAATTGTGTCTCTTGGTACTGTTATGGTTCTTCCACTACGACTAGACTTTAATGTTCCTCCTTGAATGTTGTCGACCATCTCTAGCTTCTTCCCTATTAGGTTAGTTATGATGTAGAAATATTTGCAAATAAGCATAATAAAATTAAATCCAAATATTAGAACACACATTCTGATGGTTATATGAAATACTACATTATATGTATAATACTGGCAAAATATGACATACTATCTACCCATAGGTTAATGGTTCTATCTAGACTAAATCATAAGTTCAACTAAACATAAGTTCACAAATGTCTTGGCACTATTGAAATAGAGTATTTAAAATTATCATAAAATAGAGGCAATAATTAGCCTCATCAGTGACACCCCTATTCTGACCATCGGGAGTCTCAAATTTTCATGACCACCTCATACAAAAGTGTCCCTAAGATGCTCCAAGTGCATTTGGAGGTTGATCTTATGAGGATCATAACTCAAAGCTCATGTGGGATATTGGCAAAATTTTAAATGCTATAGGATGGTGATGCCAAGGTCTAAAATAAACTCTCTTAGTTTAGAGAGATCACATTTTGTTTGGACTTGGCACAACAATCTCACTAGATACCAAAACTTACAGTGTGCTTCAGTTTATTTGAGCATTAGCTTTCAAACCGTTGATCATAGCATCAAATTGTCAGTACCATTAGCTTTAGATAGGTGGGTGAACCATAATGACACCCCTATTTTGACCATAAGGATTCTCAAATTTTTATGACCACCCTATACTGAAGTGTCCCTAAGATGCTCCAAGTACATGTGGAGGTTGATCTTATGAGGGTCATAACATAGAGCTCATGTGGGATATTGGTGAAATGCTAAATGCTATAGGATGGTGATGCCAAGGTATACAATAACCTCTCTCAGTTTAGAGAGATCACATTTTCTTTGGGCTTGGCATAACAATCTTGCCGGATGCCAAAACTTATAGTGTACTTTAGTTTATTTGAGCATTAACTTTTGAACCCTTGATCATAGCATCAAATTTTCAGTACCATTAGCTTCGGATGGGTGAGTGAAACCTAGTGATACCCATGTTTTTACTAGAGAGATCCTTAAATGTTCATGACCACCCCATACCGAAGTGTCCCTAAGATGCTCTAAGTGCATTTGGAGGTTGATCTTCTAAGGTTCATAAGTGAGAGATTGTGCAAGCTATTCATGAAATGTCATATTCTATAGAATGGTGATGCAAAGATCTATAATAAACTCTCTCAATTTAGAGAGATCACATTTTTTTGGATTTGGCACAATGATCTTGCTTGCCAAAACTTGCAATGCACCTTAGTTCATTGGTGCATCATTGTGTAACTTTCAAACCATCGATCATGGCATCAAATAATTAGCACCATTAGCTCTAAATGGGAAGGTAAACCCTAGTGACACCCCTATTCCAACCACAGAGCTTTGAACATTTGTGACCACCCCATAGTAAAGTATCTGTAAGATGCTTCAAGTGTGTTTGGAGTTCAATCTTCCAAGGGTTTTAACTTAGAGATCGTATGGGCTATCAATGAAATGTTGAGTGCTACAAGATAGTGATGCCAAGGTCTATGATAACCTCTCTCAATTAGGAGAGATCATATTCCATTTGCATTTGGCACAATGATCTCACCTAATGCCAAAACTTGCAATGTACTTTAGCTCATTGGTACATCATTACGTAACTTTCAAACTGCTAATCATGGCATCAAATCATCAACATCATTAGCTTTGATAGCTGGGTGAACCATAGTGAAAATCATGTTCTAACCATAGAGAGCCTTGATGTAATGTCCCTCAATAGAACATTAGTTAATGAGCCTAACTTTACATATATTTCTTCATTTTTTAATTGATTTTATTTGTCATTACCTAAATGTCTAAATTCATATCTTGTTCCTTCATTTTATATGGAAGAAGATGTAGGTTTCAGAAGTCATGAACCTTTATGTCATGACATTTCATGTAATAATATATTGTCATGCCCTAAATTTAATAAGACAAAACATAACCAACCAATTTTTTAATTTTATTTTTAATATCATTATAAATTTGACAACATTTAAATCATGCATTGAGGGTTCTCATCAACAATGAAAATTAGATAAGGTGTTCATATTGGTTCTAGGATAATCATTTGTTCTCCAAATCTTGTCAATAAAGTTAGTATCAAATATAATTGTACATTATAGTTCCAGTCGCAGAATAGTGCAATGACTTATAACCTATGACTTAAGTACAGGATATCTCTAGCCTAACATTTAAATCTTTGCCGAGTATTTAATTACTAGCTAAAAATTGCAAAGGTGCAATCAAGTTTTCATTGTCATATATGTACTCTTGCAAGAATTCCTAGTCTATATAAATTTGTATTTAGTTTAAATTATGCTTATGAGCCCATTCGGTTAAAATGATGAAACCATGTTACTTTCAAGATAAAATAAATAAATAAATAAAAATACTAAGTACCCAACTCAAGAGTTTACATGAACATAAGAATACTAAGTGTTCCATTTATTCTCATGATAGATGGATTCATGTTGAATCACTACTCATGAAACATGGGTCAATAAGTTTGATTCAAAAATCTCACAATTAAATCCTAATAGCAATATTACAATAAGAATACTATTAAATTTACTTTTTATATTGGTTACATACTTTCATAACAATCTTTTCACATTTACAAGATAAACCCTAGGACATAAAACGTTTATATCATAGCCCTACCATATCATGGCATATAGATTTCACCCTCACATATATTCAATTTGTGTACGAAATTTTAGCATTATATAGACGATTATACCATACCCTTAAATTTATTTTATCTTATTATCTTACTATTATTATCATCATTATTATATTAATAATAATAATAATAATTGTTGTTGTTATTATCTCTTCTACTATCCACATAACATTAGTTATCATTAAAATTATCATTAGCCTATCTAAGATTATATCCCCCTTAACACAAATCAAAACTCCCTCTCTAACATAAAATTTATATGATTTTATCTATTTCATTAAGAGGAAACATTACTAACATAATGTAATTTCCTAATTCATAAACTTACCTACTACCAAAGCTACTTACTATCTTCCACTTTTAAATTTTTTACACACCTCTTATACTATAAAACTACCTAAAATATTACTAATTAGCTCTTTTAAATAATATAACCTACACTACCAAAATTGGTGCCCAAAGAAAAATGACCTAGCACTTACCTCTATCGTTCGTAGGAGATTATGCTATCCCCAAGGTGGTAGACGTGACAAGGGCTAGTCTATCATTAAGACAGTCCCAATACTTTACTCCCTTAAAAAAAAACTTCCCATGATTCTTTGTTGCCTATGATGCTTCCCCAAGGATAGGTCCTACTTGCCATGTCATGTCGACTTAATACTCCAAGTGTACTACCTTTGAAATTGACTTGGGTAGGTTTCCTTGTTTGAAACATCTTTCCAAGCCCATGTCACCCTTTCTTGGGTGTAGAAGGTGGAAGGGATCCTGAGGTAGTATATCCCTATTCAAAAAAAATTCCATGATTGTTTGGGGAAAGAGCTGACTTATGTCAGGCTAGCAAGGATTTATTCCTTGGCTTAATAAAGAGCCCAATGTATCCTTAGGAAGGCATCCTCTTGTGGAGCCCACGGCCTAATCTTTCAAATCATTTGTACACAGATTTAGGGTAGGGTAAGATCAAGTTATATTATTTCAATCTTAGCTTTTATTGTTTTATTATTATTATTTTTGCTTGATTTGAATCTTATTGTTATTATAACTACTATTGTGTTTTAATATATATTTATTTTGGAGATGTGGAAGTGACTTGAAGGTCACATGACTCTTATGAATCCCTCCTAATAAGATGGGTTCTGATTATGTCAGGCTGTACACATAGAAAGAATGTTATTCTATTTATATTTAAGGTACTTGATTCTGAGTATATTCTACTCAATATTTTATTGTTCTGTATTATGAGGAAAGAGTTTATTTTTCTTCTCCATACATTTTCCAGAGAGAAAATGTGGACCTACAGCAAGGTTGAAATATGCAATTTCTCTACTTATATAAAACTACCTTTCAACAAGACTATCAACATTTGGTCTAAATGAATCCTTTTCTCAACTAATTCTTTTCTTGTATTTGTGTATCCTATCATTGAATAAGGGTGAATATAAGTGTTGTGATGATGGTATTGTCTTCATAAAAAAATTTGATTGGAGTTGAAAGCCAATGAATAGAAGACTACGTATATGTAATGAACTAACAAACATGACAATTTACCTCCAAGTTATGAAAAGCATAACATATAAAATTTGCAATGTATATTCTAATTTAATCAATTCTACCCAAAATATTCTATCACATATCATTT
Source organism: Cupressus sempervirens (assembly GCA_028749045.1). Lineage (NCBI taxonomy): Eukaryota > Viridiplantae > Streptophyta > Pinopsida > Cupressales > Cupressaceae > Cupressus > Cupressus sempervirens. The sequence continues at coordinate 397,740,193 of CM053791.1, read as the reverse complement.
ATGAAATATATATGCATCAACTAGTTTACAAATTTCATGAGAAGAGAGTTTAATACATGGATTCCTTTTTATAATACATCAAATTTCTTATGTCTAATCCTTGCAATTAAGTTACATATGCTGCTTCACAATCTACTTCTTTCACAACTCCAAATAGTAAATAATGATACAACTCTCCTACAACTTGTATTAAACTTTTCCATAACACATCAATATTCTAATAACCTTTTTCATACAAGTAAAGCATTAATTTATATTCAACTTCCAAATCTTTCCTTCAACAATTCTCAGGTGATGGACAATGATTCAATCTCATTACATCACAATGAACAACACTAGAGATTTACAAAATCATGACACAATGAAGCTGGCATGAACATAAATCCTTCTTCACACAATTGGATCATTTCCATTTTATCAAGGGTGAGACTCTAACACTTTCCAAAGACTACATCTTCTTATGTCCTGCACATGACACACACACAAGGAACCATGGAGGCTCACCTCCCAACCTAGGCTTCTATGAAGCCACCCACTGAGTAGAGGAAACAAGAACTAAACAGGGTACATACATACTTTACCAAACCTTGCATGAAAACACCACACAAAACACAATCAACACCCTCCCATAGCTTGCACAATGATTCACTATTGGAATCATGAAACATTGGGTGAAGGTGGGCTCTTCAAAGAGGAGATATTATAACAACATAAATAAAATATTGCCAATGCATTTTGCCTCTTAGGGCCTTCAAAATAAATCACCTCCTCCTCATCACCCAAAACTCCTTATACCTCCCAAAACAACAAGATTCATGGCCATAATGGAGCCCATACTCCATGATAATAACAAACCCTCATCATGAGGTAATCTTTCTCAATTGCATTTTCAAGCCCAACTTATGCCCTTCACCCAAGGCTTTTCCTCCCTCCCAAGGGTGAGTGAAGCCTTCACACCCTTAATCACAATCAACAATTACATTCAAATAAGGAACAACAACAACAAAACAAATGAAGAAAAAACAAGCAAAACCAAGGAAAAATCTCCAAGAGCACAAGACACATTCACTTCTCCACAACACAATGACAAAGATCATAACACTAGATTCACAATGCAATGCATACTCCATAGGTAACTCTTCCATACTAAAGGAAAGAATAAAAGAACATGTTAGAGCCACCAACCTTGGTCCAAGCTAGGGTAAGGATAGTTGTAGTATAGCTCCCTTCATCTCCCTCCAAAACTTAGTTGTCTCTAAAATTAGAGAGTGGGTGAACACATTACTAGTTTGTCTAGGACCTCTAATAAGGTCTTCACTCTAACTATTTTTAGCAAAAACACTAAGCCACTTTCTCTTACAAATTTGTCTCCTCTAAATTTTCTATTTTTGACTTAGTGGGAACATAGGGAAAACACATATGACAACTCCAAATTTAAATTGATGGAAGAATGCATGGGTAAAGGGGCTCCCTAGGTTGTCTAGGCACTCACAGGATCAAAATTAGTTCCCTGACATGATGTATTATCATATGGGTAACTTATTTTCACCTAAAAAACACTTTGGGACCACCTAATGACCCCTTAAAACCCTAGGCAAATCCAAATTCGAATTTCCTATGATGGTGACCCATCCTACCCCTTGTCAAGTGGGTTTGCTAATTCATTAACAAGGTAATTAATTTTAGGGTAAAACTCCATCATAATCAAAATCCTAGATGACATGTTTTGCACACAAAATTTACAAGTGTCAAGTGACACATAAAAATAAATTCTACATCACCATGACATGCCCCCTAATGCATCTTTACAATTAAACATTCCCCATGCAAGCAACTCCACATTTACGAAGGAAAATACTTTCAAAATGAGGCTTTTGAATCTTCTAAAGATTTGCCTTGGTTAAATTATGTTCTCAAAGTTTTGGAACTAGTTTCCCCCAAGAATTTCCATGGTTCCACTTCCTGCACATTCAACTTGAGCATCAATAGTCCAAGGAGGTTACATAAATAAATATCATAATTGCATATAATTTCAAACGTTACATAATCTTAAATTCAAATAAATTATTCAAAATGTAAGAATAGCAGGATCTGCATATTACAAATCATCAAAATCAAATCAACATCTATCTGCGTATCACATTAAATCATCATGATTAGATTAACCTTTATCTTCATAAAAAATTATCATTTATCTGCATTTAAATCATAAATCAACATGTAAAAATATTACATCATACAATATCCATTCCTATCATAGTAGTCAAATTCATTAGTCATTAATATGATTTATCAACAAATTGAGCCTGATATAAAAGTGTGTCAAGTGCTATTATTTGATCAAGGTGGGACCTTGCGCCACATTTTATCCTTTTAGATCAATTATCCCTCACAAAATTACTTAAAATAGTCAATCATCATAGAGAGGTAAGCACAATAGAGTTAGAAGTATAAATCATTGAAACACTTAACTAGCTAGGATGTGACATAATGATGTCAACATATGTTCGAATTCAATCATCAAGTGAAAGAAATACATCCTATGTTTCCAATATACTTTGAATAATAAACTCTAAGATTTTATTACCATCCAATATTCTTACTTTGCAAACACTTCTTCATCTAATGGAATTTCCATATACAATTTGTAATGATCTTTCTTGCCCAAGTAACCATATGCATATTCATACAAGTAAACATCATCTAGGAAAATTTTAGCATTTGGTTACCATCTTTATATTATTAATTCATCGCTTCCATAATGGTATAAATCAACACCTTTCTAAGGAAACTCCCTCATGAACTTATATGTATCCAGAAATGACTATAGAGTACCTAAAATCTAATGGCATCTCATCATCATAGTATGGGTTCAATTGCCATTCCCTGAAACAATTATTCGAGGATAAATCGATTAGGATAAATGTTCATAAGGCACACATGAACCTAAGTGGAGAATATAGTTTTTAAAATATGTTTGATCATTACATACACATAAAATTAGGTCCTTAGTGCATTTTATAATTACAAACACTACTAAAATAAGACATTTTCCTTCTAAGTTTTGAATATCCAAATCCCAAATATCTACAAAGCAAGTAGCCTTACCATTTCTTCGAAATTCAAATTTTCTAATTGAAATGATTTAGAACAGGAAATGGAAATAATTAATCTAATCAATTGGTCCTAATGTGCCATTCATCGAAATACATATATTAGAATGATAAACCTTATAGTCTCAAAAGTGTACCAAGATGTTGAACTAGAAGTATCACAATACAAATATGTCATCTATGCCATGACGGTCCGGGTGAGGCCTCACATGTATATAATAACTTATATACTTAAGCATATAATAACTCATTCATATGTTTAATATACTATTTATTATTGATTTAAGTATTAGTATTTATTATTATTAATCAATAGAATTATCATTTTAATATTTAATTAATATGTAGATATTTAGAAGGTAAAAGCACAAACCTATGTCACCTTTTATAAATAAATGAGATATTAGAATGTGACAGTTCAACACTAATGACAAAAAAAAGGGTATTTGTGTTTAGAATATGAAGATGATGTAAACTAATGAAATGTGTAGAGTTGGATGAATTTTATGCCTATAATTTTTATAATTTTTTTGAGTAAGAATTTATTCATTTTATTTTATTTTGAAGTCCCTTTTTTAACTGTAAAAAATAAAGGTTGTACTTCCCATCAAACAAGTATATGAAAATCATCTTTTTTTGTTCTAATATGAAAATATCTTATAGATGACATGTATAGCTAGGGAACAAAAAAAGAAATAATTATTTTTGATGCATATTTTCTTTGTTATAATTACTCAAGTTTGACTTTATCAAAATCCAATAGTTTTTTCCTCCCATCAAAACTTCCCTATCAAATCTATACCTTCTTGAAAAAAAATTACATATTTGTGAAAAGGATTCTCTGCTCTAGAGATAAATATGATTTTTTTAATTTTTTTGATATGATTTACTATTTTTTTCCTTTTTTGAGGGAGCATCTTTTGAAATGTTGAAATATCGACTTATAATAATTTGAGATTATAACATATTACAAACTAATCAAAACAGTCAAAAATTTATATAATTATGATATTGAATTTGAGATCTATAAAAGATTATTTTTAGTTTTTGAAAAAAATTGAGTTTTGATAGAGAAATGAGATTTGACCAAAACAGGTTTTGGTATCCTAAATGGTGACATAGATTTGTGCTTATAACTATGATAATATATATTTATATTATTATCATATATTATATTTTTTATTTTTATATTATATTATTTATCCTTTTAATAGTATAAAATTTGTATCTAATGGTTATTTATTAATAAATCCTTTATTAGGGTGGGAATATCACACTCGAAAGTTCATGGCCACCTCATATTGAAGTGTCCCTAAGATTCTCCAAGTGTGTTCAGTGGTCGATCTTCTAAGGGTTGTAACTTAGAGATCATTTATGCTATCAGTGATATGTTGAATGTTACAGGATGGTGATGCCGGTATCTACAATAATCTCTCTTAGTTTGGAAAGATCACATTCCACTTAAATTTTGCACAATGATCTTGCTTGATGCCAAAACTCGTAGTTTACCTTAGTTCATTGGTGCATTACTACATAACTTTCAAACCTCTAATCGTGGCATCGAATCATCAACATTGTTAACTCCAGATATGTAGGTGAACCCTAGTGAAAACTTTATTTCAACCATGGAGAGTCTTGAAAATTTGCAGCCATCTCGTACTGAAACATCCCCTAGAACTAAAGATGGGCTCCTTAGACCAAACTAGTTATGAATTTGGCTAATTACAAGCATCTTAAGGGACAATAAATATCATTTCAAATTAAACATAGGATATAACTTCTATTTAAACATATGATATAATTTCAAATTAAACATATGACATAATCTCAAATTAAATATTACATTATAATTTGACAATAAAGGTACATAAAATGTTCTTCACAAATTAGTACATTTGAATCAAATATAATAAACATAACATAAATGAATGATATTTCATAGATATGAACAATACACATGATGCACAATAAATTGAACAATAATTTAATAAACTAAAGTGTATATCCATGTGCACATAAATGACAAAAATATATCAAGATACATGTAACCATAGATAAATTATTCAAATATATATTAAAATACATAGATCCATATACAAAATGTGGCTAATAATTCTATCAAAATGTGCATAATATCAAAATTTCTATATACAATGTGGCATATGCTATCTCAAAATGTCTCATGATACATCCTATGACAACTATACTATCTTATGTTGTTGGTGGATCATTAAAATGTAGCCTCTTTACAACACTATGTAGATCAAATGCCTCCTACGTAAACAAAAAAGGAAAACCCAAAGCTAGTCTACTAAACTTATGTGATTCTACATATCTAATATTAAATTACTCAAATTCATAATGATAAATTTTTAATGAAGATTTATAGTTTCAAAATTTCATCATTTACCTCTCTCATCGACCTCTTGTCATGGTCAAGAGTCCTCTCATATGTCCTCGACAATGCTCAAACTCACCAACTATGGCCTGTATATGTTCAAGTATGGTTGTGAGATGGATTTATGGTTTAAAATATAATGTTATAATTGATAGCATACTAAAATTATAAAACATAATCAAGAATTTAAACTAAAACTTACCTCTACCAATCCCTCCTCTGGAAGCATCAACTACATCAACAAAGATACATAACTCTAACATCCAGCCTCCTGGGCACTAGGTGTTTCCTATGAGATACAAAAGCCTAGTTGTTAATATCATGGAAATTAGTTTTGAAAATATTTATGAAAATAAGGAAATTAACAGATAAATGATATATATATGTATGATGGGGCTCTTACTATGAATGGAAATGCCAGAGGGTCTACGATGTCAAATCTATCTAGACTCATCACCAATGGCCACACCCTATTTAATAAATAGCATAATTAAATTTTATTTCCACATATAAGCTACAAGTATGCATCGATATATAATCACTTAAAAAATACCTAATTACCTTTCCCTTGTCAATGTGTTTTGGCTCACCTCTTGCACTCTTTTCCCCACTAACAAGTGATACCTACAAGAGAAAACAAAGATTAGAAACCATGTATGTTCTAGCATCAAATAGAAAAGAAATGTATACACAACATAATGTACCATAGATGTCTCAAGGCCAAATGAAAAAGCCAAGAACATGGCATCATTGACCTATCTAAGCTCCTCCTTAGTCATCAACTAAACATGAATGAAGATCACGTACATGTGTAAATCAGTATGAATTAAAATTATTCTACTATAAATATTAAATTCAATTCAACTATATCATAACAAAAAAATGTATGCACTTATCAACACAAAAGGAGTGCATGACTTTGCATGCCCCTCCTCCTCTCTCACCTTGGGGTCTATAGTCTCAATAGGTGTGCGTGTGTGTTGCATCCTCCTCCCTAAAGAGAAACTGATACTCAAAATTATCACCAATGGGACCAAGACAATGACTCTTGCACATTATGCAAATATGGGGCACACAAACATGTGACGTGCTTGCTGATGATGAACTGGCAACAACATCATCAACATGAGGAGACAACATTGACCTAATCTAGGGGATCAATAGGCTACTCAATCTATGGATGGCTATAATAGTTTAAGAGCTATCATTTGCAATGATATTGGGATGCTACATTAGAGAAGGGGGGAGACATTAGTAGGGGGCACAAAAGTGTCATCTTTCTTTCACTGGAAAAAAGGTCTATCCTAGGGAGCTTCTCCTACATCCATGTTGGGCCTCATGCTTTAGTAATTCACCTTGAGGCCCAACACAAATTCAATATACATTTTTTTAATGAAATATAATGGGACCTCTAAATAATGTGTGGTGGTTTTTCAAAAACCATCCACCAATGATCCCAAAAGTTTGCACATATAGCCTCATTTGTGTACCATTTAAATTAATAATTTGGGTTTTGAGGATTATACTATTTTACCAATTTTTGGCTTCACAAAAAAGTTAACTATAGCATCTTTGGTTATGTTTAGGGTTGCAACCTCATCATAATTCAACTCATCATCAAATAGAGCATGCATTTTCTCAGGCCAATGAAGAGTAATATTTTACTGATTGATAAGTGTCTAGATATTATCCACTATGGTGTTTAGCACATGGATAACATGAGAGCCAATATAAGTATATTGTTATATGTGTCTTGAAAACCCCTTAGTTCAATAATATTTTCATGTATCAAATCTTCAATTCAAGGAGGGTTTTGAAGGGTTAGTAGATCAATTGGTGGAGGTTGAGGATTCTGATGGGGTTTTGGAATGTTTGGCAGAGAGTTTTGAGGAACATTTTTTCATGGTTCATTGATATCACCATCATTTAGGTTAGCCATGCATATTATATTGGAAAGAGTTCAAAAATTACTAATTGTATTAATAGTTTACAGTTAAAATGAAAAAATCATTGATTTATATATAAAAAACCTAATTTAAATACAATTAAACGAACACATTCAACTAAAAAAAAAAATCACTTACCTTTTATGGATCTAGGTGAGCAATGATCTTATACCTAATCTTGGACTGTATACGAGATTTGCACCCCCAAACAACAACTCAAACAATGAACTAACAATGAAGAATAACACTTGGGTTTTTATTTTTTATTTTGTGACCATAGGTTTTGGGTACCCGATACTTGATATGAGATTGGGTACTCAAAAAAGTATGGTATTACTTTTTTCTTTGGTATTAGGATGGGTGGGAAAATAGTCATAACAAGGTTTAAAACACTTTTAGACATTTTAAAATTATAACTTTTTATATTGCCACTTTTTGGCACACCATGATCCTATACATACCCATATTGGTTATTGCTTTAATTATAGTTTGTAAAGATTGTATATGTATAAAGACACAATTAATTTAAAAAAAACAATTTCAAATTAACTAAGTAAATAAAATAAATTGATCAACTTTACATTTAAAATCATAATAAAACTAAATATGTTATGAATGGGGGACCATATATCCACATACATGTACATAATTTAAATTTTTTATTTTGCACAATTAAAATATGATTTTATCAATTTATATGCAACAAGATCATCCTTGCATATGTAGGGATATTACCCAAAAAATACTTATGCGATGAGTGTAAGTAGGAAAATCTGTGCAACCCTAAGCCTATAGATGAATTGTGTTTTTTTTATAAAAAATGAAACTCCATAGAAGTAGTCTATGATAAAAAAATTTATCATGAGGTGTGAAAAATATTCATGCTTAGCATTGAAGATTGCATTGGAACTATAATTCAATAGTAGAACATGAATAAGTGAAGATCTCTCATGCTTCTACCATAAGGTATTGACAACCCTCTATCACAAAATAAGAAATTGTGTTAATTCTTCCATAGATAATGTGTGAATTGATATTTTGAATGCCCTCAACAACTCTTTCTTAGTTGGGTGGTATCATGATATGGTTGTAAACCTCCTTAACATACTAAAGTCTACAAGCAACTTGAATGAAGGAGAAAATATGAGGTCATAGATGAACCTGTTGCATAGATATGAGTGACATGCATTGCATTGCATAGGATAGACAATAGCATCCTTCAAATAATTATCTTGCAAAATAAATAATCTTGAGTGCTAGTGTTCCAATTATTCCTCACAAGATACCAAACATTGAATACCAAATATTTGATGATGCAGAAGCATCTTGCATGGGAAAATTAAATTATTAGACAAAAAAAAGAAAGAGGAAAAAAAAAGGAAAAAAAAAAAATTGTGGAGGAGAGAGAAAGTGATGAAAATGGAAGGAAAATAATAAAAAATAGGAAAAAAGGAGAAAAGAGGAATTTCTATTTTCAAGGTGCATGGGTGGCATAAATAGAAAATAATGAAAATAGTTGTCATTCCATTAATCGAGGTGTGTAGGTGGCATCTTAGAAGTTTTTGGAAAGATCCTTAAATCATGTATTTAATATTTGTTGGGTGCTTAGTTGTATTTTGGTGAGAATTTAATATTTATTTAGAAGCAGTTGTATTTACCTTTTATCCCACATTGGTTGTGTTTGCAATGTCTTGGGTTAGAAGTGCCTATTTAAGCAAGGCTTATTATCATTTGTAATCAAGTTGGAGAAATAGAAGCTCTTCAAGTAGAAGCTCTTTGTATGTAATCTCTTGTAAGGAAGTTCGAGAAATAGAAGTTCTTGCATTGTAAGCTCTTCAAATGTAATCTCTTCTAATGGATTTCAAGTATTAATGGATGCTTTATGAAGCATTTTTGTCATCTCTCTATCTCCATGTTATTGCATTTTTGGTTGTGAGTTGGTATGGGTGGTGTGGCCTGTCATCAGTGGTATCAGAGCATACCTTTGTCAGTGGTAGCAGAGTAGTACGTCATCATTTGATCTGTTAAGAACACCTACAAAAAACTAATATTTATGAAAATAATAAATATGCATGCCAATAAAAAGATGTAAATATAAAACCATACATATATAATTGTGCAAACATGGATGAAAAGGAGATAATCATTGTTCATTATAATTGTGAAAACATGCATACAATATTTTTAATGAGGCATGGTTGATGGACACAACATTACTTGGAGGTTATAGATAAGAACAAGAAAAATTAAGGTGCTAAGATGGAGAGCCAAGTTGCAGACCAAAATGGTGGGAGAAGAGTTTGGCCAAAATAGTAAAAAAAGTAAAAATATTGTTATTAGGGCTCCCAAATGAATTGACACCCCCCTAGACAATTCTCTTTCACATGTATAAAAAATTATGCATATGTATAAAAGATAACACATATGTATACTAAATTATACATATCTATACATAATCTCAATGACATTTGAAAATTAATAAATATTTTCAAGAAATAGAATACATGTAAATAAATGAATGCAAAAAATACCAAAATGCATGAATTATATGTTCATGTGTGTGTGCAATGAAGTTAGCTCTATACAAACATTATGCTTGTAGCCCCTCAAGAAACATACACTATTTAATTATAACTCTTTATGCAAATGGATAATCATATTATTAATTTTAATGTTAATAATCAAGCTAATCAATTTGAATATTATTTAAAATGAGATAGCATGTAATTTAAAATTAGATGTGAGAACGTTACACCACCCCCCATTGTTACAATGATTTGGTAGGTGTGGGATATGTATATACTTATGCATGTATGTACATATATTCATAAATACATAAATATATACATGCATGCATGCATACATACATACATACATACATATTAAACATTTTGAGTCAATGGAATCCATTTCAGTTGAATTCAATAACTATGAGAATAGGAAACACTTCAGCTAATAATGCTAGAAGGCATAACAATGTATGTACATGATGGCATAAAAAACCAAAATGCATGATAAGTGAAGGAAATTTGATCATTTAATTGCAACTATTTATGCATCCTATTAGAGTGGGGTTGTCGTTGCACCAAAAGAGTGATATGTCAAGTCTGATACAAAGACTTAGATTATAGTACACAAGATGAAGTTAAGCCCTTATCACAAATCTTGAGGGGAGAGTAGAAAAAATTTACAACAATCTCTCCCTCAACATTACCCAAGGGTCTGAGGATTTGAAGCTGTGACCAAGCTTTGAAACCACTTGTTAGAGCGAGGTTGTTGTTGCACCAAAAGACTGATCTATCAATGCCTAATACAACCACTTAACTTATAGTACACAAGAGGCTTTTAAGCCCTTGTCATGAATCTTGAGGGGAGTGATGAAATTTTTTCCAACACATCCAAATGATCAATTTATAGAAATACAAAAACCCTCAATGACATTTGCAAAAAATATACATTTTGAGGAAATGGAATACATTTGAATAATTGATAGTAGAAAAATAAATGCTTTGGAATCCATTTCAATTAAATCTATGACAATAGGAAACATTTCAATTAATTGTACTAATAAATATTGGTATATATATGTAAGTATGTATGTATGCATATGTGTATTTAAATATGTATGTGTGTGTGTGTGTGTGTGTGTGTGATGCCCAAAATCTAGGGGCAAAACACACACACACACACACACACACACAATTTTTTTATAATTTTTTTAAATAAGGTTCACAAAGGTTTAAGAGTTTGATTCGCAAGAATGCATCTACTACATTCATCTTAGGTTTATGCTCATGAGAAGAAATACATTGATAAAGTTAAATTCTCATTATTAAATTGGTATCAACATTTGGTTCGACATTACATTAAGATTACAAAGAACGTCACTAACTACACTTTACTAATCTAACCATGATACCATGATACATGAAAATAAACATTAAAATTACAACCAAGATAAAATTTAATTAAGTTTAAAACTTTAACTAAAATTAATAGACAGAACTAGCTAATATTATTCATGATTAAAATTATACATATTAAAATTCTACCAATTTTTAAAGCTAAATTGTAAATGACAAAACAAACTAAACTAAAATAAAGGTAACTAACATTCTAACTAAAACAACTAACACATACTACTTACTAATTAACAAAATCACGCATACACATAATTTGCAACTAATTTAAAATGTACTAACATTAGCCATTACATATTAATAAGCAAAATAGTAGTGAACAATATATTTTAATTATTCAAATAACGGTCTAAAGGGTATAAGTCCAATTATCCCATAGCACTAGAAATAAGAACTAATTACTACTATAACATTATCTAAACTGTAATTAAACTTTATTCTAAGACTAAATATATTTTAAAAATTTATGACTTATTCTAAACTAATAATCACAATAATATAATAACCAAAATTAAATAAACTAAAATCTACTCTAAATTTTACTAAGATACTTTGTATTTGAAACATAATAAGTAACTTCTTCATCAGGTGAAAACTGAATTTACATTAACCAAACTCTACTAACATTAATTAGATCTATTAACTTTATTATTTATTAACATTATCCTAACATAATGCTAAACTTAAATACATTCTACTAGACTAAATACTAACTAATTAATTCTTGAACAATAGACAACTAACCTAACTTTTAACATTAAACATATTAAAACTAACTAGTTTCAAATTACATCTTACTAACACCTTTAAAAAATAAATTCTTATATGAATATATACTAATTGAAATCAAATAACTCTCCTACTATCTAAAAAAAGAGACACATAATACTAACCAATTTAAAACTAAATTAAAAAAAATATATAACTTACATTACCTAAAACATAAATTACTATCATTACAAAATAACCAAAAATTACTAACAACTAAAACCTACTAACTAAACAATAACTAACATACTAACTAATATTAACAACTATACAAACTAACCCTAGAACCCCTATTCTAAAAACCTACCCATATTCCTTCCCTTTCCAAGTGGCCTAGCCACCACTTGGCTTTCCCTCATCATGGTCCCCGCTTCCCCATGCAGCAGTATGCTACCCCAAGGTCTGCCTTAGCACAGTCCTATCTCCTCTTGCATGAGTGATGCGCCATGAAGGGAGGTCAGCGCCTAAGGGGGGAGATATATGGGGGGGGGGGGGGGGGGGTGGTAAAAATTATTAGGAAGTTTTTAATACAAACAACCTCCCTTGCTCCCCTCTTTGAAGTGACGGGTCGTCAGGGCATCAGGTTGTCAATACCCATACTGGTAGGTAGTTGGGATTGCCCATGCCTAGCCCTTAAATGGGAAGTGAAATTAAAAAGCAAGAGATGGATGGGGTTATAAATTTAGTGGTTAAGATTTTTTTTTTCTTTTATTAATATAATGAATAGATAGCATGTTCTAGGCAAGTACCTTGCCTTTAGCTATAAGGTGTTTAATGCATAAAGTTTTATTGTTGAGAGATGTCAACAAGTTATCCAATTAAATGTTTTTAAATTTAAAATGTATTTAATTTGTATTCTTTTGAAATATTTAATAATAATTTTGTTTGAAATTCAAGGGATAATTCAAAGAATATTCTTTGTAAACTTGGGGGAATTAAAATTTTCCCCATACATTTTCCAAAGAGGTTTTTACTCCTAGGAATGCACATTTTGTTTTTGAAACCAATTTTTGTCTAAGTGTTGACATGTTTTACTTTGCTATATATTTATTTATACTAGGAGTTATTTTTAACCTAATGACAACATTGATTCCCATTAACAAGCATACTAATACAAGGAAGTGTATAAGGTTATATTTTGTCTTTCTCTCCTATAATTTGTGTTTTATCAGTCATCATATAACAAGGTGTAAGCTCCTTTTATATTTAGAGTTCAAGGGGTTGCATAATTCCTTAATCAAATTTGATTGTGTCAATTATCAAATTTAACAAGGAGAGGGATAGCTTTGTGATCACAATGTAGGATTTTCATTTCCTCTTAATACATAAACCATCAAATTGGGGACTTCAACATATCAAATTACATTTCCTTAACATAATTGAAAACTTGAGAATCCATAATTGAAGACATTATCTATTACTATATCTTCACATACATATTCAAAATTTGAAATCACAAAAGAACAATGCAAGAATGTTTTCACAATCTTTTTATTTTCTCTATTATTCATCCTGGTTCAAGGCTCCATTGAGAAAGAACCGTTAATAAAACCTGATGTCTTTGCCAATACATCAAAATTCAAGTACATTTTACATATTATTGTAATTCAAATGAATCTTCTTCTAGGTCCTTCACAATTTCTTTTTTCTAAAACCTTAATACCTCAAGGAAAGCAAGGAGAAGACAAGAGCTGACCTGGGGTGAAACATCACAACATCAAGAACAAAACAAGCATACACCCCAACCCGGTTTTACACAATAGGTCCAAACATAGAACCTGACTAGGGGGGAGGTGGATTTTCTCAATGGGAGACGTCAATCACCATACCATAACATAGCCCTTTCGAGGCTAAATTTTCAAGAACTTCCATTCTTCTACAAGGCCCTTTCAAGGCTATTACCACAAGGATTTTCATTCCTTTCCATATCAAGAATTCACAATATCAACAAGGTATGTGATGACAAGTAGGGGCTCATACACCCTACCCTCTTTCCCTCCTCTCACCATGAGAGGAGACTCTACACCATTGAGGTCCAACTAAGGCCCTTCCCCTATACATGGCGACTTCTTCCCTATCCAAGGGTGAGTAATGCCAAAACAATCCCCATGAAATCCCCTCAAAACACAAAACATCAAAGCAAGCAAGAGAATAACATCAAGAGAAAAGCAAGTTAAGATCCCTCCAAATCAACCCCAACACACAAGAAAACAATACAAAAACAACACAATTCCTTATTCATGATTCAAGCAAGATTCAAGCATGAACAAATGAAGAAAACAATTCAAAGGAGTGAAGAACTCCTACCTTCACCAAAAGAGTTATGGAAAAAATGGTGGGTTGAGAAGATCTTTTCCTTTTCTCCCTTCAATCTTCCCACTTTCTCCAAATCTAGAGATTGGGTAACAACCCCAAAACTACTCCAAAATCCTCTAAGTATGATCCTTAACTCAACTAGACTTCAAGCAAATGAAAGATGGAGTTTGAGTCACCAACACATGAAGGAGACAATCAATTTTTGCAATCAACCAAAAATAGGGTTTTTGAGTGACCCTAAAAGTCAAACAAGTGAGGCTAAGGGGGTGGAAAGTACTCCCCACCCATACTCTTACCCCTAGGGCACTTAAATATAATGTTTTTAAGCCTTAAAGACTTAATATGAACCAAACAAAAGCTAGGAATTTTTTTAAGACCAATTAACAACCTTCAAAGAAGACAATGCAAAGATAGCACAAATTAACAAGGGGTTTTAGTTCTGTCTTTCCATTAGGTTTCCTAGCTACATATCCTGCACACTCATTGCACACATCAGTAGGTTCAAGAAATCACATGCATTAGGTAATTTACGTATCAGAAAAATCATATGAATTAAAACATTCATTTTTCTAATAATCAATTATTTATCTAATTCTACTCACATTTTCAACTATTAAAATTGCATAATCAAAATGTTAGTTTTGCATTCATTTACTTCAACATCGCACATGTTCATAAAGCATTAAATGAAAAAATCAAATATCTGAAAGTAAAGCATCACACATCATAAATAGCATAATAATGTTCAGTGCATCAAATAATGTTCTGACATATTGAGTCATGAGTATCAAAATAATAATGTATCATCGATGCTAGGATGGGTCGAGGCGAGGCCTCACAATATATATATAGAAACAAACACACACACACACACACAAATATTATATTTGTAACCCAAGAAACAACATTGATCATTTCATTGTAATCCTTAATGTATATGGATAATCAATTTAGAGAAATATGAGAACTCTCAATGACATTTGCAAAATAATAAACATGTTTTAGGAAATGCAATGTATTTGAATAAATGATTGCACAAAGAACCAAAATGCATGAATGACAAAGAAAAATCCATCAAACTAAAACTTGAAAATCCACAAAATGCATTAGAGAAATTTGAAAATTCCAATAGCATTTGCAAAGTAATACACATAATTGATGAAATAGAATGCATTCAAATAAATAATTATAGAATAAACCAAAAAGGCACAAATGGGGAAATAAAATCCATCATTTTATTGTAACCCTTTCTGCAGGTGGACAAATATTTTAGAGAAATTAAAAAGCCCCAAAGACATTTACAAAATAATAAACATAATTGAAAAAATTGAATGCATTCAAATAAATAATTATAGAAAAAAAAAATGCATTAAGGATGAAGAAAAATCCATCATTTTAATGCAACCTTTTATGGAGATGGATAATCATTGTTGACTGTAAGAATTTGGCTTAGGGAAAAATTCACCCAAGCACTAAGAACTCAAACACAAGCACAACTGTAGACTAGAAAGGAGTATGATCAGAATAACAATGCATTCAATTCAATATTCCTTAAAAGTACACTAGGAGTTCCAATATATAAAGGCCTCTGAGATGCATCTAGAATGCATAAGAATCAGCTACATAATAAGTCATACAACCAAGCACATGTCCAACAGATATGGTTTATCCTCCATTAAGCACAAAAGCAAGTGTGATGATGAGAGGATAAGCCTACAATGGTGTAGTACACAAATTAGTGTTGTAGGCAACATGTGCTAAAAAGGGAGTGTGAATAACTATGTTGCCTACATGACAACTCAGTGAATGATGCAAACTCTAGTGTTTTAGACACCATGTGCTAAAATAGAGTTGCAAAATTCTGTGTTGTCAACATAAAAACTCATAAAGGTACACAAACTCCTAAGTGTCTCACAAAATAAATAATAAAATAATGCAATATAATAATAAAATGCATTAACTTAAGTAAACTTAAGTAAGTGTAAATAGTAAATACATATTTACACCAACACCCCCCCTTAAGTGCAACTTAGGGGAATGCCCTTAAGCTTATGAAAACTAGGATGAAGTGTATAATGGGGCCTAGCTACTAGGCCATGTTAGGTACCCATGTACATAATGAAAATGCAATCTCTCATAAAGCAGAGAAAGAGGGAAAAACTCATGGAACACCCCCCCCCCAATTAAGACATACATCAAGTTTATAAAATAGTGAAGAATGAGAGAATAAGACCTTGTAAGAGGAAAAAATCCCCCCATAAGAAAGAAGAGGAAGAGAGACAAGGTAGTCCCCCCCCAAATCAAGGATGTCTGTCAGTGAAAGCTACTCCAAGGAAGAAGCTAGTCCAAAGAAACAAAGGAAAAGGTACATTCCTAAAGATGTATGGTGGCCCTAAAACCTACTAAAGTATCCCTGTGTTGATGTTCATGGTCACCCCTTCCAACTGTGCTGAAAAGAACGAATGCAGATTTAACAAGGATGTCTATTGAACCTATCCCAATGAGCCAACTATCTCCCTCCTCAACTGATAAAGAGACCTCTGATAATTATTGTTCATAAGGATCCATAATCATGCCAACTTGTAAAGATTGATCATGTAGAGAATGGACATGAGGGTTAGAGTGAGCCCTCATAACAACTGTAGAAGGATCATCTTCATCAAAAAGAAGATGAAAATCATGAGTTGTCTCCCAAGTTTTCAGTGTGTGACTCCATGAACAAACCTGCAATGTCTACCAAGAAGTTATCAACTAAAGCTAGAGTTGGAAGATGATGTGTACCTTGTTGTGTTGGACCTATCACTAAGGAAATATAAGCATGTGGTCAAGATTGATGTCATGACCTCTCACTGCAACTGTTAATAGAACCCCACATGTCTAAATCTGTTGAAGCACTATTGCTGGTGTCACTATCAATTTCCACTATGTATGAAGTGCAGAGAGGATTAGAGGATAAGCTAGGTGAACTTTCCTCAAAGTGGACATCCTTCTCCACAACAATCTCATGAGTCTCTGGATCCATAAGTCTATAAGCCTTAACATAGTCTTCATACCCAATGAAAGTATAAGGTTGAGATGGTGGTGCCTTGCATCCCCTAGAAGATAGGTTTTCCCATGCTAGACAACCGAAGACTCTAAAGTGACTCACAATTGGTTTCCTACCATACCATGTCTTAAAAGGAGTCTTACCATCCAAGGCATTATGAGGAGACCTATTAAGTATGTGAGTGGTACTACTAATGGCTTCAACTTTAAGTGTTGGATCAAGAGACTTAGCTTTTATCATGCAACTTGCAATGGAATTAAGAGTTCTAATCCTCATAGCTACAACATCTGTCTTGTGTAGACTAAATGCTAGTGGATTTCAAAGATCAATTCCCTCAAGTTTGAAAAAGTTTTTAAGTCTTCTGTCCATATATCTACTTTTGTTATCCATCTGTAGAACCTTGATGGCTTTCCTTGACTTGTGTTCAACATGTGTCTTAAAGGCTTGAAGCTTATCCAACACTTCATTCTTGTGATGAAGGAAGTAGATCCATGTGAAGTGTTAAAAGTCATCAATGAAAGTAAGGATGTAGCAGCCTTAGCTGACTAAAGTCACTGCAAAAGGACTTGCTAAAACCATGTGAACCAACTGGACAATAACTAGTGCTCTAGAAGACTTCCCTTTATCATACTTCTCCTTGAGATGCATATCCACTAAACACGATGAACATTCACCCTTAGAAAAGTTGATGTTAGGTAGAATTTGACCATGTGTTTTGAGCAAGGTTGCTAAAGAGAGCAAAAGGCAAGATGACCAAACTGCTCATGCCATAGTTTGATTTTTTAAGTAGAGTGAGTCAACAAAACTAAGAAGGAGACTTAGGAACAAAGTGGGAGAAGGTATAAAGCCTCTTGTCATGTTTTACTTTTCCCATTGCAATCAATGAATTGTCTCTAAGACTTCACACCATCACTAAATCTCGAAGGAACTCAACTTTGTGACTATCTCCAAGGTGAGTGATTTGGTAAACTGAGAGGAGATTGGAGCTAAGGTTTGGAATGTAGAAAACATCTTTGAATTCCCCATTTTCAATTTCCACATGTCCTTTCCCTTCAACTTCCATTTTAGTATCATCTCCCATGAAGATGTGTGGTGCCTATGATTACTTCAATGAAGAAAAGTCTCCCTTTGAAGAACCCATATGGTAGGAGGCACCTAAGTCAAGTATCCATTCCAAAGAAAAACTTGAATTTTCCATAAGTGCTTTCCCTTTTCCCTTTGAAGAGGTTGGAGTTGAATCCTTGGAAGTACTTGGCACTTGAATTTTTTTCTTCTTGAGTAGGTTTTCCAACCCATTGATTCTTTTAGTGTTGCAATGATGCTCATCATGATTTGGCTTTTTGCAATATGCACAAAAAAGTTTGTCCTTCTTTTCATTACTTCCCTTCTTGTTGGAAGAAGAATTTCCTTGAGATGAGGAGGATTGTTGTGTCTCAGATTGTGATTAATACTTCCACTGCTTCTTCTTCTTGTTGCTAGAACTTTTCCCCCCTTGACTTGATTGGTGCTCATCACTAACCACCAAGGCTTTGGTCTTTGATGTCATGAGAAGTACTAAATCTATCAAGTGAGATTGTTCAACAATCAACATCTCTAAAAATACATCAAATGTAGGCTTTTGGTAAGCACTTCCCATGGTTAACCTGTGAGTATTATAACTTGAAATAAATGAAGCATACACTGAAGGTAGCCTCTTTAGGATGTGATGAATCAACTTGTCATCCTTCATGGGATTTCCATAATCTTTAAGTAGTGCTCTATACTCATTGGCTTTGTTGATGTAAACTTGAATTGTGTCAAAGTTCTTTGGATCCAAGAGAAGTATATCATCCTCAATTTGAAATCCCTTTTCCTCATCCATCTTACCATACAATGATTCAAGTTTGTCCCATGCAGATTTGGAGTCCATTAAACTGGAAAAGTGGAAGAAGAGATCTCTATGTACACAACTCCTAATAATTCTTAAAGCCTATTGGTCTTGTTTTTTCCAATCAATGAGTTCTTTATCATTAGTGGGTTTAGGAATAGTTCCATCAACATACAAACTATAACTTTTTTCCATTAATCTATTCCATGCAATATCTTTCCATGTAGAATAATTATGTGAAGTTAGAAATGGACATTTAGGTGAACCCATGATGCAGAAATAAAAAGAGCAGAAAAGAGAGACACAAAACACAATACACGCCACCCCTTTTTACTTAATCAAAAGACCCCCTTAAAAAGGATGCTTTTGGCACTTTAAATGTAGTTCATGTACAATGGGCCACTTGTCAAAATGAACAAAGTGGACTTCTGATTTTTCTTTTACAACTACCTTTTGAGGCCCAAATCTATCACTAAGCACTGTAGCTCAAATGTACAACAATTCTGAAAAGTAATCAAAGCAATACAATGTAGAAAAAGCCCTAGTTTTGAAAGTGATATTTTTGTCCACACAACCCTAGAGTCTAACTATAGATCTAGAAAGTAGATGAAATATGACACACTTTCAAAAAAAAATAGAACCTATTTTCATGTCTAGATGAGCTTGTACGGAGTGTTTGAAGTTGAAAAATGTAGGATTAAATAGGTACAATTGCCAAAAAATGCAATTTCTGAAAAATCATTGCATCAAAAATAGAAAATAACACCACCACTAAATTTTTTGGGAAATTCTACCCAAAATTTAAAAAATTGCACCTAACTTGGAGTCTAGATGTTTGAGTTATGGGCTCTCAAAGTCACGCTGCTAAATCAAAATTGCATCTGAATAGGGGTCTGCGAGGAAAACTACATGCTTAAATTTGATAATCAAATGGTCATTGCAATAGTTAAAAATTGCCTAGGAATGACGATTAGATGATCATCAAATTTAGGCTTAGGAATTGGATGACATCAGTGATTCCAAGCCTTGGGATGACATTAACATGACATCATGATGATGTCAGTGTTATACAAAATCATACGAACAAGTACAACAAAATGTGTCTTGGTATGTCTGCTGACTAGACTATTGACATAGGCAATTAGCTGACTAGGTGACAAGTGTACTATATGGCATCGAGAATGCAAAGCTGGTGATTGTGATGAGTTGGTGATTATACAGTGCTAACTGAGTTGATTAGTGGTTGCCAATAGTCTTTTGCATGACAGTCGCTATGCTTGTCGCATGTCCAATGGATATGATGCCACATGTACTTTGTGTTTGGCATAGACAGTGGCCAAAAGCTCCTTTGTTTGTGCTAAGATTTCTCAGCAGGAGCCATTTTAAAAAAAATTGTGCTGAGAATTGGTAATCGTATGCTAGATTTTAGTGGGTTTTATCCCACATTGATTGTGGCAAAATCTTTGACATTCTTTAAAGGAACCAAGCTGCAGTCTGTAAACCAAATGACTACTAGTGGAGGTTGTGGGTGACCAGTTTGTGGTGGATTTTTCATTAGATTTTGCTTGCCACTGATGAATTATGCGATTCTTGGGCCAGTGGAGATGGGTTTCAATTGCCATTAATTCATGCTGGAGTCCTTGGAATATTCGTTGTAACTCATGAAATATTGTGACTGTTGATTAAGGAATATATGCCTATAAAAATAGAATATTCTCCCAAATTGCAAGGCTAGGGTGTGACTGCCCAGTTTTGCAAAAAAAAATCCTCTCTTTCTTGAAGGGAAAAAAATATTTCAAAAAAATGTAGAGAATAACAGAATTATAGATTCAAAAATTAATCAAATAGATCTACAAATGACCATACTTGAGTTGCAAATTGGGGCCTTCGGGTGTCGATTTGCAAAAAAAAATTTCCTCACGATCAAATTTGGGCTAGGGTAGCTGAATATATAGCCAATTTTCACTAAATTAGTGTTCTAGACACAATGGCAAGGTCAGATCTAGCTCTAGATGCTCCCAACTTTTGTAGTACTCTGGATTTGGGCTGAGATGATGAAGCAATAATGGTCTCGAATGACTATGTGAAGAGAAAATCTCCAAGAGCTTTAGTACCATGTAAGAATTTTCCTTAGGGAAAAATTAACCTAAGAACTAAGAACTCAAACACAAGCTCAACTATAGACCAGAAAGGAGTATGATCAG
Organism: Cupressus sempervirens; assembly: GCA_028749045.1. Classification (NCBI taxonomy): domain Eukaryota; kingdom Viridiplantae; phylum Streptophyta; class Pinopsida; order Cupressales; family Cupressaceae; genus Cupressus; species Cupressus sempervirens. Next base: position 397,718,615 of record CM053791.1, on the reverse strand, counting down.
AATAACAATGTATTTAATTCAATATGCCTTAAAAGTACACTACGAGTGCCTATATATAAAGGTCTCTAAGATGCATCTAGAATGCCTAAGAATCAGCTACATGATAAGTCATACAACCAAACACACGTCCACCAGATATGGGATAGCCTCCATTAAGCATGGAAGTAAGTGCGATGATGAGAGGATAAGTCTACAATGGTGTAGCACGCAAATCAATGTTGTAGACACCATGTGCTGAAATAGAGTTGCATACTTCTATGTTGTCAACATGACAACTCATAAAGGCACACAAAATCCTAAGTGTCTCATGAAATAAATAATAAAATAATGCAATATAATAAAATAATGCATTACCCTAAGTAAACTTAAGTAAGTGTAAATAGTAAATACGTATTTACACAAACATACAAATACGAAAACCCCTAATGAAATTTGTAAATAATAAGAATAAATGAGGTAGGCAAGAGCCTATAACACAATGGTAACTTGTGAACCTCTCAAATGGGGGATCTTGGGTTTGAGTCTACTCGAGCTTAACATGTGATAATACTAATTAATTACTTAAATTTTTTTGAAAAAATCAATCTAGGCTTCAACCCATTACCTATAAATAATAATAATAATTGAGGAAATGAAATGCATTCAAATAAATAATTGAAGGAAGAAAAAAAACACATCAACGGGGAAGGATAATCCATCATTTTATGATAACCCTTTATGCAAATGTTTAATCATTTTTGAGATATTAAAAAACCCTAGTGACATTTACAAAAAACAAAACATTTTTGAGTAAATGGAATGCATTCAACAAAATGATTGTAGAAATAAGTAAAATGCATGAATGGTGAATAAAAATCATCATTTTATTGTAACTATTGTGTGGACGAATAATCATCATTTTGTTGTAACCTTTGTGCAGAAAGATAATCATTTTAAAGAAATTTGAAAACCTCCATTGGCATTTTTTTTTAAATGAACATTTTTTAGTAAATGGAATGCATTTGACAAAATAGTTGTAGAAAAATTAAAAATGTGCAAATGGCAAAGAAAAACCATCAATTTATTGTAACCCTTTATTCAAACAGATAATCATTTTAGAGAAATTTGAAAACCCCCATTGACATCCATAAATTAATAAACATTTATGACCAAACATTTATGACCAAATAGAATGGTTGATGGACACAATGTTACCTAGAGGTTGCAAATTAGAGCTAGAATGGTTAAGGAGCTATGTTGGAGAGTTGAGTTGTTGACCGAAATGACAACATAAGAATTACATGGGAATTTTTTTTTTAAAAACTGGTTGTCAATACATTTCTTTTAGGGTTCCCTAAGGAATTGACATTCTCCCTATAGTTGCCACTTACATGATGTGTAGGTAAGTTTGATGGGGTCACATCTAATTTTGTGGGCCCCCATTTGTGCACCTTTAATTTTATTATGATTTCAAATGCAAAGTTGGTCAATTTATTGTATGTACTTTATTAATTTGTAATTGAATTTATTATTGGTTTTTATTAGTTTTTAAATTAAATATTATTGGGTTTTGTAGAGTCTAGTATTGGGTTACACCTTGTTTTGGTCAACTTTTGACCTACACATGTGGCGAGAACTTGAAACTTTAGCTTTAAGTAGTTAAGTCACATACGAAAATGAGAGAAAAAAAAAATCTTGATATCATTTGGTACCTCAATAGAATGCATGAAGTTAGCTATTGTCACTACTAGGTATCTACCCCTAATGAATATGACTTATTAGCAAGGAAAATGAATCACTTTCTATAGTTATTTTAGGTGCATGTGAAAACTAGTATGAATAGACAAAAATAGAAGACACAGTTAAACCATAGAAGAAAGAGAAGACACGATAAAATCATACCACCACAGGTAAAATCACACATTGAATGAAGAAGACTTCCAAAAAAAATTAAGAGTTTTCAACACTGAAATTATGTCTACAAATAATGTTGTGGGAAGATTGAATGTTGGATCTCTTGTCAAATTTTCAATTCTCTAATTAAGGAGGTAATTTGTTTGAATTGTACTTTGATACCATGTGGGAAAAAATAGGAGCCCATAAGGAAAACTATAGACTTCAAGATATCAAATCAGGAAACTATCAACCTCAAGAAAAGTAATGAAGAATAGTGAGATCAAATACTTGATAAGAACTTGCAATGCAATGAAATAAATTGCTATTGAATTGATTAAGATGTAATATATGAGAAATCAATGAGTATATAAAGTACTTACCATGATAAAATGAGGAAAAAGTAGATATAACTATGTTGCTACAAATATTAAATATTTATGTAAAATATTAAATAGTGATATCTAAGGTCATCATCATTAAACTATTATTACATATCTTATTAAGCTATCCAAAATAAATTACATTAAATTCTATTTTCTCCAAAAAAATATTTTAGTTTTAAATTACTTACTCAATAGGCTTGCAAACTTTCATAGTTATATTTTTTTGAAGATGTTAGTTGAGAGTATCATTGATATTTTGGGAAGGAAACATGATCATATTTTCTTTAAATTTATCTTATATCTATAATTTTAATGGTGATAAAAATTTAAATAATTTCACTTTTACACTAGTAGAATTGGCCTCATTTTTTGACAAAAATTGGTCAAATTTTTTATTCATGTTGGTCAAATGATTTACAAATTATTTTGTCTCTATTTTCCTCATCAAAAATTCAACCAAGTCTTGTGAGCATTAGAATTTTGACACACAATTTGGTCAAAAATGGACTCCCTTCTTAATGAGAACAACCATTGAACTTTTGACCAAAGCATCAACTAGGATGCCAAACTCACAATGGCATCCTAGTTGATGCTTTGGTTGAAAGTTTGACCAATACTGACCCTCAATTGACTAGGATGCCAAACCCATGATGACATCCTGGTCAAAAGATCGACTAAACTTGATTGAAAGTTTGACCAACATGTTTTGTTTAAAAAAACTACCCAAAGATAAATATCCAAAGTAATCATCGACAACATCCTGGTCAGTTATCAGTTGGGATATTTATCTTTAGGTCTTTGGCAACCCACCGATACCATAATCTCAATTGCTACATACACCATGAGTACCAAAAATTAAAACTTACCAAATATATTAGGCATGGATATTAGAGCACACCATGTGTATTAGGCATGTGAGTTAACCTTATCCTATCGATGCTTAGCTAGCTCACACCCACATATGTTCATAAAAATCAAGACAAAAGGAACGAGGAACTAGTTTTCCTTTAGGTCCTTGTTTAGGAACTTAGTAGTTTTTACCATGTGTATATTAACATTTCACATCACCATGTGATTCATCATCAAGAAGATAACATAGTTTGAACTAAAACACTAATGCAAAAAAACATATACAATTTTATCTATTCTTTCTATAAATACCATTGATACATATTTAGAATTAAGTTTGGACATTGAACAAGTAGAATATGTCAAAGGTAAACTAGAATGAACACAATTGAATCCACACACAAAATAGAGGATACCCACCACACTTGATATCATATTCATAAATGATTGAAGCTCCTATGACGCAAGGCCTCCACTAAATGATTAAAGCACCAAGATCAAGATGGGACAATGCATTCATATAATATAGCTTCCAAGAAAAGTTTAGTGTTAGTGAAAGTGCTAATTGATTAATTTTTTACATCATATGTTTTAGAACACGAGTCACCATTTTGTTCTAGACAATTTTCCAATGAGCTCACACTGAATAAAACCCAATAAGGCTTTCAAGTGCAAAGACCACAAATAGAATTTCATTAAAAAATATTCCTCACTACTCTAATAAATTAACACCTCTAATGAAAAAAATGATTGAATCCACACACAAAATAGAGGGTAACCACCACGCTTAATAATATATTAATAAAATGATTGAAGCTCCTAGAAAATAAGGCCTCCACTAAATGGTTAATGATTAAGGCACCAATATTAAGCTGGCCCATGCATTCATCTAATTACAGATGGCTTCTAGGAAAAGTTGTTTTGAGTGTAGTATAATTGCTAATCGATTCATTTTCAACATTATGAATTTTAGATCATGCATCACCATTGTATTCTAGATAACTTACCACCAAGCTCACAATGAATAAAACCCAATATGGCTTTCACAGTGCAAAGAACCCAAATAGAATTTCATTAAAAATATTCCTCACTACTATAAGAATTCAATCTATTATTTATGCTCACATGCAGTAAAAATGCAATCCATAAGTTGAGACTCTAAAGTCAATGCTTCTCTTGAGTTCACAATTTCCATTTGAAAAAACAAGCTAAGTGAAAATAATTTGAAATGCTCATAATTAAATGAATTTAAACTAGTTTAGGAAAATAACATAGACACTACAGGTTAGACATTGGCCATCTACTATTATATTTGTACAAGCTATTGCACTTCCCTCAATCTCAAATATGGCAAACTACGAATTTGGAATAGTGAAGACACCAAGACTTCCAAGATTGCAAATTTCAAAAGAAACTACCCATTTTATCACCACTTTGAAAGGGGGTAATAAATTATGGTACAAAATTTGAACCAATAATTAAGTTAAATGTTAAGAACATGTAAACATTGAAAAATATTCAATACCATAAATGTCTCAACAATATTTTACTTTGTAATGAAACCTAGAAAAGTAGAGGAATCATACCATAAAAGAGTACATCCTACCTATGGATACACTATACGATTCCTAAAGATATTGCAAAATTTCAAGAATTTCAATAGTCTTGCTACATTGACATCAACTTGGGTAATGTGTAAATCAGTCTAAATAAGCACCCTTGCCATTTCAACTGCATTCAACATCTAGAACCTTGTCAATGTTCTAGATTCCCTACAAACATAAGCATAAATAGTCATTGTACTTGCTTTTCCAACTAATATTGATAGCTACTATATTGAGAACCATAACCCCTAGTAGAATGTCTAGAACCTGGACCATATCCTCCAGTTGGTGCCGAGTGACCAACAGTTAGACATAACCTCCAACAACACCAAAAATGACCAATACTTGGACCATAACCTCGAGTTGGGCAAGAATGCACAACATTTGGACCATAACCTCCAATAATACTTGCACTTGGACCATAACCTCTAGTGGAATGACCACCATGCCCAGTATTTTTCCATGGGGAGGTGTACATAAAGTATGTTTCAATGTTTTCCATCTCATCATCAACATCTTTGGTCTCCTCCCTTGCATCATCATTCTCATGGTCCTGCCAATACACAAATTAAATAAGAACATTTGAAACTTCATAGCAAGAACTACTATTATTTCAAGCTTACATGGAAAACATAAAAATAAATCATTACCTCATGTTAATGTCCAAAAAATAAGTGGATATTTAATATTTACTAGTTTATCTAAAACAAAACTTATAAAAGTTGAACTAGACTTATCCTAAGTGACATATCATTGTTAGACAAGTTGTTAAGCTTAGCCAAAAATGAATCTACAAGAGTGGCTTGAAAGATAGACAACCTAAAGTTAGATAACATTCTAGTCAATAGAATATGGTTTACATGAAAGAAAAAGTAAAATACATAACAAGTCATATGAGAAATAGTAACATAATTCAAATATTAGCATCAACATCTTTAGGCACTAAAGAATAAAAGAAATCTTCTAAAATGAAATAAGCAAAAATAACAGACATTTTTCAATCGGAAGCAATTTAAATAGTTCATATATTATAAAAAATGTATACCTGCTATATGCAATAAGTCAACTTTCAACTTGAAACTTTAAAAATTATCATGTTTCTCTATAAAAACATGTATTAGAAAGGCTGACATGAAGAATAGGAAATTTTTTTAAAATATGACTAATGTACTAGGCATACATGACATCTTCAAAGTTATCAATAGGTTTCTTACTTTGCCATGCCAATTCACAAAACTAGCTTCATCAACACGTGATCTAATTTTATCCTAGCATTGTGCACTCTTAAATAGGTAATGTCAAGACTCAAAATGTACAAAAGCAATCTGCTAAATAAAGAGCTTTTATCCTTAAACTGAAAACCAAACTACACAAAAGAAACTATTGAATCTAGACAACCATGAATAGAAACTTCCAAGAATAGAACTCATGTTCTTGTTTACTGAAGGTATTACTAAAGTGTACCGAGGTTCTACATATGCACCCTATTGTAGGTGTTTTAATATAACACTATCAGTGTAGTGAACAACTATGAGCTCTGTAATCAACTTGCAAAGCCAAATGGCTTCACAACTACCATCATTGCTGCCATATACTCCACCTCTACTAAAATCCATCCCACTAAAGATTGCTTCATTTTTATTTGAGATATAACTTCAAAAAACCAACTAAAGCATTATCCTAAAGTCCTCTTCCTATCACCTACTTCTCCTACCCAATCAAAACCTACAATTCCCTATAGCATCAATTCATCATTCCCTAAATATCTCATACCAAAATGTATTGTGCCCTTCAATTGTAATAACCCATTGTATCTATGTTGACCATTAATAACCCATTGATTCTACCTAAATATCTCATTAAAAAATTTACATTTGATTGAGTATTAAATGAATGCATTGAGGACCTAATCAACTGCCAATATAACCAAACAATCTTCCAAATCTGAATCCAATTCAGCTTACAACTTCAGATTCAATTTTGTTAGATTGTTTCCTATAGAGTTTAACTAAAATTTTATTAAATATGGATATAATGGATACCACTTCTTTATTAAATATGGTGATGCTAATAATGGATGAATTGGAGGCAATTACTAACCTCAAGGTTCAATTCTCTATAGTGTGGTAAATAAGGTCCCTAGCTCTTGGTTGTTTGTATTGTTTCAATTTTCTCATTCTCACTATTATTGTGTGGTAATAATATCCTCCCCCTCTCCTACAACCATATTGTCCTTTTGACATTTGTAATGGGTGAGGAGACATATTATCTACTAACCCCTCTTTTCCTTATCAAAGGAAGAAAAAGATGTTTACAATATTTCTTTCTCTTATTTTTTATTTGGTATCAAAGCTAGGAATACATGATGTGGCAGTAATGAGGTTTTAAAGGAGGTTGTTCACCAGTAGAAGATAACACTCTATGAGTATTATGTTCCATGGCTAACTTCATAATGCACTAAAAATTTTATTCTAGAATGCCCAAATTATGATGTGATAGCATGATTGTGTTGCTTTAGAATGAAATATCAAATAGAATGTTGCAAGAGATGCCAACTCAAGGAATCTGATTATTGGTATTTTCAATATGCATTAGGGTGTAGACATTTTTGAGGAAAAATATTATTTTGTTAAGATTGTGATTCGAAACTACATAGATAAATTTATAAACCTAGAAAATATGAAAAATAGTAATGGCAATTTGATATGTATTTGATGATGTGCTTAATTTTTGTGTTATATTTTCTTCATTATGAAAGGACATTTCAGATTGCTTCCAAACCATCATTTCCATGTGATTATTACTATGCTAAATTTCATCTGCACGTTGAAATAGTATAGTGTAATGGAAGACATATATTTCTTCTTGCATAGACATTTCTCCATTTTTGGATCCTGTGACCCATTGTTGAAGGAGAGAGGAAAATGGTAGATTGATCTCTATCATTTAAGGAGCCAATGTGCAATGAACGCAAGCCCTGAGGACATCCATTAAAAAATAATGTAGATATGTATTTTTTAATTTATCATTTTGGGATCAGAAGAGACATCTCTCATGCTAGCTACACACTGAGAAGAAATGTCAAGTGAAAAAGTGATAATTTTTTAGATGCTTTGATCAATGATCTTTGTAGAGTTAAGCAAAGATGTATGAATGCATTCAATTTTTTGGCTACATTTAATGGAAAGAGCAATGTGAACCAGCTCAGAACCTAATTAATAAATGATTAGAGATCAGGTTTTAGGCATACACAATAATTGTTGATTCATGTGCAATTTCTAGTTAGAAAGAAGTTGAATTAAAAACTTTGTGACAAGTGCCACTTTTTAGTTATTTATTATTTCTAGTTAGAAAGAAGTTGAATTCAAAACTTTGTGAATTCATTGATTTCTAGTTATTAATGGTTCCATTTTCTATTTTTTGAATGACCATCTTTATAGCTCTTAACACAATAAATGCACGTGCAATTTGACACTGTTTTATAGTGGTAAGATTTAATCTTTTACTCTTACCCAGAAGAAATAATATACCATATTGATCGATCAGAGCATCATAGTCATAACTTGTAGTAATAAAAGGGCCTCCTGCTATATGACCAAAGTTGGTTCCTCCATGATAATACAAATTGTGCAACTCAAGCATCAATTCTACATATGATGTTGATGAAAGAGTTCTAAATTTTTAATGTTGTATTCTCCAATAGGTATCTCACATAAAGAGATAACAAATTCTATATGTTAAAAAAGTGTTCTACCTAGTATATTTTAAAGATGTAATATACCTATATATGGAGCATAAATGGAAATGAACAACTTATACACTGATTATCTAAATGATTATCTAAAGGATTGAACATGACCAAATTCTTTTGGAATGGTCATTAAATTATGGCCTTGTATGACTACTATCTTTTTTTAACACATTAAGATGTCCCATTGAATTGGAAATCTCTAAAATTTTGTGTACCATGAAATGATTAACTCTCTTAGCTGCATAGGAGCATGTTTAACATAAAACATTCATAAATTAGTAAAACATTTAACTTATAGATTTAACAAAGTTGAAAAGGAAGATACTTACATTGTTGTCACCTTTCCAAAACTCTTTTAATTGATGTTTGAAAGATAACCAATATTCATATAGATTTTCACCTCACAGTTGCATGAAATTTGTTACATCCCAATTTTTGACCCAATTTAAAATGTTCATATAGCCATTGAGGTTTCATATAGAGTCAGATGATGGTTGAAATTTGTTATAATAATGTGAAATGGTAAGATGGTTAATAATTATAATTTCATATGAAGATGACATACTAATTAATTGTTATGATGAGATTTTAAAGCTATTGTGGATAGTTGGTTATTTATTATGTGGGAATTGAAAAGGCGGTTAGCCATTATGATCATTTATGAATAATAACTTGTTATGAAAATATGATTTAACTATGGGGAATTTTCTTTTAGGGAGCATGTCAAAGGGTTGGAATCAATGTTAGAAAAGAATTTGGCATAGGGGCATCACCATCACTAGGCAAATGGGTATGAATCTTGAATCACCATGGTTGAGGACATAGTGATTTGTATAATAGGATACAATCATTGGAAATGCACAAGATATTCAATAATCTTTAAAAAGTTTAAACATTTTAACTTAATGAAAGTACATACATTTAATGGTTTATGACTAACATTCTCATCACTTCGATATAATACATATATATGCACATGCACATAGACATAGAGATAAGTTGGCACCATAGAATTAATTTATACAAGCTTGTATATATTAAAATATGCATATCTATATATGCATACACATGGAGAAGAGATGGAGATGAATAATCTTCTAGGTGATACATATATTTAGATATGCATACCTTAGTAGGTACAACTTTGGATAAATATTAAATATGATGCATCATAATAGTAATATATATATATGTATATATATAACTTTATAAATTATCCTTTTGAATAAGTAACCCTCAAGTTCTCTTCCATATTTATTTACTTCCTTATAAGAGGCGAGAATGTACACTTGGCATTTTTATCGGTGATTCGATAAGATGATTCTTCTTTTCTTATAACTGATCATAGAGTCATGACTTCATGGAAGCCTTTATTATTTTGAATGCCTCTTTTATTTATACAAGTGGGGAGAGCCAAAGATAAATATTCTTCTCTGCACATTATACCTATGCTCTCCTATATTTTTCCTATTTTTGTTCTACTACAAATGATTAAGGACAAGTCATATTCATTATACTCTAAGCTCTATGTTTTAGATTGCCCATGTAAAAAAGAGTCGGTTGCATAGAGTCTAGCCATGCTCACATTTTCCAGACTAGGTTATGTGGCCAACCTTTCTAATCATAAATTGTTATATGTAATTATATTCAAATTTACAATAGTAAGAAATGCATCCATGAATTCAATACATTAGATATTTGATGAATTTATTCTTTCCGTATTGAGTCAAGATCAAATGTACACGATATGTTCAAACATCTTTGTTTACTGATGGATTTTAGAATCAAACTATATTCCTTGTAAGTCCATTTAGATCAATTCTTGAGTCATAAAGATTGTGTTATGACATACTAAAATTATATAATATTCTTTACACTAGCTAAGGTTTAGCAAGAGAGTTGGATTACTCTAAGATCTGACACCTAGGACTCACCTAGCTCGATGGCCAAGAAAGAGAGTGAAGAGGTTAAAGAAAGTTCTATAAGAACAAGTAAAATAAAATCAAAATTGATTCAACAAATATATTACTTTTAAATAATCATTTAATAGCTCATGCATGTCCAATTCATTCTATGTTTTCAAGTCGAGTGGAGTGATTAAATACCAAGATGCTTAGTAGCTAACAAGGTGTCCCATGTCTATTTAGGGTAGGGAGAGCCTTTCTAGTTAGAGAACGTGTGGGGATAAGTTTAAGGTCTATGGTTGGGAGGTTAAGCCCCTAACAATATTTCCCATCTCTGCAAGATGTTAGGACATACATCAGCCAGAGATAAGATAAGAATTCAAATAGTTATTGGTAATAGGTAATTTACTTTTATGATGTTTATTTAAGTGAGGAGATATAATGGATTGATTTATATCATTGATTCAGTGATTCTTTTAATGAAAAGAAAACTCTTTGTCAATTTAATTGGTAACCCATTAGATCGATTGATCTTCCATCTGAACATGAAATATAACTATATGCAAGAGTTAGCTTTGTCTGATGGATTGTTGTTTTTGTCTTCATTTATTTTAATGAATATGAGCACACCTTCCAACTAAATATTATGGCCATAGTTAGCAATAGAAAGGAAAAGAATGATATAGTAGTATTTGATGCCCTAAATGATATAGTGGTATTGATGCCCTAAATGATACCATGGTATTTGATGCCCTAAATGATACCATGGTATTTGATGCCCTAAATGATACCATGGTATTTAATGCCCTAAATGATACAGTAGTATTTGATGCCCTAAATGATATAGTAGTATTTAGTGCCCTAAATGATATTTTGGTATTGATACCCTAAAAGATACAGTGGTATTTGATGCCCTTGATGATATATTGGTATTTTCCATTACGATAAAGTGGAATAGCTATTTGTTCCTTAAAAATATTTATGGACTAATCTAGGTTTTGCAAAAGTATCCCTAGACAGATTTTGGTTTTGAATCCTATAGTATGTAAACTTTAATTCCTTGACGATGTCTTCAAATGTTAGTTATGAAACTTATTTTTTTACTGATTGTAACCACTAAACTCATTAACATGAACATAACTAATATAGATGTCTTTCTATGAACATGAAGTATTAATTGTATTTCTTTGATATGTTAGGTGTTAGTTAAGACTCAAAAAGGGTGATTTTTACATATGGTATCAAAGTGATGGGTTTGACACTAAACCTTGGACACAAAATTATTTCAAAGAAAATGAGAATATGATGTTGAACAAGATTTATTTTACATATTTGGATATTTTACAATCAAGATGAAAAAAAACTCACATTGGGGAATTGTCTAGAATAACCAGGAAGGGATGAGATGATGGTGTGGTCCATATGAAATGGATGGATGTATAAACTCCAAAATCATAAAGATGAATCAAAACTAAGGAAAATGACATGATTGACAAGTCAAGTGATGGTGATCAAGCTATTAATTTTTCCATCTAAATCCTTGGTCAAGGTCATTTAGAGGCATGCTTGCCTAATTTGATCACAAGATGTCAATGGTGCTAGTTAATTAGGCATGCTTGCCTATTACTAAGTGGACATTCTAAACACCAATATTCTCTAACAACAAGAATATAATGGTACATGTGCCTTATCCTAGAAGGGAGGGCCATTCTTAGTAGAGAATGAGAAGATTAATCTAGGTCCAAATATCGAGGCTTGCACAACACAAACCAGTTATTAAACCCTAATGTAGTGTTATCTAAACCTTAACGATGGCTAGATATTTCTTCTAGTTACATGTTTCTAACATTATGCTTTATGAAATTATAGTCCTATTCATCTGTAATGCCCCACCTGGAGATCCTTGGAACAAGGATGAAATACTAGCAAGATAAAAAAAAATTAACAAGTATGAAAGTACAAAACAACCATCATACAATGATCATAAAGATCAAAATAGAAGACTAAAAAACATCAAACCACAAAAGATCTCCAAGTGTCACCACTGACAAAAACCTAAACAAAAAACCATAAGAGATCAACCAAGCTAAAAGACAAATGTTGACTCCTAAAAATTGGCTAAATCTAAAATACTGAAGCCTTGAAATTTCCTAGAATCTTTTGTCTTAGCTTGTAGAGGTTTGGAACCTATCTCAAATGTATCATCACATACATTAAAATATATCTTAAGTATAAATAATTAAATATATGTCAACTTATACTTAAATGATATATTTTAAATGCCAAAGGACTAACAATGGTATGATGCAGAACTGGATTTGAATGTAAACAAACTGAATCCAAAATGTGACACCATAGTATTGAAGAACCCTAAAGAGGGTACCCAAAACACTTCCCAAAAATTTTAGGTCTTACCAAAAAGTGCCCACTGACCACCTACATAGGTTTTCGCAATTTCAAGGTGATACTTTAAATTAGCACTAGGTAATATTTTCTAGTATCACATGATACTTCTAAAGAAGTAGAGTGACATTTTTAGGAATGGACCAATACAACTCACAAGGGCATGTGATACTTTAAGGGTATCGTACAATAGTTCTTCAAAGGGGGTGTGATACTAGAAAGTATCACATGAAAAAACTCCAAGAAGCATGTGACACAATAAGGGAATGCATAATACAATTCTGATGCACGTGTGATACTTTATTGTATCTCACCATGCTGACACATGGTTACCTAGGAAAAACAAGAAACACCTAAGGAAAACACAAAGGAGTAAAATAGAGAATAAAACCTCTACACTAAGGAGTACCAGATCCATGATTTGAGGCATAAACACTCGAATACAATACTAAAGGATGAAAATAAAAACTAACCATCTAACAAATAGTAAGAAGGAAAAGTATGGAAGGGAACATCATAGAGTACTGAAAGCAACATCGTAGTAAGAAATAAAAAAAACTAAATGTGTGGTTCCTCCCAACCATCAATAGCATCATAAGGCCATCATGGGCCCTAGCCATGCCCCATGCATAACATCCCAAAACCACCAATTAGATCATCGATACTATCGTAATAGGGACGTCACTACTAAAACATGCTGCAATGATAAGCATAAGGAAATCCAACATGCTAGTAGAAAGCATAAGATAATCCTAAAAAGTAGGTAACATTACTTATCACATTCTAATCATCAAAGTAAAGAAATGAATCAATAAATAACATCATCTAAACATAATATAGAAGAATTCCAATGAAAGCAAAAATCATAAGAAAGCATACTCTAGAACCCAAAGTACCAAGTGACAACATCCAACAATGGTCGTGCTAGAACAAAAGACCATCTTTGTACACCAGTCCCTACCAGTGGTGAAGGTAGCTACACCTCCCAACCACATGGCACCCGTAGGTCCACACCCATCATGCTAATGGAGATAATAATCCAACCAAAAACACTCGCAGAACAAACATCCATGGCTAACACACACGCTAGGTAGTCTGATGACTGAAACTAAGACATAGGCAATGCAAAACTAAAAGTCTTGGTCAAAAACTCAATGGGATACTAAGTAGGGGCTAACATCATGGAGAGTCACTTGCTGTCAACAAGCCCAAGCTAGTATTGGCAGCATCAACTTCCCAACAGAAGGCGCACAATTTTTTCTTTTTAATTATCTTATATTTTATTACCACCTAAATGTTTTAATTTAGTTATCACTTATTTAAAACTTCTTCTACCAACCAATGCAAAATAGTCACCAAGTTGTAGGTCAGAAGCCTCTCCATATGCTTCCCTACCCTACCCATGCTCATATAATGATGAGTGCCTGTAGGCATGTGAATTCCCAACCCAACCCCAATGATCATAACTTTTGAAAGTACCATAGAAGATTGGGCCCCACAGGTCACCCAAAAATTGTACATGCATGTACTTGTGTGTGGTGCACCACCATCATGAAGATCAAACACAAGGACTCGATGAGAACACAAGCAAAAAGCCACTCAACTGAAAATAGACTCAAAAGAATGGATGCAACATGCATCCCAATGCAACATAAAAATGCAATAGTGATTTGACTAATATCCAAATAGATCATCTAGGTCCATGAACCACATTGTGCCAAAAAAAACCCAAGAAAATAGTGTGGCATGCAAAATGAGGTAAAAATCCTCAAATTTGGAATAATTCCAAAATTAAAACCCATTTGGCCTTTGGGTGTGAAAACCCCAAAAATCCAAAAATAAATGAATTCGGAAATTGTATGCAAAAATAGCTAGCATAACGGCTCAAAATCCCAAACCCCCATCCTAAAAATAGGGAAAATGTTCATACCTGACCAACTGGGCAGAATCAACAAACAAAAATGGAGGAGAACACTAGTTCTCAGCCTCCTAACAAACTACTACAATAAATAGAAGCTAAAACATAGTGAAAACAATAAAATGGGAAAGCCCTACTTGACAACAAAAGGGGTAGAAACTAAAACTCGCACAATAAAATAAAATGCTCATTGAATCTACTGAAATTATGGAAAAGCAAGGTCTACTCGAACCAAATCCAATGAGACCAACCTCATGAAGATCCCATGCTCATAGCTCCTAGAATGAATAGAAATTGAATCCTTCAGAAGAGGATTCTCAAAAGAGCTCTCCAAATTCTAAAATCCCAATTTAAAAAAGTGAGGAATTTAAATTCCTCTTTCAACACTTGTTCACTTTTTGAGTGAATAGTTGATTAGGGTAAATAGCCAACTATAGAAGCTAGACTCTGAATTGACCCAAATCGAAAAAGGTTATTCTCCATAACAAAAATTCACCTTAGGAAAAGTTTCTAGAAATTAAATTCAAAAATATTTAAAACCCAAAAACCCAAAATCACATAAAATCACTTAACACTTTCACGACAAAAGAAACCTCTAAATGCATAGACATGCTCATTGGTCAAATCACATAATGCAGGTGGGTTTGGATTTACTAATCACCAAAAGGTCTTAATTAAAATAATTAAAATAAGGATATGTCGATCATACAAGGATGACATTGGTAAAATATGAACAATTGAATCACTAACTCCATAGGCCACTACCAAGTATATAATTCCTACACACTAAAACACATGATCAAGTGCAATTGCATATAATATAATAGTTGAAGCAATTAATGCATTAAATAACTAATTAATCCATTTACACCACTCACATTTGTAGAAAGTGTAAAGATACATGAATGAAGTAAATAACCATAGCATAAAATCTATCACATAACATAATCAACAAATATGTTTAATAAACCATAAAATTAGATATCATCATAGATCTACTATCATCTCAAAATAGCATCAACATGAAAATATGACAAACTAAACAACATAGCAGTAAAGAATCTATGGTACTAAATCAAAATATAACATTTGACCCTCAAGTCATCTCAAAGTACATAAAATAAGAGTATCAAGTATCTCTCGAATCAAAATAGACAAGGTACAAACTATAAACATGAGAGGTACTACATCCTTGCCCACTAGTATAGTCTTACTCCTAGAAGTCGAAAAAAAGGAAGGGGTACAATCCCCTCAATCATGAAGCATTCTCCCAAGTCATAGAGGTCTCATCGCTCGAGTCCCATTGGACCCTTACTTGCTCTATGTCCCAACCTTGCAAGGTTAGCCTCCAGTTCTGTAGGATACAAATGGGCTCCAAAGTAAGCTGCCTATCTGCTACTTGTAAAGCATCCCAATCAAGAACATGGGTCACATCTGGAATATACTGCCTCAAAATAGAAACATCAAAAACATCATGGATGCACGATAGGCTAGGTGGAAATGCTAGTTGATAAGGAACAATATGAATCCTCTCAAGGATCTCAAAAGGTTTGAAAAAATGTAGCACCAACTTAGAGCCTTTCCCATAATGGATGGGGCTCTTCCTTGGATGCACTCACAAAAACACCCTATCACCAACAGAAAAGTGATGATTCAACCTATGGGCATCTACATACTTCTTCTGACTATCCTAAGTGGTAACCAAATGCTCCCTAATGTGAACAACCTATTGCTCCATATCCTAAAGCAACTCTAGACCCAATAGAAATTGGTCCTCTAAACAATCCCAACTCAAAAGAGTATGATATGGTCTACCATACAAGGCCTTAAAAGGTGACATGCCAAGAGAACTATGATACTCGTTATTGCATGCAAACTAAAAGGTACAAATAGTCCTCCCACTTCACCTGTGTATCCATAACATACATGTGAAACATATACTTCAAAACCTAATTCACTCTCTCAGTTTGACCATCGATCTCTGGTTGATAAGCTAAACTAAAATTGAGTCGCATGCCCAAAGCATGTTGGAGAGATGTCCACAGTGAAGAAGTAAACACTAGATCTCTATCTAAAATAATCTGATGAGGAATCCCATGCAAACAAACAATATCTGCCAAGAAAACATGCGCTACAATAGAAGCTATGTAGGATGCTCTCATAGGTGAAAAATGTGCTACCTTGGACAATTTTTTCACTGTCACCATGATATAATCATGTCTCCATGATGACATGGGCAACCCTATGATAAAATCAATGGATATCATATCCCACTTCCACTTTGGAATGGTATGCAACTACAAAAGACTCGTTGGATGTTGATGCTCTACCTTCACTCTCTAGCACTCAAGACATCTAGCAATAAAATTAGCAACATCATGCCTCATCCTTGCCCAAAAGTATAGTTGTTTGAGATCAACATGCATCTTCTTGACTTTGGGATGTGCAAAATATGGTGCACAATGCACTTCCAACAAAACCAAGGTACAAAGATCACCCAACATGGGTACATAGATACGCCTCATGAGACATAGTATTTGATCAAACTCTAGAAAATAACCAAAAATTCTCCCCTCAAGGGTATGTCTAGACTTGATCTTCACCCTCATCTCCTGATACCAAGTGTCACTAGGCAAAGCCTCCAAGATATGGCCTCACAAATCCACTCCCAATGACATTACTAATACCTCATGTCACCTTCTACTCAAAGTATCTATGATGACATTCTCCTTCCCTTTAATGTAATTAAAATCAAATTCATACTCACATAGGAACTCCATCTAATGACGCTATTGTGCATTTAGGTTTGGCTAAGTAAAGATATATTGTAAGCTCCTATCATCGCTATGAAACTCAAACTTGTGTCCCACAATAAAATGCCTCCAACAAACAAGGGCATGCACTATGGCCATGAGTTCCAAATCATGAGTGGGGTAGTTAAGCTCATGGTCCTTGAGTTTCCTAGACTCATATGTAATTACACGACCATCCTGCATCAACACTGCACCCACTCCTTCCAACAAAGCATCTGTGCAAACCATGAAATCACCTACAAGATTAGGCACTACAAGGACTAGTGCACTGGTCAAATACTCCTTAAGAGCATTAAATGTTTCCTCACACTAGTTTGAACAAACATACTTCTTCCCTTTCCTTTGAAGAGAAGTGATGGGATGAGCTACTCATGAGAAATTCTTCACGAAGTGATGATAGTAACTTGCCAATCCCATGAAACTACGAACTTCTAAGACATTAGTGGGTACCAATGAATCCATGATAGCATGAATCTTCTCTACATCCATTACAATTCCATCACCTATAATGATGTGTCCCAAATACTTCACCTCAAACTAGAAGAACCCACATTTACTCAAGTTGCCATATAATTGATGGTCTATCAAGCACCAAAATACTTGATGTAAATGGACTTTGTGCTCCTCCATGGTCTTTGAATAGATCAATATGTCATCCAAGAGCACAATGACACACTGATCAAGATAAGTGAAAAATACACCATTCATCAAACTCATGAACACCAATGGCACATTGGTTAACCCAAAAGGTACAACCATGAACTCATAGTGCCCATACTATGTATGAAAAGTTGTTCAATGAATATCAGCCTCTTGGATATGAAGCTGATGGTATCTTGATTTAAGATCAATCTTTGAGAACACTTGTGCTCCCTTCATCTAATCTAACAAGTAATCTATCCTCGATAAAGGATAACATTTCTTCACCATCACCTTATTTAGTTGCCAGTAGTCAATGCACAAATGCAAAGAACCATCCTTCTTCTTTACAAAGATGACTAGTACACCCCATAGCGATACAGTAGGATGAATATGACCCTTGGCCAATAATTTATCTAGCTACAATCTAAGCTCACTCAACTCCTAAGTACTCATGTAGTAAGGAGCTTGTGAAATCAACTCTACCCTTAGTACAAGGTCAATTCAAAAATCAATGTCACACTATGGTGGCATAACCAGAATCTCATCAAGAAATGCATCGACATACTCATGAAGGAGTGGGTGATCATCAAATGTCACCATATAACTCTTGGCTTCCTCAAGATCACTAAGAGACATAAGAAAAAACTGGAAACCTTTTCACACACTCCACTTCAATTGATTAGTTGAGATCATATGAAGTGAGACTAGTCTTAGGACTCCCAAAAGTTTCACCTATAGACCTGCATCATCAACATAGTGTACCATCTTATGATGGTAATCAATATTCACCTGATGGGTGGCTAACCAATCCATGACCAACATAATTTCATATGATCCCAGAGGTATAATGCATAGATCCACTGTGGTGGTGAAGGTTCCCAAATTTAAACTACAACCTCTAACCAATGTGTCAATAGCCACCTTAGAACTCGTGGCTACCTACCACCTATCAGCTACCTACCACCTATCAACCTAATGCATTGCCACTAGCCCACATTTCTAAACAAGAGATGGTGAAATGAAAGAATTGGAATCACCAGAGTCAAACAAAGCTAAAGTTGAAATACCATGCAATGTACCTATAGCCTCAACTACCATACTCTGATGATCAGCTTGATGGTTATCAATCACCACAAAGACTCTATGATTCCTACCCACATCTCCTATAGTAGGCTCATATCTTGTTGTGCTCTTACTAGGTCTTGCAGATAGTTTGATTGAACCCTCAAAATATTTATGGCAAGGTTGGCCACAAGAGATACACTTCCCTAAAAATTTGGAACTTGTACCGCAACCACCCTCAATAGTACTAGGATAAGGTGCACTACCCCTGCTAGAATGCTACTAAGCACTCTGACGAGGACAATCCTATTGAGATTTCTACCCTCAGTTCTAGTTATCTCCTCCCTTACCCGAGGTACCAAAATTAATTTCACCTTTGGTCCAAAATCCCTTTTGTTGAGATCCACAATGATTACCACCACCTTGGGTGGGTGTAGATTGAGCTTGGCCCTTTCCTGAGGACTAGGAATACTATGCAACTTGTCTATAATTCTTAGCGCTTTGGTTTTGAGTACTAGGTTTTCTACTAAAACCTCTAGCTAGATTTTCCTTTGCAATGCATATGTTGTCTACAATAAGAACAAGAGTCCTAGGTTGATGCATGTGGACTTCTCCAATGAGGGCATCCTTAAGGCCTCAGATGAAATGATGAGCTAAGAGTAAATAATCATTGATGTAGCATGAACACTATCTAAGATTAAAGAATCAAATTTTGTACTAATCCATTGACATGTTACCTTTCTATATTGTGTGGAACTCATCAACATGAGCCTCTCTGAACTAAGGAGATAAGAATCTCTCTTAAAACGTCTCCTCAAAGATCTCCTAGGTGAGATCTGCAACACTAACTTGAATCTTCTAACTCTCAATATTCCACCAAATAGATGCATGGTTCCTCAACTACATAATGGCACAATGAGCCCTCATGTTGGTTGAATATGGATACATGGTGAAGTAATGCTCCATGTCCAACAATCAAGTCTCAGCCTTGAGGCCACTTCCCTTGCCATCAAACAATGGTGGTTTGGATTGCTAAAGACTTCATGATATCCAATCTGATTGAATCTTCATTGTTGCAATCTCTACCACCCCAATGGTGCCCTCTTCCATCTGGTGGAGTACGAGAATGTTCACTTTCACATTCCTCCTCTCTATGCTCTAAATGAAGGGAATCTCCATGATGAGATCCTTCTTCTCGATCAAGATCCTATTGGTGCTCCTCAACATGAGGGCCCAATCGATCAAGAAGTTACTAAAGCAATGTAATCAATGCTCCCATGACAACTTGATTAGCATTACTACCCTATTCTCACTACTACATTTGATCTTTTTTTTTGACCAAAAATTGCGACCATCAATTAAAAAGCTTTATGTTGGTCAGATTAGAGAAGGGAAAAATCACTTTTTAAAAATCTAAGCCCATGTTGGTCAAAATTTTGACCAACATGGGCTTAACTTCAACATGAAAAAACATTTTTCATTTCATTGATCCAGTTTGAGAGCGCATGAAGGAGCATTTCATTGTATGTTTTTGAGAGCGTGCGAAGGAGCTATAAGGGTTTTCTTCTGCATTGTGGCAGGAAAAGATGGAGCATGCGAAGGACCTGTAAGGGTTTTCCCTACCTCTCATTCCTCCTTTCCTACTAGAAAAACCATTTCAATCTCTGACTGGTGCTCGCTATTGACGAGAAGATCGATCAAGGAAGGAGGGAGACAATGATATGATTGGCAGTTAACAAAATTTTTTGTCCCTGGCTTGACATTGAAACTGATTGAAATTTTCTTTCCCTCCATTATAATACATTTTTTTACCTGAATTTTAGGATTGGGAATTCTAGATTCATTAACTAAAATCATCTTCTAGTATTGTAAGTGGTTCTTATCTACACCATTGCTCACAAGTTTTAATAAGTGAGGAATTTGCACACCTCTAAACTATCTTTGAGGTCTTAGGATTCATAAATAGCCCATATGTGTAATCATTTGACTATACCCAATCTACTTTACTATTTTGAGGTTGAGTATCATCTTTTGGCAATAACCTATCTCTATCTACAACAAAACTAGCTTTATAGGGATTCATATCAGGCCCACCTTTAATCCTTTTTTCAAGGTTAAATTTTTACAACCCCTCACACCTTGTCCAAGAACTGGTTGCATTATCACTTGTAGATAGAAGCATTTGTAGTAAAGTAGAGGAGCCTTTGGGCCCAACTCCTTTTTTTTTTTTTGTTCCTAGGTTTTTAAACTAGAGAATGCCTAGACACTTCCAAGATACTTTAGGAACTCTAGAGAATTCTAAGAGATGTCAAGAATCCTTCTATTTTGGGGATGGTTACACATTCCCAGCTCTGTTTACATATGGCTTGAATCACCCTAACAAAAACCAAGCCCTCTTTAAAAATGATTAGATGCCATAATAAATTCACCATCACTATTTGGGGATAGATAGAAGTTCCTAAAATATGATGAGGGATGCTATACCATGAGATATATAAAAAAATATTTAATAAACTAGGGTCAAATCAAGTGCCTAAGAATCTTAGAATGGGAATGAAAAATGGGGGTGTGCCACAACAATACCAAGATGTTATATAGCTTGGATTTTTTTCTTAGATTTCAGAGACAAAAGAGGGGCATTTTATATGCAACTCATTTGGAAAGTTAAATGATGCATGTACATCATAATATCTTGTGCTATCATTCATTTACTCCATTACACAATGTCAATTGCCTCACCATTCATGAGGCTTTATATTATCTCGGTGCTCTCTATATGACCCTTTTATGATCTCCTTTCTTACTTTCTTGGTTGTATTTACTAAAAGATGACTAATTGAAGAATTATGTCCTTCAAAATATTATCTCCACTTTTCAATTTCAATATTCTCATTATATAATGAAATATATGTATACTTCTTCCAACCTTTCTTTTCACTAGCATATTAACAACAAGTTATGCAATTATGTATATTTAACTATGCATATAAATTTTGGACATAGGTTTAGAAAACTTGGTTACCCTTTAAGATATATTATTTCCTATTGGTTCTTCTCTTGAACACACAATTTAAACTTCATAAATGCCTACACTAATACCATCAATGATATAGGAAAAGATCAAAGTACCCACTTAAAGGTTTCTTAAACCAATTCACTTCACTACACCAACTAGCTCGATGCATAATGGAAATACAAACAAAGCATAGAAATTAATACATTATACCAAAAAATAACTATGTTTGAGATGATATCCATTATTGCCTAAAAATAATTATAATACATTGAGGCCTTGAGCCCTAAGATTCAATACACAATGAATCTTTGAAGATTTATAAAAACCATTGATAATATAAACCTAGTATGGACTCCATGATATGGTGTTCTTTGATATTATATCTCCTTGGCCCCTTATTGTTCAAATGAACATTTTAACTTATGATGGCATTGCATGAATTTAGAATATGCTTCAACTTATGTACTTTATGCGGCAACAAAAGTCCATCCTATGTATTCATGCTACCATAATATCATAATTATAAATTTAAAATGAAATATAATGCTATAGAAATATTACTAAACTTGGAGAACATTAAATACTTACAAATTTCATAGAAATATAGAAAACTAATCAAGTAATTAAATGAATTAAATTTTGTAATCAAATCCAAAAGTCAAGACAGAATTATTATGATAGACAGATACTATTTTTTCATGGTATGAGAAAATGGTTCGTTTAGATGAGTGTGTCATGATCTTTGTGATTACAAAATAAAACCCATGTGAAAATTATACTTAGAGTTGAGATGTGAGCATCTATTGATGACTCCTACCTATTCACTAATGTGTTTGTGACTTATAACAACTACCTAATAATGTTTGAAGAGGTTGCTAGATAGGGGATATATTTTTGTTCAAAGTTTAAAGTGATTTAATTCAATGTTAGTGATCAAAGATCAAAACAACAGGCATCCATTTAGTGTTCCTATGATGATGTAATGCTAATGTTCTAGTTATGCTCTCTACATGCATGCATGACCAATACTAAAAACCTTTGTATGACTATCCAAGTCTCCTCTATGCTCATGTTAAAATGATCTATGTTATTACAAAATAAAACCAATATGCAAAATTGCACATAGAGTTGAGGATGTGAACTTCTCTTCTTGATGCTTCTATGATCTATTCACCAATGTGTTTTTGGCATGTAACAATTGACCAATAATGTTTAAAAATATTATTGAAGAGTTTTCTAGTTAGGGAGTATTGTTTTTTGCCAAACCTTAAAGTGGGCTGATTCAATGGAAATGAAAAAATATCAAATACTATCAAAATCCATGTAGTGTGCCTAGGATGATGCAATGTTAAAACTCTAGCTATGCCCTCTATACTATATCAATATTACTCTTGAATTTAGACTTAGCTAATAATAATGAATTTGGGCATATCATTTAAAGCATCATCTTAGGATATAGTTTAAAATAATTTGTATTTTAGCAACCCATAGTAGTTAGTAGGAAAGATGGAATATGGGTCAAACTTAAATTTTGAGATGTGAATGCAAGTGATTCAAATGAGTAATGAAAATAACATGGGTCAATTTTGCATCTATGACCCAAAACTTTGGTGATGTTTGATAGAGATTGCAAGATTAGAGCTAGACCTTTTGGATGTATACATGTAAATGAAGTTGGGTTGATATTATTTACCAACTTCTATGTAAAAATCACCTACTTTAAATCTAATCAATTTACAAAACAACCTGATTAAAATGATGCCAAAACATGTTAAATTTTGGGACTCTAATTTGTGTATCAAAGTTGGATGAGTTACCTTTGCATCTATGAATCAAAACTAAGGTGATGAATAATAGAAATTCCAAAACTAGATCTAGACCTATAGGATTCACACATATAAATGAAATTAAAATAAGATTATTCACCAACTTTCATACAAAAATATATCAACATATATGGTCATATATATATGAAAACAACTTAATCAAAATTTCACCAAACCAAGAAATGAAAAAGGCATGGGTATGCAATTAAGGGCAGTTTAGATTAGTGTATCATTTTTTCCCTTTTTTTTTATTAGAACAAATCCATTGGAGAAGTAAGTACATTGATAAGCAAAGCATGTAGGTATAGGTGTTTAAGTTGATCAACTCATTCACATGTGAAAGTTGAGATGTCAGCATCCCCATGAAAGAGAGATGGTTGTCTTTAAGATAATAATAGAGGTGAATCCTCTAGGTGAATGATTGAATGGCTCTGAAACTTCTAGGGAATGAACTTCTATTCTTTTCATTGGGACACCTTGTCTCCATTCATGCATCCACACCCAAATGGACGAGAACTATTCCTCATTATTAGGATGGTTTTTCTTAATACCTAAATCCAAACCCAAGTTGAAAAAAATTGATTGCTTAATTATACTGTCTCCTCCATCATATATGATATAATTTGAAAATCAAAAGGCATTTAGCTAGTCCCATATCATCTTCACATGCTTATCATATTTTCTTCCAAACAGACAGACCACTTCATAACACATGGAAGTGATGGAAGTCTCAAAACAAACTCTTATAGACCTCTTTATTCAGTCCAGATTAAGCCCACATGCATTAAATGTAAAGGTACGAAAACCCATCAACATTGATGGAACAAAAAACAAAACTTGTGTATCATGTTTGAGAGACAAATGTTATTAACTTATTATAGTGAGGAATAGAGAGACAAAGAATGTTCCATGCTTAAGGAAAAAAAGGTTATGTTTGGAAATCTCAACACATAGAAGATGAATAAATAAAACACACTGATTGTATTTCTTTTGAATAGAAGTATCACAAATTGACATTGGGACAATAGCTCACAATTGCAGTGTAACTATGCTTGAAATTTGACCCTTGTTTGAAGTAACTTACAAGACCATAAAATATGGGTCCTTATCTATAGATAACACATATGACTCTCTTATACACATTGTCTCAATTTTTTTTTTTACAGTAAAGCAATTCTATAAGGTGAAAAGATGGTGCAAGCTATGATTAAGAGTATTATTATTTGCATTGATTTTAAGGTAATGCCTCATTGTGAATAGGGGGTTTTCTCTGAGCAGGAGTGTAGTCCATTCTTGTAATCTCTCCATTATCATCATAATTAGTTGATTTTGTTGAATGTGAGTTGAAGAATGTCTGAGACTTTTCTTGAGAAAGTGGACTCGCTAGGCTAAGTCTCTCACTATTTGAATCTGGAATGACATTTTTAGAAGCAAGAGTTCTACCAGACATCTTCTTGGAGGAGACCTTTAGCACTACTGGCCTCTTGTTCACATCCAATCTCCATTCAAATTATCTTGATAGTAAGGACCATTTCCAAATCTGTATCAATAGCACATATATGAATAGTTGGAACACCTAGTTTATTATTGAATTTTAAGGTAGTAATGCAATCCCCATGGCTCAATTTCTCATGATAGGCCATGATGTGCATTATAGTGGTGGAGGTATTAATTTGCTATTGGAAATTAATTATGCAATTATGAATACAATTTAACATCTTCAATTGGAATTTGACGTGTATCCTTTTTTTGAATATTTCAGAGCATGTTGAACATCATGCTGAAGGAGTGGACCATGTTCCAAGTGTTCAACATGTTGACGCGATGACAGATCAAAATGTTAATGTAGATGATGTGGCATTGTCAGGTAAGAAAAATACATTTTATGTTGTACTCATACTTAATTACAAACTTGTAATAGTTAGAAAAAGAAAAAGAGTATGCCAATTTATCACATCCACTTGTTCTTGCAATAGAGCCACCTTTAGTGCAACAACCTCTTGCTCCTCCGAAGAGAAGGAGCCATCATAATTTGACATTACATGTGCCAAAAGAGGAGGAGAATGAAGCAAATATGGATGCTCCTATGAGCGCTTTTCTTAAGAGAGCTCATAAAAACAAAAAAAAGAAATGATGTTTTAAAATCTTCTTTGATAAACCTTGTTGGATAATGAAAGAACTTTGTTTTAAGTAATTATGTATGAATGATGTGTATTAATATAGATTTTTATTTTATGTTAATGAATATTGTTATGTGTTAATGAAGTTTTGATTAGTATTGTGTATTAATGAATTTTATATCATATTAATGAATGTTATGTGATTGTATTGATTGAATGTTATAGTTCATAAATGGATGAATGAATGAATGAAGTATGTAATTAGATGATAATGGGTACTTTAGATTGATGTTAGGGGGAGGGGGGTGAGGCCAGATGAGCTTCCACCTTCACGTGGTTGGCCTTGTTAAGTAGAGAATATTATAGTATTATTGAAACCAAGTGAAGCTCAAATTTGTTAAGTTTTCAAACACACATCCCAATTCTCTTTAACGAGACTGAAGTTTTTTCACTTGTAATAGTCTCATTGCAGTCATCTTTTGGTTTCTTGAACATATAGTTCTTGCTTAGTTTAAATCCAAATTATTAGATATTTGTCCACATTGGAGTTAGTTTGACATAGAAACCTGCATATTTTATTATATATATTTAGTCAACTGAAAGCAATGTAGAAAACATTCACATAGTTGATGTCTAACAAAAGAAGACAAGATGCATCTACTATTTAGCATGGAAATCCTTGTAGGTGAATTGTGTGTGTCTATACACACACACACACACATATATGTATGTATGTATATAACTTCAAACAAATTTGTAGGCTCAATTAGCAAGAGACACCAACCTCAAATCCTGCCATACAGAAGGAACTAACCTTTGAAATGCAAAGTGTTTATAATGTAGGTAGATTTTCCTTAGATCTCCTTCAAGGTCTTCAACAAATTTTCCTTGTACTTATGAATAATCCACTAAGATTTGAAATAGTGTTTTTCAATAAATGCTCTAAACTTGGAATATACCTTCATAAAAATTATGACTTAGATATTCAAAATAAGCCTTCACATGTCTGTTCACTTAGGTCTAATTTAGGTCTTCCACAAATTTGGCTTATAATTATGCTCTTGAATCTCTTAAAATCTTCTTTGCATTCAAATGATATTTAATGAATTTATTGATACAAATTTCCTCATACTTGAATCCAAATATCATTATCATTGTCAAACATAACACAGACATAAAATCATTTTGGTTATTCACTTGTTATACAAGTTAGTCTTATCTTTTTGGTTTTCACAAGTCATGCACTTATGCATCTTTGGGATATCCACAAGCTATTAGAGATGTTTGGATGGTTCATGTCCTTATTTTTTTTGTGTTGTTTGTAGGGTTTTTGCCATGAAGTCTAAGGACAGACATGTTGGATGTTTGTGATAGACATGTCCACCTATAAGAAAAGTATCAAATGTATAAAAAATGCAAATAAAAAGCAATGTTCATGACTACCGCTACACATATCTTGACCCTCAATACACATATGCTTAGATGGATTGGCTAACATTCCTAGTCTTATAAGTGCTTGTTAAATGAACAGGGAATATTCCATCTTGATATGTCAATATCTTGACATAGACATACCCATTTTTAAAAATAAAATGGCTCAATGATGAAAAATAATTTCTCAAAAGGAATTGTTGAATTGTGGTTAATAATATCTTATTTTCTAGTTCTTTCAGTGTGACTAGTTTGATTGAGGAGCACTTGATTAGTTTTCTTTTACATCTAGACCTTTCTCGTCCAACCAAACTTTTTATTTATTTTCCATTTATCATGTTGCAGTTCCCATTCATCCTATTCCCACTTAGCTTGTTTTCAATCCCATTCGGATCCACAATTTTCTGAAGTGCAAAATGTGGAAAACTGGTCTTAACATAGCTTGCAGGGAATGTGTATAGCAGATTTGCATGATATAGGCAAAATGGATTTGTTGAAAGGGCATTCCACAACTTTCAAGAAAATTTAATCTGCATGCAAAGCAATTTGATTTCTTTCATCACAACATTTATGGATTTTTGAGTTTGGTGCAGAGATCAAGCTCATTCAAACCCACCAAAGTATTGGAAACTATGATTCTATGATCTATCTCTGTCATAGAGGAAGCTCAAAATCTGCTTTGTTTGGCAAGAATTTATATTTGTGCATAGATCTGCTAATGGAAGTGGGGATACTATCTTTTATATGTTTAGAACTCTATCTTAGAAGCTCCAAAATTATATGGGCTTTGTTCAATCCTTTGATAATTTAGAGATATAAATGCTTCTTTTTATGTTTTTAAGTCCAATCCCTCTTAATACAGTCTTTGTTGTTAATCCCTCTCTATACAATGTCTGTTAAACCCTCATAGGTAGCTTTAGGA
This sequence comes from Cupressus sempervirens, assembly GCA_028749045.1. NCBI lineage: Eukaryota > Viridiplantae > Streptophyta > Pinopsida > Cupressales > Cupressaceae > Cupressus > Cupressus sempervirens. The sequence continues at coordinate 397,690,096 of CM053791.1, read as the reverse complement.
CCTCCTTATTATTGTCTTTAAAAATTGTTATTATGTGCAAGACATAATTTATGGAAAACATGGAATTAGTGCACAGTTATGTATTATACTAAATCCTCTTTTCAAAAACAACATCCAAATTTAAAAGTAATTAAATAGTTATGGTCCATATAAATTTTGATAGAAGAGATAATATTGATATGTGGAAACTCAGAAATGAAGTGGATTTAGTAGGTTTGTGCTTTTTGGCAAATTACATGCATCAATCCAGTAGCTCTCTTTGCACTGTTTTGTTTGCCCTTATGGGTTTGTCAAAAGTACAATTAAAAAACAATAGTAGCTTTGGCTGAAACTATAGATTATCAAATTTCATACAATCAAAGAGAAACCTTTTTGAGGGATAATGCACACAGATTGAAAATCTTGAGATTTTATGGCATGAAAGGCAAGATTGGTGTTATATGGTGAAGTATTGTAGGCATTATTACATCATCAATTGGAAAAATGTGTAGAAACACATGGTGATATTCATGAAATATTATCTTTTTTCAGAGTCTTCTTATAATGTCATGTTCATTGGCAGTAGGTAAGAAGATATCACACACAAAGAGTTATCAGTTAAGAAGAGGAGTTGTTTTATTTGAAGTCTTTGAAGTTAACATCACCATTCTCAAGAGCAACACCAAATCTTGGGTATGTTCTCTTCTTCTTTCTCTATAAACACTTTTTTATTAGGGAAGCACTAGTTTTTGTCTCTTTTTCTTTCTCATTATGCATGATAATGAATTCATTACATCTGTGAGCTTCTTGATGACCTCTTGGGTAATGTCACTCCCATGAGAATTTTCACTTTGTAATCATATTAGTTATGGGAGTTTTTGGTTGAGAGTAAAATCCTAAAAAACCTCCTACATTAACTATAAAGGCCAAAGCATCCCCTTAACCATGTCAATTCAATTAGTAAGAGGCCAATCCAAAATGGTTTGGATTTTTTATTGATCCACCTAAAAACTTTGAGCACTAATAACAAGGCACAAGTAGAGAAAATTTATAACCCCAACCTAGCACTAGCTCACTTCTTTAAAAATATCCTATTGCTCTACTATTCCAAGAGCTATATTTAAATGCTTTAGATGGTATTCCTATGTTATGTGTAAATCAATATATCATCAAAAAAAAAAATCTTACTTGATTATTGATTGGCAATGGGTACATGACAAGAAAGTCATTAGAGCATTTATCAGCCATAAGCCATGACCAAAACTCATAGTACCCAAAACAAAATTTGAATGTTGTCTTGTGCACATCCTCATTGCATACATGGATTTAACGATATCCTAACTTGAGATCAATCTTTAAAAAATAGATTGCTCCATGCAACTCATTGATAAGCCATTCATCATGAGAGATAGATACCTATTCTTGATGGTAGACAAATACCTATTCTTGATGATTTTCCCACGCAAGGTTTTGTGGTCTATGCACATCTCACATACCATCTTTTCTCTTTAGAAGCACCACATACGATTCAAAAGAGCTAGAACTTGGCCTGATGTGATCCATCTCCAACAATTTCTTTGTAATGTTTTCTTTTTCTTCTCTATACATCTATGGATGGTAGTAAAGGACGTTCATGACAAGCTTAGAACCTATTTACAACTCTATGATGCATTAAAATACCCTACCCAATAGTAATCCTAGAGACAAATTACTAAATAGCACATTATGGCTATCCAATATTATATGAATGTTATTATGAAAAATGAAGCTTACCCAGTAGGCATGCCTTTTACCATAGATTGATAATATTGTGTAAATTCTCTAAAAAATGCAACCATTGGCTAGTTCTACAAAAAAAAAAAGTTTATAAAGAACTCACCACACTGAAACTGTTGGATTCTTATTGACAAAACATGCTAGGCTACATTAATTAAAAATAGCATGGAACCACTTGCAAATAACCTACAACAATATGCAGTAGCTAATGAGAAGTTCTCTAAAACTAACCCAATGTTTACTCTCTACTGCTATTTAAGTCTCAAAAAACAACTAGCCAAAAAGACTGAACAAATTCAGCACAAATCAACAACAAAGCAATAAGCCCGACAAACATATCAGAAAAAGGGTAGTCTTCTAATGGCCATATGCCTCAATTTACAGCACAAAGGAGGTCTCAAATCCTAGTGATGCACATAAGCTAACATCATTACCAGAATAGCAAGTGTTATTAATGGTTCCAATCCAAAGTAGCACTCCACTTTTTCAATATAAAATTGTCTTAGAAGTCACCCTGTAACTCCCTCATAGTGTGTTGTTGGAAACTAACATAATTAAATGGATTTTTATTTTCTCCAAGCCGGATATGGTTAATTAAAATAATATGTTCTTTTGCAAGCTGCAACACATTTATAATTATGGAGTTTCTTATCACTGTGCAGCTATTAATGTTAAGCATCTTACAATCAAAGGAACCTTTGACAATTATTTGGACATTTTGATCTTGTAGGCAGAGGGAAGGATTTGAGTTTATGGTAGGCCCACCTAAAGTTATAAACAAAAAAGTTGATGATAAATTGTTTGAACCCTATGAGGTACAATAATATCCTCATCATCCTGGATTTTTATTAATGATTGTGGAATCCTATAAAGAGTAAAATGATGAAAAGATGATGACAATATATACTATATGCATTTGCAATATCAAACATTACTTCTCATATGTTAGAAATAATGAAATGCAGATTGCTATTGTTGAAGTACCAAAAACATACGTGGGTGTTGTTTTGGAGCTCATGGGAAAATGTCGTGGGCAGATGCTTGATGTCCAAGCCACAGAGTATGTCCTTTATCACACCTGGTTATCTTGAGTATATACAATTTTTTGTAATTATTCTACATATAAACAACATGAAGTAGATATTTATAATCAACTAACTCTAGGTTGTCTTTAGCCCATCATTTTTTTGTACTATTTTATGTTGATTTTCCTATAGTGATATTTCTACTAATCTATTTTTATTTTGAGATGCCCTAGGATGTATAAGACCTTTGATTTCACTTTGATTTGCCTTTTACAAGCTTACTATCATTTTGTGTTTGGCAACCTGCTGTCTCCATTTTGACTGTGCACTAAATTATGCTTCTGAACACAAGTTTTTGTCAGCTCTTACAATCCTTCAAGATATTGCTTGTGCCCCATCAGGTGTTTGAATAAAGTCTTTTTTTGAGAACAAAATGTAATAGCCACAACTTGATACCTTGATTCATAGAAACCTAGTAAACACTAGCTAAGTGTCTATAAGAAGAATAAAACAGGTTACAAATATGGGGTTTGTAACCTTGGAGCCTGTGAGATAGGATGACTCTAATTTAAAGAGAAATTGGTAACTCTCTTGCATACACAAGGAATGCATGTTTGCCTCAACCAGTATGAGCATTCTACCATGTAAATTAGAATATGATTAATAAATTATTTTTTATTAATATCAATATCTTGTATCCTTCTAAGATTTTCCCTCACAACAACATGTTTTGGTGTTTGCCATGGAAATGGTCATAATCATACTTATTTGGATAGCTACTCATCAACCATCTTGCATACTTTCAGTAGTTTTATATAAGTAACAAGACAAACAATGTTGAATCTCACTCCAGACTAGTAATTATACTAATAATATTAGAAGCAAGCACACAAAACTATAAGGTCAAAGTTAGAAATTGGAATTAATTGTATTTGGTCCTATAGTTTCTCACACATTGATGAAGACACTCTTTAAATCCATTTGCTAGACTTTCCAAGGCAAACTGAGATGCCACAGCCAAAACTAAATGGATGGTGCTCATCTTTGTTGTAGGAGAAAAGGTATCCTCATCCTTGAGATCTCCATCTCATAAAGAAATTTCTCTATTATCTCATCATCTAGCACCACCTTATCAATGTATAAAATAATGCATGTCATGACCTTCTCATCGGCCTTAAATGGAGTACATAAGTAAAACTTTGGGTTTGACCTCTACGTTAATGCATGTATTGGTTAGAGGAGTTTGTGTCTAGCTTGTTCAATGATATGCCAAATGATCTATCCACCAAAATTAAAGCAACCTCTTGGGCCCATCCATGGCTTTTTAGAGGTAACCAATTTACATGCCATCTTTATCCATGAAATGAAGCATATTGGGAAAGATTTGTCACCTAAAACTTGATTTTTTTTTGAAAATAGGACAATTGTTAACCCCTCGCCTAACTATTTGTTTAAAACAATAAAATATTTGCTAATTATCTAGATTAACTTTTTTTATGTTACAATTAAGCCATCAAAAATTGTTCTTGTAGTCTTTTCCCTATAGAATTTGTTGGCATGTGGATATTCTATCTAAGCATTGAACAAAAACATTTTCTTGAGAGAATGAACAATACTTTGCAAAGTGAGGAAGTGGGTGGCAAATAGTATGTCTCTTGGTTGCATAAGATCCTTTCCAATCTTGTGTTCTCTTATCAAGGAGAGGACATATGAATAATGTATTATTATAGGCTAATTTGGTAACCTATTTAGCATCTTCAATGACATTATTGGTACATCTAAGCTTCCAAATGTCCTTTATCATCAATTCCAAGCAATGTGTAGCATAGGGAGTTCACAAGAAATAGTAGGGTGCCTCTCCATAATAAGTCTCTCTGTGGATACATAAGTTGCTTCTTTTTTGGTGATAATTTAGACAAAATTCTCAACCCAAACCTCTTGGATGAGCCCAACTAGTCTCAGACATCTGTGGACTTCAAAACATCAATGTGTTGTTAGTTAAGAAGAGCCCTATTATGCCCTAAACATAACATAAACATAGCAGTCAAAACTACAACTAGATTATCATAGCTAAGCTTAGGAAGATCAAAGCCATAGTCTAAGCTATCGATTTATCTATCTTGATGGAACAAAACTTCAAAATGATTAAACATCACTCTAAGGCTCTAAATGCATTAGAGCCCATGCACTGACTTGGGTGGGGCATTACATATTTGTAATCAAGCCAATAATGGATTAAATTATTTATACCACCATGAATTTAATGCACAACCAATGTGTATGATAATGAGATCGAGGCGAGGAAATATTATCCTGGCTTAAACTTTTAGGATGAAATCTGAGGGAACATGGATGCAAAGAAAGATGACATGCATGCAAAAAGATTTATAGGGCAACAACTAAGACTAAGATGCAGGTTCTAGTTTTTCATTGAATTATTCAAAATAAATTTTTATTTGCTCTGAAATAAAGTTTTAATTCAAATTTATGAAAAAAGTCCCAAGTTTGGTGTGCACGGGTCTGAAATACACTAGTGAATAGTTCTCACTTATTTTCCATTCCCTATGTTATCTCTTCAACCCAGTTGCTACAATATTTTGTCTGTTTCTCATATTGTCAACCTTTAAGGGATATATAAACTACCATTATTACTACAAATATTTGTGGAATACTTGTAATCAGTTGTTGCCTCTTACGTTGTCAATCTAAATTAATTTATAAAATTACATTGATCAGTTGGTCAATGGACTTACTTTGATCACCACAACTCTTCATGCAAAATATAAATTTGGGATCTAATATTTAATTTCAACTCAACTAAATCTTCAAATGTCTACTTATTCATGCATCATAGTGAAAACTTAAATAGGTAATCTGCCAAAAAAGAACAATGGTACGTAAATACAGTAGAGATTTTTAGAAGTAAAAATTATCATTTTGAATTGCTAAAGACTCTTTATAATTCTATACTTAAGATTATTTAAATAATTTGAATAGCTAAACTCCATACTATAAATTTTAAAAATACAATTAAAATAGTTGCTCAAAAATGTTGTCAAAGAAGTTGAATGAAATTAGTACTATCAAGTTGTCAAAATTGGAGACTTCCCACATGCTAGCTTCTATGCACAGTTTTAAAAACTCAAGCCTATTAATGACCAAACACATTCCAAATTTTCCTTGTATTATCATTAGATGGGTTTATCATAACCACAATCCTATCTTTACCTTACTGTCAAATCTGGACAACGACTCTATGCATAAATCTTTGTTGTAAAACTTTACTTTGCACATTCTGATATATTAAAATTCAATAGAAATTTTATAAACTTACCTTAGAGATTCCTATACTTCTTCAATTTCATTCCCTATTCATTCTTGGAGGACCTTCACAACAACTTCTATATTGAGGAGAAATTCAACACGTAGAAAATTTAAGGCAATTAAAAATAACTCATTCCTCTTGTACTTTGGAAAATAGTTTGTCACCGAGCTCCTGCATCCCATTCAAAGATATATCAATCTGCATGCTCAAAAACAAATCTTTTTCATCAAACCCTCAAACAATGTCTTTCAGTTCCATGTAGAAAAATCTAACCATTATCCATTTGGTCAATCTGCACAAACTCGACACTAATGATATCTAGCCCCAAAACTTGGATTATCTTTTCCAATATGGAAATCTAAGGCAATTAGTTATCTTGACCCTTGATTGAACTTTGGAGTACAATCTCCTTCAACATGCATTTTTGTTTGTAATGACACCATGATTCGACTGCATTTAACTATGTATTTTTTGATCTTGAAATGAGATGAACATGATTGTGTAGATGACTTGATTATTTATAAATTTTCTAGATTTGATACACACTCTTTGTTGGATTGTAGGAGGAGGTAAAATGGTTTTGAGCAATCTGAGATTGGTCCAATGGAAGGTCAATTGAAGGAAGAAAAATAAACTGGAATTCCTTGTACCATGGTGGGATCTACAGCTCAGACTCTTAGTTAATCAGTTTTTATTGATTTTCCTGTCAAAAAATTTAGATTTCAGGTAGAGAATCTGTAATCTCAAACATAAATTTGATTGTTATAAAAAATAGTTGTACTATGTACTATGATAATTATATTTTCTTATCAAGAATGTATTCATGAAACTCAATTGCTTTAGCTCAGTGGGGTTGGTTGTATACTAGTTGAAACATTTAGTTGTACCTCAATGTAGTCCAATCTGAAATTTAGTCAAATATTCATTGTTCAAAAGCTATTATTATTCTACATAATATCATATTTTTTTGAATTCAAGTGCATTTAATATTGACTCATTCTTCATGCTTATTAGCCAGAAATAATATGAGAAAGAAATTATGTAAAATCTGGCAGCATGGAGTTCCTGACATTTGCTACAATGAATGTTTAAAAGAGAGAAATTCTTATGCAGTAGCTAAATGGTTATATCTTCCAAATCAACATGGTTATATCTTGTAGATCAACAAGACCTGAACATTAGTAATGCATTTAAGCACCATACTTGAAAAGGGTTGTTCATTTGTCTTATCAAAAGAAGTTTCCTTGAATCTAAGAAAAGGATTTGACAAATGTTTCTTTTGCATATGGTACCCATGTGGTGATACATAACATAATTAATTGTACTTGGCACAAATACAAATGTCAGTTTCACTGCCATTTCTGTGAACAATATATTTTTTGTGCTCACAATCAATGTCCCTTACTAATGTTAGATCCAAAAATAAATAGAAACCTTGCTGCAAACCTGGTGATAGAGAAAGTGCTATTAAGGAGTGGTTAAAAGGCTTGGTAGTGATTTGATTTTGATCAATTAGGTATGCTTCATGTGTCCAAACTTTGTCTACTTAGAATTTAGCTCTTGTTTATGGCCTATTATTATTATGAGCTTTATAAGTTTATGTAGTTCATTTCTCTGTTAAAAATTGCTATTACATTTTGGTTTTCTCTGTGTTGTACATAATCCAAATTAAACCCATTTGTTTCTTATTACAGGGCCGCATCAGCCTTATGCTTGAAAAAACAAGAGAAAGCCTCATGTTATAAGAGTAGAACCACAAGAGCCATAGGAGAAAGTCAAAGATAGTCATGATGTGCCTATTAGCATCATGACTATCCTCGGCATTCTCCTATGGCTTGTAAGGGAGATCAGCTAGCGAAGATGCTCTGTTAGCTTTTAATACGCTTCATAGATGAGATTGCATTATATGAGATTCATTACTTCACTCAGGAATGGGCTCATCTTCAGTGTTTAGAAGATTGAAGATGAGCCCATTCTGAGTGTAGTAATGGATCTCAAAGCTCCTTTAGCCTGAGCATATGATGTCTTTCGGACGATCTTTCTGAAGCTACATCAACATTGTATCCTTTAGGTGTTTTATTCTTCATCTTTCTTCTTTATTATTCTATAGAACAATTCTTATGGTTTAAGTTTTTTAGCATCAATTTGTAATTTCAGTCAGAAATCTCTATATATCTTTTCTTGCCTGACAAGGTTGCTTAGTTTTTATGTAAATGTCTTTGCTTTTGTAGCTTGGACTTGAATTCACCACCAATGTTCTTTATACTCAGCCAACAATATATTTTTACCAAGTATAGTGCATTGTAATGGTATTGTTCATACAATGTTGATGTTTACTCAAGAAGACTATTTTTATTTAGTTTTATTCGCCAAGTTTCCTTTTCAGTTTGATTTTGAGCTAGTGACGCTTGAGACTCAAATGCCTACAAATGCTTCATGCAGTGTCCAGTCTCAAGCCTTGATCACTAGGCAAGCTCCTAGCTCTTATTACAGTTTGCTTACTGCAATGTCATATCCAGTTTGCATGTGATTCTACTAACCTAAAGGATCCTTAACCACAAACAACAGTAGTCTCCTCTGCCCAAGATAATACAACTTTGTTTGGATTTAAATAAGAAAATCACAACAACATTATTAGTAAGGATTTGTGTCTGCTCAGAAACTTCTTATCTAAGAAAGCCTTCTTGAGGGTTGTGAGCTTGTGTACTTCTCCTTTACATCAAAGGTTCAATGTGAGCATGTTGCTAGGACCCTGCCCAAGGTTACAAATGCAAAGTGAACTAGTTTTTAATGCTTCTCACTAGCAATAAAGCATGTTTTATTAGCCCATTATCTAGCTGGTTCACCTTTATTTCAAATTTAATGTAGGGATGAGGAGCTTCTTGGTCAAGGTCTTGCATTGAATGATGAATTAGATCGCGTGCTAGGGAAACACAACTCCATTACTACAGGGTTTCCTGTTACATGAAAAAGAACAAAAGAGAGTAAACTAGAATAAATTTGGTAACTTTCTACATTTCAAATGTGTATTATACCTCTGAACTATTGCATAGAGAGAGAGAGGGGGGTAGGCTATTGCAGAAATATTGCATAGCCAAGGAGACAACAAAGGAGCCTCCTTGTCTCCCCTAGCCCCACATGTGAGAGAGAACACTATTGCATAGAAAGGTACATAGGCAACTGAGCAAGAACATGCACTAGAGTTTTCCCTAAACTGGGTGTTCCCAAAGGTAAAGAACTGAGGCTATTCCACTTCTTTATTTTCATATTTTCCATTTGAATGTATGCATTAGAATCTATTATCAATAACTCGGCATAATATCTGTGTTGGTGACTTTGTACATTGGAATTGGAATGTGGAAGATAGGTATGTGCCAACATTTTATTCTATTTGAGGGCACATGCTTTTCCCTCTTGTTTTATGGTCTATGGCAATCCAAATGACTATTAGAAAAACCAATCTCAAAGTTTAGAATGGTAGAATGATAATATCTTCATGAGTTGATTTATAATCTTGTGTCATTTACATTGAAATATAAGTATAATAGGTTAAATTGTAGGTTTAGTTTGGGGAGGGGTTAGGGTACATCCTATTTGTGAATTCTTGTAATTTTTAAATGTAATGAATTAGTTTCTAGGTAGATTGTTATTCATGATTTTTGCCTTTCCACTTGTCTATTGGCAGTTACTTTGCAACATGGTTCTTCAGTGCCTGATATACACAAAACCTCTTGCAGCCTATCTACTCCATGGATCACATTCTCAAAAATGTATGTTATCATTTCTTAGTATATTTATCCTTAGACACAGGCATTGCAATATTAGTTGCGGCTTGCAAAAAAAATAACCTATACTATTTGTTGGGTCTGCTCAGGTCAAAAGAAAGACTGGTGCTTCATGTGTGAGCTTGAGTTTCTTGTCTCAAGGGTGAGAGGAGGAGATGGTGCCTTATCACCAATTAGAATACTTTCTAGAATTAAAAACATTGGCAATTACCTTGGATATGGAAAATAGGAAGATGCTCATGAGTTTTTAAGGTAACATGAATTGCAAAGTGCTTAGAGTCTTTCAATTTTTAAATCATACTGACATATATCAAGATAAAAATGCTCCTAGAAAGGAGTATTTAAGGATATGCTACAAATTATGTGCACACAAAAATTAATCTCCATTGATGTTCTTAAACATACTTACATGGCACATGCATGCATGCTTGCATGTGCACGCGCACACACACAGATTGATATATTGTTTTTCTTTTCCCTTTTAGATATGTAGTTGATACTATGCAGTCGATATGCCTTGATGAAGCTAGTGGAGAGGAAGCCATTCATCCAATAGCACATGTGACTATGTTCATTCAACAAACATTTGGTGGTTATCTTCAGTCAAAGGTGGTGCTAGTATTAAATTTAAAATGCAAAAATGTCAATGAACAAATACACATGATTTGTAGATTTTGATTATAAAATTTATTTATGTATAAGGATTTTAGATTAGGGGAGTCAGCCTGGCGAGCTGACATGGCGAGTCGACTTAAAGTGGTGAGTTGGTGGGGAAAGTGGGGGTGACTTGGTGAGCTAATCTGGAGAGTTGGCTTAGGGGGTGGACTTGGTGAGTGAACTTAGAGAGTCAACTTGGTGAGTGTACTTCAATTGTCAGCTTGGCAAGCTAACTTGGGGAGCTGGCCTGGAGATCTAACATGGTGAGTGGGCTTAAAGTGGCAACTTGGTGGGGCAATTTGGTGGGACGACTTAGCGAGGCTACTTAGAAATGCGACATGGTGAGCTGACTTGGTGAGCAAGCTCGATGAGCTGACCTAAAGACTGACCTTGATGAGGCACTTTGGTGGGGTGACTTGATGACCGAACTCAAAGAATCAACTTGGCGAGCATACTTGAATAATTGACTTGGTGGGGCAAGTTGGCGAGCCAACTTAGTGAGTCCACTTGGTGAGGCAAGATGGTGAGCCGACTTGGTGTGGCAACTTGGTGAGCTAACTTAAAGAATGGCCTTGATGAGGTGCTTTGGTAGGGTGACTTGATGAGTGAACTTAAAGAGTCAACTTTATGAGTGTACTCAAATAGTTGACTTGGTGACATGACTTGGTGGGCTGGCTAGCTTGGCAAGCTAACCTAACATGTGTACTTGAATAGTAGACTTGGTGAGCTAACTGAAAGAGTCAACTCATTAAGGTGACTAGGTGGGAGTGACTTGGCAAGCTGCCCTAGTGAGTTGACCTAGGGGATGGGCTTGGTGAGAAAACTTAAAGAGTCGACTTGGTGAGCACACTTGAATTGTCGACTTGGCGAGCAGACTTGGGGACTTGGTGGGACATGTGGCCGAGCTGACTTGGTGAGGCAAGATAGTGAGTCAACTTGGTGAGGTGACTTGGTGAGGCGACTTGGTGAGCTGACTTGGTGAGTGGATGGGGGGGCAACTTGGCGAGCTGATTTGGTGAGTAGATTTAAGAACTAACCTTGATGAGGCACTTTGGTGGGGCCACTTGATGAACAAAGTCTAAGTCAACTTGGCGAGCACACTTGAACAGTCGGCTTGGTGAGTGTACTTCAATTGTTAGCTTGGCGAGCTGACTTGGGGAGTCATCTTGGCGATCTAACATGGTGAGTGGGCTTAAAGTGGCAACTTGGTGGGGCAAGTTGGCAAGCTGACTTAGCAAGGCCACTTAGAGATGTGACATGGCGAGCTGACTTGGTGAGCAAGCTCGATGAGCGGACCTAACAACTAACCTTGATGAGGCACTTTGGTGGGGTGACTTGATGACCGAACTCAAAGAGTCAACTTGGCGAGCATACTTGCACTAGTACATTTGGGTTCATTTTTTAACCTTTATTGGTCGAATTTTTGACCCAATTTTTGACCAAATTCGACCAACCCATTGGTCAAAATTTTTTTGGTCAAAATTTCAACCAACTCACTGGTAAATTATTTGTCTCAATCATATAACTAATTATATATTCTTCATATTAGTTACTGTCGATATTTTTTAGGCATTCTATAAAATAGTTCACATGCCTTGCGTATGATATGACATTTTTCATGCATCCTGCACTCTCTCTCATCCAGCTAATGATGGATTTCACAAAGTCTTCTAAAACCATGATGCTAAAAAACACACAATCAAATCCAAAATGAATTTGCACTATAAATGGATTGTGGAAATCTGATATTGGTAAAATTGCATGCATGTCTACCAAGACAATCACAACTTAAACATACATTTGTCCTAGTAGACATGCATGCAAAATTAATAATATCAGATTTCCACAATCCATTTGTAGTGCAAGTTCATTTTGGATTTGATTGTGTGTGTTTTTTAGAATCATGGTTTCAGATCACTCTGCGTAATCCATCATCAGCTGGATGAGAGAGTGTAGGATGCATGTAAAATGTCATATCATAAGCAAGACATGTGAACTGTTTTATAGAATGCCTGAAAAAAATTTACACCTAGCTGTTGGTGGAAATTTCAACCTTCATTGGTCGAAATTTCCACCAACGCCTGGACTTTTTCTACCTTTGTTGGTGGAAATTTCCACCAAAGCTTAAATTTTTTTCTACCTTTGTTGGTCAAAATTTCCACCTTCATTGGTCAAAATTTCCACCAATGCCTTAACTTTTTTCTACCTTTGTTGGTCAAAATTTCCACCTTCATTGGTCAAAATTTCCACCAATGCCTAAATTTTTTTCTACCTTTGTTGGTCAAAATTTCCACCTTCATTGGTCAAAATTTCCACCAACGCCTAAATTTTTTTCTACCTTTGTTGGTCAAAATTTCTACCACACAAATTTTTTTCTACCTTTGTTGGTCAAAATTTTGACCAATTCTTGTTTGAACCCACACAATGGGTTTGGTAGGTTTTTGACCAATAGATAGGTTGAAATTTTGACCAACCAGTGAGTTGGTTGAAATTTTGACCAAAAAAATATCGACCAACGGGTTGGTCGAAGTTGGTCGAAAGTTGGTCAAAAATTGGGTCAAAAATTTCACCAATAAAGGTCGAAGAATGAACCCAATTATACTAGTGTCTCCCTCTCCTTCTTAACATCCCTCTTCATGGTGTTCTTATCCATAATTACTACTGTGGGTACCACCTTCGCCACCAAGTCTACATACATGAGGCATCACTATGGGAACAACAAGATAATGTCTAAACAATCAGATCACAAGCATAAGAGTCAAAACCATGAACAATCAGATATCAAAATAACAACCATAATATAATAATACATAATGGAAAATAGAACCATAGTGGAAGCATAACATAGAGATCCCAATATTGCAACATGGGCTCTGATACCAAATGCAATGCCCCACCCAGAGATCCTTGGAACAAGGATGAAATACTAGCAAGATATTTTTTTTAACAAGTATGAAAGTACAAAACAACCATCATATGATGATCATAAAGATCACAATGGAAGATGAAACAACAACCAGCCACAAAAGATCTCCAAGTGTCACCATTGACAGAAACCAAAATAAGAAAACATAAGAGAGCAACCAAGCTAAAAGACAAATGTTGACTCCTAAAAATTGGCTAAGTCTAAAATCCTGAAGCCCTGAAATTTTTTAGAATCTTTGTCTTAGCCCATAGAGGTCTGGAACCTATCTCAAATGTATTTTTGCATACGTTAAAATATATCTTAAGTATAAGAAATTAAATATACATCAACTTATACTTAAAAGATATATTTTAAACCCCAAAGGACTAACAACAGTAAGATGCAAAACTGGATTCGAATAGAAACAATTTGAATCCAAAATGTGACACCATAGGATTAAAGAACACTAAAGAGGATACCTAAAATACTTCCCAAAAAGTTTAGGTCTTACCAAAAAGTGCCCACTACCTACCCCCATAGGTTTTCGCAATTTCTAGGCAATACTTTAAATCAACACTGGGCAATACTTTCCAGTATCGCACGATACTTCTAAAGAAGTAGTGCAACATTTTTAGGAATGGGGTGATACAACTCACAAGGGCGTGTGATACTTTAAGGGTATCATACGATAGTTCTTAAAAGCGGATGTGATACTAGAAGGTATCGCATGACAAAACTCCAAGAGGCATGTGACACAATAAGGGAATGGATGATACAATTCTAATGACTATGTGATACTTTATTTTATCACACCATGCTGACACATGGTCACCCTGGTAAACAAAAAACACTTAAGGAAAACAAAAAGGAGTAAAATAGAGAATAAAACCTCCACACTAAGGAGTACCAGATCCACGATTTGAGGTGTAGATACTTGAATATAATACTAAAGGATGTTAACAAGAACTATGTTGGAAATATGTTCAATCAATCTATTAAGGGAAGTTATGGTTGTTATTTATGGAAACATATTTGTTTTGCAAATTAACCTCATTCAATTGTAGAAGAAAATTGTCTAAGTATCAAACAGTTTTATTACAATAGGACAGTTTTGATGATGATAGAATATTCCCTTGGCATATTTTCTTGTGCAGTTGACCAAAGATGCATGACAACATAAGGATGATGTATACCAATGTGCATGTCCATACAGTCAACCAAACTCAAGTTATGATGAAAATAGTGATGCAATACTGACATAGTACAAAACAGAGTATATCAACAGAATACGGTTAACGATTTGATTTATTGTTTTAAGTTATATTTTCTTATTAAGACAACTCTAATGATGTTACATGAGCTGACTAAAGAAGAATTCACTAAGATGTTCCATATAAGTAAATTATTTTATTTGCAATGATGAGTAGAGAATTGTGAAAAAGGTAAAAAGTGAATTCAGTAATCAGTTGATGTGAAGTCAATATGATCTTGTGAAATGAGATTAACAATTGAATGTGACACTTTGATATGTGATGCAAAGATTTGATGTAGATAGATATGTGTGCAGTCACCATTGTGTGCAAATCATCAATCAGAAGGTTTACATAGTACAACAAATAAATTAGTATTGTATTTATATTCATTTCATGAAGAACTTATTGTATAGTTGCATGTTAGGGAAGTAGGCTCCTCTTGCACACTTTTGTATATGATCCACCAACTCTGAATAGGGTTGAGGCTTCTAACAAGGTCTAAGTCTCCTAATAGGGACTTGAGACACTATACATGCTTCATAGACTTCTAACAAGGTCAATATCCTTAACCAGATTCTTATATATAGTGAATCATCTAGTGTGTTCCATCCCCATCGAGATTTTTCCTTGGCCAAGGATTCCCTAGTTAACAAAATAGTTTTATGATCTCTCTTTGTGTGTGGTTGTTTACATTGCTCAGCACTAAATTAGTTTATTTTCTTATGCACATAATAAAGTGATTAATAATATTCAATTGTGGCTAAAAGGATTGAAAATACTAATTCACCCCCCCTCTCAGTATTATCTATTTCTAACGAACTAACCATCCAAAAAATAGTAAGAAGAAAAAGTATGGAAGGGAACATCGTAGAGTACTAAAAGAAAAATTATAGTAAATAACAAACTAAATGTGCAATTCTTCTCAACTGTCAATAGCATCATAAGACCATCATGGGCCTTAGCCATCTCCCACACATAACATCCCAAGCCATCAATCAAATCATCAGTACTTTCATAATAGGGATGTCGCTACTAAAACATGCTATAATCATAAGCATAAGGAAATCTAACATGCTAGTAGAAAGCATAAGATAATCCCACAAAGTAGATAACATCACCTATCACATGCTAATCATCAAAGTAAGGAAATGTGTCAATAAATAACATCATCTAAATATGATATAAAATCATTCTAATGAAAGCATAAATCATAAGAAAGCATACTTCAAAACCTGAAGTACCAATTGACAACATCCAACAATGGTTACGCTAGAACAAAAGACCATCTTTGTACATTGGTCCCTAGTAGTGGTGAAGGTAGCTATGCCTCCCAACGATGTGGCACCTATAGGTCCACACTTTCCGTGTTGATGGAGATAATGATCCAACCACAAACACATGTAGAAAAAACATCCATGGCTAACACACATGCGCAGGCAGTATGATAACTGAAACCAAGACATAGACAATGCAAAACTATAGGTCTTGGTTAGACACTCAATGGGATACTAAGTAGGGCCTAACATCATGGAGAGTCGCTTCACATTGACAAGATCAAGCTAGTATTGGTAGCATCAACATCCCAATAGAAGGTGCACAATCTAGGCAGCATCAACTTCCCAATGAAAGGCCCACAATTCCCACTTTTTAATTATCTTATTATTTATTACCACCCAAATGTTTTAATTTAGTTATCACTTATTTAAAACTTCTTTTGCCAACCAAAGAGAAATAGTCACCAAGTTATAGGATAGAAGCCCCTCCATATGTTTCCCTACCCTACCCATGCTCATCCAATAATGAGTGCCCATAGGCATGCAAATTCCCAACCCAACCCCAATGATCATAACTTCTAGAAGTACTACAAAAGATTGGGCCCCATAGGTCACCCAACAAATGTACACACACGTACTCATGTATGCTGCACCATCATCACAAAGATCAAACACAAGGACTGGATGAGAACACAAGTAGAAAGTCACTCAACCAAAAATAGACTCGGGAGGATAGATGCAACATGCATCCCAATGCAACATAAAAATGCAATAGTGGTCTGATTGATATCCAAATAGATTATCCAGGTCCACAAGCCACATTGTGCCAAGACAACTCGAGAAAATAGGGCAGCACACAAAATGAGGTAAAAACCCCAAAATTTGGAAAAAAATCTAAAATTAAACCCATTTGGCCTTTGGGTGTAAAAACTCAAAAAATCCAAAAATAAATGAATTTAGACACCGTATGAAAAAACAACCAGCATAACAACTCAAAATAAAAAAAACCCCCATCTTAAAAATAGGGAAAATGTTCATACCTGACCAATCGAGCAGAATCAACAAACAGAAATAGAGGGGAACAATAGTTCTTATCCTCCTAACAAATTGCTACAAGAAATAGAAGTTGAAATAGAGCGAAAACAATAAAACGGGAAAGCCCTACCTTATAGCAAAAGGGGCAAAAGCTAAAACTCACACAATAAAATAAAATGCCTACCAAATTTGCTGAAAATCACATGAAAGCAAGGCCTACCTAAGCCAAATCCAATGAGACCAACCTCATGAAGATCCCACACTCACAACTCCTAGAATAAATAGAAATTGAATCCTTCAGAAAAGGATTCTCAAAAGAGCTTTCCAAATTCTAAAATCCCAATTTAAAAAAGTGAGGAATTTAAATTCTTCTTTCAACACTTATTCACTTTTTGAGTGAATAGCCGATTAGGGCAAATAGCCAACTATAGCAATTAGACTTTGAATTGACCTAAATTAAAATAGGTTATTCTCTATAACAAAAATTCACCTAAGGCAAAGCTGCTAGAAATTAAATATGAAAATATTTAAAACCCAAAAATCTAAAATCATAGAAAATCACTTAACACTTTCGTGACAAAATGAACCTCTAAATGCACAGACATTCTCACTGGTCTAATCACATAATGCAAATGAGTTTGGATTTACTAATTACTAAAAGGTTTTAATAAAAATAATTAAAATAAGGATATGTCGACCATACAGGGATGACATTGGTAAAATATGAATAGTTGAATCACTAACTCCATAGGCCACTACCAAGGATATAATTCCTGCACACTAAAACACATGATCAAGTGCAATTGCATATAATATAATAGCTGAAATAATTAATGCATTAAATAACTAATTAATCCATTTACACCACTCACGTTTGCAGAAAGTGTAAAGATACATGAATGAAGTAAATAACCATATCATAAAATCCATCACATAATATAATCAACAAATATGTCCAATAAACCATAAAACCAAATATCATCATAGATCTATTGTCATCTCAAAATAGCATCAACATGAAAATATGATAAGCTAAACATCATACCAGTAAAGCATCTATGGTACTAAATCAAAGTATAATATTCGACCCTCAGGTCATCTCAAAGAACATAAAATAAGAGTATCAAGTATCTCTTGGATCAAAATAGACAAGTTATAGACTGCAAACACGAGATACACTACATAATGAGAAATAGTAGTAATATTTGTTATCTATTTTGGACTCAAACTCAAGGAAAAATAAAATTATGAACCATGATTTTTAGAAATCTTCTAATTTAACAATGATAATCAATTCTAATGTTGATTAAATAAAAAGAAGGCCATTTTGTGCTCTAGTATGGAGTAAACACACTTGCATCACTGAAACTATCAATGCCTATTTATAGATGTAACTCTTGTTTGGTTTAAGATTTTCCTTGAAACATTACACTAACAAGATGGGCATGAAAGCCTAGGTCACACAAATAAAAAAGATAAACTTCCAAATATTTATAGGCAAATGATGAGCATGCTGAGATGAGCTAGTCTATAAGAACCTAAGAAGATTTATTTCAGATGCTTATGATCAATCCATGATCCAAGGATGGGTTGAGCTAAGAAAATTCAGCATGAAAGGTAGAGTTCTTTGGAAATGTAAGAGTTTTGTGGACTTAGAGTCTAAGCCACAATTGGAATATGGTAGTCAAAACATACCGGCATCAAGCTACATGCCATCTTAAAAATTATGTGTGGGCATGTAGCCCAAGTGTTAAGAGATTGGGGGGTAAAAGCACACACCTGTGTCACCCTTTTACAAAGGAAAAGGATAACAAAAGTATAGTTGTTCACCTTCAATGACATAAAACTGGTATTACTATTTAGAATTTGAAAATGAAGTATACTATTGAAATATGTAGAAATGGATGAAGTTTAGGATTATAATTTTTAATAACTATTTGGAATAAGAAATTATATATTTTTCTATTTTTTTAAAGATAACTTTTAGTTTCTAAAAAACTTTAGAAATTAAGGGTCTAGTTCCCACCAGAAAACTACATGGAAATAAACTTATTTCCCTTTGATCTTAGATTATATTATAGGTAACATATATAGCTAGAACAATCAAAAATAAAAATTGGCTTTAGACCTATATTTTCTCTTTTATAGAAATTCAAATTTTAACTTATTCAAATTGATAGTTTTCATCTCCCACCAAAATTTTCAAAATAAATCTATTCCAACCAAAAGAAAAACTATAGATTCTAGAAGAGGACTCTCTCCTCTACAATGGCATATAATTTTTAATTTTTTTTACTATGATTTAGTATTTTTTTCTTTCTCAAAATCAACATCTCTCGAGTGTTAAAATATGTACTTGTAAAATTTTTTAATTACAATATAGTATATCTAATTAAAACACTATGAACTCTATATGAAAATATTCTTGACTTTGAGCTCTATAAAATGGTGTTTATATGTTATTAAAAAAATATTATAAAAAATAGTAAGAGTTATTGAAAAGTCAAATTTCTGAAATAATTGTATTTCTTTAGTAATTGGATACTAACTAGTATAAAACATGCATTAATAGACTTTTCCATATGGAAAGTGTGAGACCATATATAACTTAGCTAGAATAAATTTATCCAAGATCATATGTTCGAAAAAAATTATTTTTTAGATAAAAATACTCAAATTCAGTCATTCTAATAAGTCAGCCTGAAAGGTGACACAACTTTGTACTTTTACCCTAGTATACATATAGTGTGGTACCATGTTAAACTTAACGTCTATAATTTTGATTGGATGTATAATGATCTTTCATAATATATCATGTTTATACATTGCTAATACACATGTGATATTGAACTTATACAATGGAATATCAAGACATACTGGATTGTTTTATAGATGAAGTATATTTCTAACAATCCAGTATGTTCTATCATGAGATGATTATCCTAATAAAAATGTTATTGTGATAAGATGGGCATGAAGGCCGAGGTTATATAAATGGAAAAACATGGATCTATTAACCTTTTTTAGGTGACCTTTAAGTTTACAAGGATGATCTACTCATTAATGAGTACCATATGCTAGATGGTATGTATGAGCGATTTAAATTATGTGATCAAGTTATGATCTAGAACATGTTAATTGAGGAATTACAAATTTTAAATATTTATCATACTCTCAATTATCGAACATTGGAAAATTCTCTTCTATGAGATATTAATATGAGAATTGAACTAAAGATATTGTGAGTGTCTACATGAGTATGATAGGAATCTAAAATAGAATATCCTATAACATAATCAACTTAAGTGATGTTGAGGTGTTCACAAGTAAACTCAAGTGAGTATGTGTTTAATTTTATGATATCATACAAGCATCTTTCCAAAAGCATTGAAGTAAAGGAATAATAGAACTTGATTTTTGGTCATGGCTTAGATTTTGACTCAAATTTGAAAAGAAATGATATCATGATCTTGTATTTGAATTTTTTTTAGCGTATAAAATTGTAGAGATCATCAAGGACAATGAAACACAAAGGGGAATGGTATGTTACATCCCAATTTTGTCCCAATTTTAAATTCTCTTTTATAATGTTCATTACAATTTCAAGTTCATCAAGGAAGATGAAACACAAGGGGAATGATATTTTACATCCCAAATTTTGACCCAATTTAAAATGTTTATATAGCTGTTGAGATTTCACGTGAAGTTAGTTGATAGTTGAAATTTGTTATAATCACATGAAATGTTAAGATGGTTGGTTATTATGATTTCATAGGAAGATGACATGTTAGTTAACCGTTATGATGATCTTTTAAAGCTATTCCAAATAGTTGGTTATTTATTATGAATTCATGAGAATTGAAAAGGTAGTTAACAGTTATGATCATTTATGAATAATAAATTGTTATATTAATATGATTTAATCGTGGAGAATTTTCTTGTAGGGAGCACGTCAAAAGGGTGGAAGCATTGTCAAAAATGAATTGGGTGCAGGGGTATCACCATCACTAGGAAAATGGGTATGAATCTTGAATCACCATGGTTGAGGACCTAGTGACTTATATAATAGGATACAGTTATTGGACATGCATGAGATATTGAATAATCTTTAAAAAATTTAAACATTTTGACTTAATCAAAGTACATACCTTTAAAGGTTTATGACTGACATTCTCATCACTTCAATATAATACATATATATGTACGTGCACATAGATATAGAAATAAGGTGACACCATAGTATTAATTTATACAAGCTTATATCTATTAAAATATGTATAGCTAAATATGCGTACACCTAGAGAAGATATGGAGATAGATAATATTTCAGGTGAAACCTGTATTTGAATATTCATACCTTAGTAGGTACAACCTTGGATAAATATTAAATATGATGCCATCATATTAATAATATATATGTGCAAATATATATATATATATATATATATATATATATATAATCCTTTTGAATAAGTAACCTTTGAGTTCTCTTCCATCTTTATTTACTTTCTTATAAGAGGTTAGAATGTACACTCGGCCTTTTTATCGATGATTCAAGAAGATGACTCTTCTTTTCTTATAACTGATTACAGAGTCACGACTTCTTGGAAGCCTTTATTATTTCAAATGCCTCTTTTATTTATACAAGCAGGAAGAGCCAAAGATATATATTCTTCTCTGCACATTATACCTCTACTCTCCTATATTTTTCCTATTTTTGTTTTTTCGTAAATGATTAAGGACAAGTCATATTCATTATACCATGATCTTTATGTTTTAGATTGCTCATGTCAAGAGGAGTTGACTGCATAGAGTCTAGCCATGCTCACTTTTTCTAAACTAGGTTATGTGGTCACCCTTTCCAATCATAAATTATTATATGTAATTGTATTCAAATTTACAATAATAATAAATGTGTCCATGAATTCCATACATTAATATAGCATTACAATATTGATTAGATATTTGATGAATCTATTCTTTCCATATTGCGTCAAAAATAAAATGTACATGATATGTTTAGACATCTTTGTTTACTAATGGATTTTAGAATCAAACTATATTCCTTGCAAGTCCATTAAGACCAGTTCTCGAGTCATAAAGACTATGTTATGACATACTGAGATTATATAATATTCTTTACACCAATTGAGGTTCAGCAAGAGAGCTAGATTACTCTAAGATCTAACACCTAGGACTCACCCAACCAGATGGCCAAGAAAAAGGGTGAAGAGGTGAGATAAATTTTTGCAAGAACAAGTAAAAAAATCAGATTTGATTGAACAAATTTATTACTTTTAAAGAATCATTTAATAGCTCATGCATGTCCAATTCATTCTCTATTCTCAAGTTGAGTGGTGTGGTTAAGTACCAAGATGCTCAGTGGCTGACAAGGTGTTCCATGTCTATTCTGGGTAGGGAGGGCCTTTCTAGTTAGAGAATGTGTGGGGATAAATTTAAGGTTTGTGGTTGGGAGATTAAGCCCCTGACAATGTTTCCCATCTCCAAAAGATGCCAAGACATGCAATAGACAAAGATAAGATAAGCATTTAAACATTTATTGGTAATAGGTAATTTACTTGAATGATGTTTATTCAAGGAAATATGTTGGATTGATTTATATTAGTGATTCAGTTATTCTTTTAATGAAAAGAAAACTCTTCGTCAATGTAATTGGTAACTTGTTAGATAAATTGATCTTCCATCTGAACATGAAACATATCTATATGCAAGAGATAGGCTTATCTGATGGATTTTTATTTCTATCTTTATTTATTTTAATGAATATGAGTGCACCTTTTAACTAAATGTTATAGCCATAGTTAGCAATAAAAAGAAAAATAATGATATAGTAGTATTTGATGCCCTAAATGATACAGTGGTATTGACACCCTAAATGATACAGTGGTATTTGATGCCCTAAATGATACAATGGTATTTGATGCCCTAGATGATATATTGATATTTTTTATTATGATAAAGTGGTATAGCTATTTGTTCCTTAAGAAACATTTATGGACTAACTTGGGTTTTACAGAAGCATTCCTAGATGGATTTCAATTTTAAATTCTATAGTATGTAGATTTAGATTCCTTGTTAAATTCCTTTATGATGTCTTCAAATGTTAGTTATGAAATTCCTTTTAACTAATTGTAACTATTAAAATCATTCACATGAACATAACTAATATAGATGTCTTCCTATGAACATGAAGTATTAACTATATGTCTTTGATATGTTAGTTATTAGTTAAGACTTGGGAAGAGTGGTTGTTACAAAACTCAACATTAAAATTAAGAGATTCTTCCTTTAAAACTCATCTATAAAGATTTGCAAGTTAAATAGGAGAACTCACCAAGATGAAAGAACCACAATTACTTAGCAACTTTACAAATACTTGCAGAGTCTTCTATCTACGCTCCATGGAATCTAAAGGATCAAGCTTTGATTTGAAATTTCACATGATTGTGACCTTTGATGAAAAGCTTTTGTATAATAACATCTGAAAGGTCAAAAATAATATCAAATTTATGCTTCACACAATAGATTACATTAAATTACTTTTTCATGCAAAGGTTAATTAGAAAGAATGTTTTAGGTAGATCCACCATTTCTAATTGATGATGACTCCATATGCAGCATTGGGAATTTCATTTTAGCTTAAAGACTACCTTCCAAAGTAGTGGTATATTGGAATAAGACATCTTTATAGAAATCAAAGATCTTTTGGGTGTTGCATGCTTGTCTTACTGTCTACCCTGACCTAAAGTAGTGATACTTGAGCAAGATTTTCATTACATTAGATTGTGACCAACAGCTACATGAAAAAATCCAGTCTCCAAATATATGTCTCTCAATAATATTTAAACTCACATATACCTTTTGTGTTATGAAATCTAAAACTAGGATATAGGAATGACTCTTAGAAAGCTATAGTAAAAGTTTGAAATGGGTAAAACTTCCTAAATGCATATCAATTTTTACAGATTGACCCTTTCCAAAAAAATTGGAAAATATGAAAATCACATATTCCACACATAAATAACACTGTTTCACAAAAGCTAAGTGCCACATAAATTTATAGTGTCATGATACATAGGGTATGTGTTCAGAATTTGTGATAAACAGTCCCCATATTATGTGCTAAGAATTTGTGATAAATAGTCCCCATTTTGGGTATGCATATTTTTGGGTAATGCAATATATAACATAATTATAAAAAATGGTACATTTTAGCCTTGGTATGCAAGGTTTCCAGTACGAACCTTGTAAGGGCCCACTCATCCCTGGGTTGAGAGGAAAATATAAGGAATACACAAAATAAATTATTCAAAAAATGAACAACAAAAATATTGGGACAATATGACTTAAACTGCAAATACAATAATATACTAATGGTAACACAAACCAAACTGCCACCTTGGTGATTCAAGTGGTTTTAACACTAAGAAAATAATTATCTATTTATGTTCTATTTCTTTGAGACCTAGTTCAAATATGTTGAGAATGGTATTTTTAGACCACCTCACAATTTACCACCTATACAATCCACCCTCAAACTTGAGTACTTCATTCTTGTCAAAACTTCTCGTAATAGAATCATCTAGAGTGTTTCAAATACATAGTTACTTCAATAAATAAATAGAACTTTTTATGTCTTAATTTAGATCAAATACAAAGAGATAATTTTGTGCATCTAGCCAAAACAACTACGTGTGTCTAATCTCCTCTTTACTTTTGAATATTAGTGGATAGTTGGATATATGAGGAGATTGAGACGTATGATTTTGGATACTTGGCTAGGGAGTCACAGTGCTGATATAAAGAGTTTGGGAGTTTGAATGTAGATGAGAGTACAAACTAGATTTGGAGAAGGAACATTATGGTTAAGTAAAGAACCTTATTAGGATGAGCATAAGCCTAAGCAAATCCTACAAGACATAGGGCTGAAGTAAGTGACCTACCTTGTGCTACATCAAGTTCCTAGCTCCAAGTAATATAGAATTCTCCATTTGACATATGATTTTCTACATTATCCATAATAGAATTCATCAATTTGATACCCATTTTCAATCTACAATTAATATCAAAGCACTCTTCTTCTTAAGAAATCATTATCTAGAGATTAGAAGGTAATTTGTATCTTACAAAGGTTTGTGATAAATGTGTATGTTATTGCAAGTTTTAACCTATGAAAGGTAAACATATACAAATATGAGACAAGAATAATATTGTGCAAACCTTATGTTCCATAATTAAAGAGGCTATGAAATCTAGTAATATTATGCTTGAGTGCAACTTCAATGCAAAGCTTGGGGACTTTAGTTTATCTTGGATGTTGCAGCACACTAATTTTTCTTAGATTATAATTGTGGCTAGAACCCTCAATTACTTAGCTCCCAAATGTGTGATGAAAGGAAGAACACACCCTAAATCAAATATTTATAGTTTTGGGGCTATAGCATTG
Source organism: Cupressus sempervirens (assembly GCA_028749045.1). Taxonomy (NCBI): domain Eukaryota; kingdom Viridiplantae; phylum Streptophyta; class Pinopsida; order Cupressales; family Cupressaceae; genus Cupressus; species Cupressus sempervirens. Next base: position 397,664,615 of record CM053791.1, on the reverse strand, counting down.
GAAATTTATACAAGAAAGAGAGCAATAGATGTGAACTTGTAAGAGCATCATATGAGGCTTATGGAGTGGGCATGGGACCTCTATGGTTAAGGAAAAGTTTTGGATGCTACAAATATAAAGTTAAATGTGAATTTTGAGAAAGCTGAAATTGAACAATTGGTAGGGATAGGGTTGTGATACTCCCATCTAGATCTAGCTCCAAGACCCAAAATAAGGAAAGTGGTAAAGTTGTTGAAGCTAGAAGATCAAGACCTAATCTTCCTTTAGATATTCATACATGTACCATAGAGTATCATCCCATCCTTCTAGACCTACAATGAATGAAATTGATTAATTAATGAAGGTATGCTAGTTTGACCTTCACTTGGTTTTGAGACTACTTTAATATTCTCTACTTAACAAGACCAACCATGTGAAGGTGGAAGCTCATTTCGCCTCACCCTCCTAACATATAATTATATATTGCATTCATTCATTCATCCATTTATGAACTATAACATTCAATCAATACAATCACATAACATTCATTAATATGATATAAAATTCATTAATACACAATACTAATCAAGACTTCATTAACACATAAAAATATTCATTAACATGACAAAAAATCAATATCAATACACAACATTCATAGATAATTACTTAAAACAACATTCTTTCATTATCCAACAAAGTTTATCAAACAAGGTTTATCAAAGAGCATTTTTTTAAAATCATGATTTCTTCTTTTTATTTTTCTTAGCTTTCTTAACATAAAGGCTAATAGGAACATCAATATCTTCCTCATTCTCCTCCTCTTGTGGCACATGTAATGTCAAATTATGATTCCTCCTCCTATTTTGAGGAGCATGAGGTTGCTACACTAAAGAGGGCTCTGTTGCAATAACAAGTAAATGGGTTAAATTGGCATACTCTTTTTCTTTTTACTGTTACAAGTATTTCATTAACTAGTAGAACATAACATGCATTTTTCTTACCTGACATGCCACTTCATGTACAATAAAATTTTGATCTGCCACCATCTCAAAATGTTGAACACTTCAAACATACTCCACTCATTCACCATGATGTTCAACATGCTCTAAAATATTCAATAAAAGGTTACATGAAAATTTGCAATTGAAGATGTTAAATTCTATTCATAATTGCATAATTAATTTCCAATAGAAAATTAATATCTTTGTCACTATGATGCACATCATGACCTTCATCATGCACATGTTCTATGATAGGATTTGAAGGTTGCAGTGAAATATTATGCGCATTGTCATCATAATTTGATATATAAAATAAAAAATAGTCAATTTATGTTCAAAATTAACACCAAAAATGAATTTTCTCAATATTCAATCTGATTTAATTTTCATTTGACCAATTTACCTATGTTTGATCTCATGCACTAGATTCTTCAGTATGGCTTTCAGATGCTTGGTGTAGGCGTGTAGTCACAACTTTATAGCCTTGTCTTAAGACATTTTTTATCTTCATTTGTGGGCTCTACATTGAATTTTGTGCCCTGTATTTTTTGCTTAATAACATCAGTTTTGCATGTATGATTTTATTAAACGAAATTGCTTGCAATATTATATAACAAAAAATTATATGAAATTACATTGCTACTACTTAGAAGTTTAGAGCGAAGTTTCATATAGCCACCAGAGCAAAGTTTGTGTTGGCCAACCTTTTCTACTTTCTCTTGTGTAGCTTTTGATGTGTCCTACAGTCTATGAATTTTTTTAAACATGTTAGACTATATATTTGCAAAGATCACTAATTAGTGCATGATTACATTCAACTTAATACTATCATGACATACCTTCTTTTTCCCTCTTCTAGTTCAATTCCTTTATCTTGTAGCCTTTTCTCTTTTGCATTTTCTATTATTTCATTCCACTCCATTGGTGGAATCATAGGAGGTTCACACTTTGGGTCAACCTTTAGAGCCCTTCTATATTAGTCCCTCACAATCTTTATATGTTTGGATGCTCTTTTAAGAAGACACCGTCAAAAATATTTTTTCCAAAGAGGTCCTCAAAAGATGTAATGAGTTGATTTTTTAGTTCAAGACCCTATCTATTCCACCTTTTTTGAAAAAATAAAATTGGTAGATCAATAACTTTAATATAATACAATAAATAGAAGAAAAGAAAAATATTGTAGCAATGATATGAAACTACGTACCTTTTATGTATGTTGGGTCCAAATAGCTTCAATGTCATTTCAAAAAGGGTATCATAGAAAACATCATTTCCTACAAAAACATCATGGGATTATCAATTCAAAATGAGTTATGTATAAGTAAACTACAATTACACTATAAATAATAAAAATTTTAAAGCACCTAAAATCTTGGGTAATTTTAACAAAAACATAATTTTCTTGTTAAGAAACAATGACCCTGCAAATGCCCCCCCTCAGACAGAGAATGTGCCCTCTGGAAGCTCCAACTTCTCTTCAAACTCAGATGATATTCAGAGCTTTAGCTCTAAGGATGGCAGGATTTCTTCCATTGATAAAATTGTTACCCTTCAGGTCAAGAATTTTCCTTCTTCCATTACCCCAAGTAGGAAAAGCCCTAGGGCTCATGAGCAGAAGCAACTTGTGAAGAATGTGAAGGTTGACAACGATGATGAGGAGGATGTGGAGACGGAAGAGGAGGAAAAGGAGATGCAAGAGGAAAATAAGGAAGACCAGGGAGGGAAGAAACACAAGAGGGAGGGTCTGAAGGATGAAAGATCGTAGCAAGAATGGGATATGTCTTCGCTGCCTCTTTCTCCTATCCATACACAAACCCAACTAGAGGAGCAAAAAATGGGTTTTGAGACTAAGGGTGGGGAGGTGCAGTTAAAAGGCAGGAGGAAAGCTAGGAAAAAATTTAATGTCAGGACCTCAAAAATGGGCATTTTTAGAGAGGCCATAAACCTGCAAGTCCTTGTGGAAAACCAAGAAGAGGAGCGGCTTGAAGAACTTATTGACCCATAAATTGTGGCTATTTTGGATAATGCAAGGGAATCTGGGTTGAACCTCTTGAACAATGCCTGCAATAGTATGATTGATAACTTCAGATCAATCATGTGGCTTTTCCATGAGCTGGAGGAGGTCAAAGAACAGGTAGGTCATATGGAGGATAATAGGAATGGAGCGAAATCTAATAATAGAGATGGCAATGGTGAGAGGCTCAACTTGGCAGAGAGAAGGATTAACAACCTCAAAATCTACAATCATAATCTCTTGAACCAGATGATTTCGCTGCTAAGCTCCATTAACAACAACATTATGTCTTTAACTGGCTGGATCAAAGACAGAGTTATGAAGGAAGAAGAGGAAGGAAAAGACAGGGAAAAAGCAAGACTGGAGGTCGACACTACAAAGGACAACATCAACAATGGTCAAGACTAGGAGGATCAAAGGGTGCACTAGCAAGAGGCTAACGAGGACTAATCCACTGCCTGTTCTTTTGTCTCAATCTATTTTTTGGGCTTTTTTAAGGGTTGTTGCCTTTGTCGTTTCTAAGTTGTTTCTATTCCTGGTCTTTTCTTTGATCTTTGTATTTAGGCTGGGCCTTGGGCTTATTATCAGCCTTTAAACTTGAACTCTTTTGGCTAGGCTTTTCACACTTATTATTAGCCTTGTTATTGTTTTAACTCTTGGGTTTCAGGGTCCCTATAAAACCTATTTATCTAATAAGAAATAATGACCCTACAAATGAACTAGTACTAGTAATATGGGCCGATCCAGGAAATGGTTTAGCTTCACTAGTAGTGGTCTCTATTCTTCTATCAACTGTAGGTGTATCTATTAGTGCATAAAATAGGTCCATGAGTATAAAATCCACCCAACAAAAGAAATGCATGATTAGCACATAACGAAATATAGAAAAACAAGGTTTTACTAGTTGTACTTGGTATAGAAGATGTATACAAGCTCCTTGTTGTCTATAATGTAGTCAGCAATATCAAAGTAGTGACTGAAGGAGGTGTCTGCACTTCATGGTGATGAGATGAAGAATAAATTGTTAGCAAAGATATTTGTAATGGGTAAAGCTAAAATGAGATACTAGTTAGAAGCATCACAAAGGTTAAATGAATGGTTAAAGGTTTAAGGGTACTTACATGAAGGTTGTGTACTATAACCCTCACCATATTGACCATGCCATCTCGTAGGTGTCAGAAAGTCCTATAAGAAGAACACATGACATTTTAAATCATGATCCATAAGATAGTATAAAATATAAACATCTATTAAACTTTTATTATTGCTTAAGAATAATTACTGCTTACCTTCAAAGAATTGACTCTATACATCAACTCATCTTTGAGTGGCTTTGTCTTGGGTTTTTTTTTGGTTGAGGACAAGGTTAATAATTTCATCACTATATTTTTGCATAAGCTTATGGGCCATGAAAATAGGGTTAGTGCTACACGCGATGTCACCTAAAAATGATACCTAAATTTTAGATTGCATTTGATCTACTCTCATTTGCACTTTTCCCTATCAATAAGTATCAAGTTGTGATATCAATATCAGTAAATTTCATCAAGATAACTCTAAATCCATAAAGAAAAGAACATAATAATATGACATTTGTTTCTATACAATTTGTAAAATTACACTAATTAAAGTTTACCTTTGCTGAAGAAGGTGTGTGAGGTATGTCGTCACCTATGCCTTGTGGTGTATCCATGTTGCCTTATGAAAAAGATTAGTAATTCTTAGCAATCAACAATGAAATAAAAGAAATAGACTTACCAAAGAAAATTATTAATAAAACTATAGATTGTATATTGGAGTCAATATTAATTGAAGGCAATTGGTTTAAATGTTATACTTACTAGTCCCATGATAGGGAAAAAAAATTTGTATCTACATGATTCAAATTGTAATCTATCAAAACTTCTTCCCCTGCACTTATTGATTTTATCACATACAAAAATATTATTTCCCTCACGTGCCTTGAATATACAATTTGGCCATTTATTAGTTGACATAGGTCAAGAACTATTTATAAATCCTACAATATTCCCTATTCCATTTGGCCTTCCATCAATATACATAGTGAGCCTTTTACTTTGATCATTTTATTTACATTGTATATAATTTGGTGACAATGCATACCTACGCATACTTTTTTTTCATTGCACAATTTGCATCCAATTGTTGTAATTGTAACAAAGTCCAACATACTCTATCAATTCAACAACTTTATTATAACCGACCTTTATGTCATCCATGGAAAATAGGCCCAAACCATGTAATGAAGCTGGAGCTATGTGATAAATCATTTCATTAACAAAAAAATAGTGTTAACTAGAGGTAGTTCCTTAGGTACCCATTCTTTCTAAATATGTATGTACCTTAAGGGAACCTTCCTATCGCTTTCACTCTCATTATCATAAGAACATTGATGCAAGAGCATCTTGGGTGTAAGAGAAATCTTGCATCATCCAAAAAAAAAAAAAAATTCAAACTTTCCTATTTTAATAAGGACTAGTAGATAGGGTGGTTACTATTATGGAGGCTTGCTATTTTTAGTAATTTTTTCATACGAGCTTGGAATGTTCTCATTTTCTACATAAAGGTTTATTTTAGAGTTATAGGCCTACCATTAAAATCTCATTGCTCTAGCTTAAGTATCAGAGAAGTTATTGCAGATTTTGAGTGGAAAAATTTACAAAAAAATCTTTCGGCTCAACATTAGAGGCCTTAGAGTGCCCGTATGAGGTCTAAAAACTTGACGAATGAACACTTTCACAATTTCAAGCCTGTAGATCAGATGTTGGTGTTTCCAAAAAGTGCTTATGATAGCCAATCGAAGCAATGGTTCAAGAGTTATGGAAATTCGAAGTTGGGCTACCTAAAATATCTAAAATAATTGTCAAAGATGTATTTGGCCAACTTTATATGTTTCGTTAGGGTCTATTAGCCCTAGGTATTAAGTTTCATTGTCTAAAACCTTCTCGAGTAACATAAAATTGTCTATTTAAGAAAGGCTCGAACATTGTCTAGAACAACTCTAGGTGATAGTTCGTAGCTTGTCTTATAAATTATTGTAATGAAGGTGCCCATGTGAATTAGTATATTGTACTTGTGTATTCTGTAATTTCACATTTGTGATGCAAATAAGAAGTTCATATTTTATTCACATTTTCTATTATGGTTTATGGTATTAAGGGGAGCACCCTTCATCAAGTGGTATCAAAGCTAAAGTTCCTAAGTATGTGGATAGATTGTCATCTGTGAGGCAATTCGCATCAAGACTGTGGTTTGCACTAAGCATGTAGATAAATCACTAATTCTGAGCCAATTTGCACTAGGGTTTTAGTGGAAGTGTGAAAATGCCTCCACGAAGCTAGCATGGTGGAAGAGTTGACGGTGTTACACCTGATGATTTTAGAACCCTCTAGAGGAAAATGCAAGCGATGCAAGAATAGATTTATAGAGGAATGAATCTCGCTATAGGAGATGATGAAAGTGAGGATGAAAGAGAAGAAGGAAACATGGACCCGGATGTAGTAGAGGAAGTTCTTAACCCAGAGGAGGTGAAGCTTTTTAGAACCAGTATTGAAAAAAGACATAAGTTTGATGTTCCCACATTTTTGAGATATCTCAACCCATAGGAATTGATCAACTAGATCAATGTATTGGAAGAGTACTTTAAATATGAAGATATTAAAGATCTAGATAGGGTCAAGTTTGTAAAGGCCAAATTGAAGGGTCATGCAAAGATCTGGTGGCAAGATATCTAGTTGGATCATAATAAAAGAGGAAAGGACAAAATCACTAGATGGGATCAGATGATAGCTAAAATGAAGTGATAGTTTATTCTCATGGATTATGAGCTTGATCTATTGAAGAAAATAGAAGGGTTAAAACAAGTGGGAAATTTTTTTCAAGAGTATATTGAAGAGTTTTACCAATTTCTCATTAGAATTGGCCATGTAGAAGCTAACAAGGAGAAAGTCACCCATTATCTTAATGGGTTACAAGCAAGCATTCAGGATGAGATGAGTCTTGTTCAAGTGACCAGTATTGAGGAGGCATAACATTTTTCTCTAAGGGTTAAGGAGAAACTAAGAAAGAATTTTGATAACAAGAATAGTGGAAGAGGTCATAGTGGAAGATCTGGCTGACAATCTTATGGAGATCATAATGATGATAAAAAAAAAGGACGAGGCTAGAAATAGCAGTTAGAACCAGAGGGGAAATAATTTTAACTATTTCCATGATCAAACCAATAGAGATTAGAGAGGAAGAAGAAAATGATAAGGATCTAGAAGAGGAGGCTTTCATGGAAAATATTTTCACTATGGAGAATGAGGGCATAGAGCATTTGAATGTATCTAGCACCAAGGAAGAACAAATCAAAGAATAGAAGGCTAGGCCAAAGTTGTGCATGTTGTTGAAGATGTCAGATCATCACATTCTAAAAAAGCTAAAAGAGGAGAGGTCCTAGTTAATAGAAGAGTCCTGCTAAGTGGTTAGAATGAACTTGATCAAAGAAGGAGCTTGTTTTGCACCTTGTTTTGCACAAGGTGCAAATGTGAAGATAAGTGTTGTGATGTGATCATTGATAGTGGAAGTACTAAAAATTTGGTGCCAAAAATGATGGTCACAGAGTTGAAGTTAAAAAGAAAGAAACATCCACATCCATACCATATTTCTTGGGTGCAAGATGACTACAAAATCATGGTCAATGAGCAGTGCTCAATGAAGTTCAAGATTGGAAGCTACCAGGATGAGCTACTATGTGATATCATACCTATGGATCTATGTCACATGTTGCTAAGTAGGCCATGGCAATTTGAGAGGCATGTTGTATATGATGGAAAAGAAAATACCTACACTTTGACCAAGGATGGAGTGAAACATAAGTTGAAGTTGTTGAAGGATAAAGAAGAAAAGGTACATAGTGCTGCTAGAATATGTTTTGTTGATGAAAAATAGTTTTTCAAAGGTATGAAGTGTGAGCATATGTGTTTTTTTTTTAATTCCAAAAGATAATAAAGAAGAAGTAGAGGAGGTGCCTACAAAAGTTGCAGATATGTTGGAAGATTTTTCTGATATTGTATTAGATAATGCACCTGATGGATTGCCCCCAATGAGGAAAATCAATCACCAGATGGATTTGGTTTCCAGAGCTAGTTTTCCAAACAAGGTAGCACATAGAATGACACCACCAAAAAGTGAAGAGTTGAACAGATAAGTTCATGAGTTATTGTATAATGGGTTGATTCAAGAGAGTCTAAGTCCATGTGTTGTACCAGTTGTATTAGCACCAAAGAAGAATGGAGAATGGAGGATGAGCATAGATTTTCACACTATCAACAAGATCACAATCAAGTACATATTTCCATTACCAAGGATGGATGATATTATGGATTGTTTGGGTGGAGCTAAGTGTTTCACAAAGATAGATATGAAGAGTGGGTACCATTAGGTTTGTATCAGATAATGTGATGAGTTGAAGGCTACTTTCAAGACAATGAAAGGACTATATGAGTGGTTAGTCATGCCTTTTGGGTTAACCAATGCACCAAACACTTTCATGTAGCTCATGAATGAGGTACTGATGGAGTTTCTGGGTAGATTTGTCATTATTTACTTAGATAATATCTTGATCTTTAGTAAGACATTAGAAGAGCATTTGATCCATATTTGTAAGGTGTTTTATAAGTTAAGGGAAGAAAAGTTTCTAATAAACCTTAAGAAGTGTAGTTTTGTAAAAGAGTTGGTGTACCTAGGATTTGTAGTCTCAATAGAAGGTCTAAAAATAGATCCAAAGAAAGTGGAGGCTATCCTTGAATGGCCTACTTCAAGGAGTGCAACAGAGGTAAGATCTTTTCATGAACTGGCTAGTTTTTACAAAAAGTTCATAAGAGATTTTAACAGTATTTGTGGACCCTTGACTAAAACAAGGAGAGGGGATAGGAAATAATTTAAGTGGACTTTAGGAGCAGATAAGAGTTTTAATCTATTGAAATAAAAAGTTACTAAGCAACCTATTTTAGCACTTCCTACTTATAACAAGGTGTTTCAAGTAGTCTGTGATGCTAGTGGCATTGCAATAGGAGTTGTTATGAGCCAAGAAGGTAGACCTATTGCTTATTTTAATGAGAACTTGAATGATGTAAACAGAAAATATTTTGTTTATGATTAAAAATTTTATGTTATAGTTCAAGCATTGAAGAAGTGGAGACACTATCTTCTTCCTAAGGAGTTTATTTTGTATACTGATCAAAAATCTTACAATATTTGAATAGTCAAAAAAAACTAAACCAAAGGCATTTGAAGTGGGATGAGTTTTGCATAGTTATACATTTTTTTTAAAACATAGGAGTGGGAAGTCTAATAGAGTTACAGATGCTTTTAGTAGAAGACAACTTTTTCTAATAGAAATATAGATAGAGGTGGTTGGGTTCAAGGAACTCAGTACTTTGTATCCAGATGATTTGATTTTGGTGAAGCATGGAAGTCTTGTACAGAACCTGTTACACTTGACAAGACAAAGTGGTTGGATTTCATGGTCTAGCATAGTATGTTGTTCAAAAGAAGCCAATTGTGAATTCCAAGAAGTTCAATGAGGGAGAATCTCATCAAGGAGAAGCATAGTGGAGGATTGGCTCGACATTTTGGAAAAGATAAAACCATAGCTTTGGTTCCTAAGAATTATTACTGGCCATAGTTACAACAAGATGTGAAGAAGTTTGTACATAATTGCAGAGTATGTCATATGGCAAAAGGAGTGAATTAGAATATGAGGTTGTATTAGCCATTACTTGTACCAGAGAAGCCATGGGAGAATGTTAACATGTATTTTGTTCTTGGATTATCAAAGACTAAATGTGGGTATGATTCTATTTTTGTGGTGGTTGATAAATTTTCAAAGATGACACATTTTATTCCTTGCAAGAAGACTAGCGATGTTGTTCATGTGGCAGAATTGTTTTTTAGGGAAGTGGTGAGACTACATGGTCTACCCAAGAGTATAGTTTCTGATTGAAATACCAAAATTGTTGAGAATTTATGGTGTACATTGTAGAAGAAGTTGAAGATAGATTTGAAGTTCATTTCATCACATCATCCACAAACTAATGGACAGACAAAATTTGTGAATCGCAATTTGAAAAAGTTGTGAAGATGTTTGGATGGAGATAAGCCAAAAGAATGAGATCTGATTTTACCAGGGGAAGAATTTGCATATAATAATTTTGTCAACAAGAGTATTGGTAAATCAGCATTCTAGATTATATATGGGAGTAGTCCCAAAAATGCTTCTAAATTATGATAGTTGGATAAAGGAGAGATAAATAGTGCTGAAGTAGAAGAATTTGCTAAATATATGAAGAACATCCATGAGGAGGTGAGGAAGTACATCATAAAGATGAATACAAAATATAAGGTTAAGACAGATGTGAAAATGAGATATAAGAAATTTCAAATTGAAAATGAAGTCATGGTTCATTTGAGAAAGGAGCATTTTCCAGTGGGTACCTATAATAAGCTAAAGATTAAGAAGTTTAGATCATGCAAGATAGTGAAAAGGCATGATTTTGAAAATAATTATGAAGTGGAGTTGCCTGCTAAATTGAATATTTCACCATTATTTAATATTTTAGATTTGACAGAGTATTATGAAGGAAGTGATGGAGATGAAGTTGTAGAAGCACAATGGAGTATTCCAGTAGCTAGTTCGGCTACAAAAGAGATTGAGGAGATACTAGATAGTCATATTGGAAAAAGTAAAAGGAACAAAATTTATGAGAAATATCTAATCAAATGTAAAAGGAGACCAGTAGAGGATTCATCATGGCTAGCAAGGGAGGAGGTTAACCCTCTTGGTTTTCCTCTGAACACTTGAGACATGACAGGGTCACTTCTCAAACTATCTTGGGTGTCTGATGCAGGAGCATCCCAGGTGTAAGAGCAATCTTTCATCAACCAAAATATTTTCTTTTCAGTCTTTTCTATTTTAATAAAGACTAGTAGACAAGGTGGTTACTATTTATGAGAGTTTGCTATTTTTAGTAAGTTTATCATACAAGCTTGGAATGTTCTCATTTTCTACATGAAGGTTCATTTTAGAGTTATAAGCCTACCATAAAAATCTCATTGCTCCAGCTTAAGTATTACAGAAGTTACTACGGATTTTTTGTGAAATTTTTTGTAGAAAAATCTTCAAGCTCACTGTTGGAGGCCTTAGAGTTCCCGGATGAGATCCAAAAACTCAATGAAAGAGTGCTTACACAATTTTAAGCTTGTAGATCAAGAGATGACATTTATGAAAAGTGGTTTTAATAGCCAATTGAAGCAACAGTTCGAGAGTTATGTCCTTCCAAAGTTGGCCTACCTGAAATATTTAAAATAATTGACAAAGATGTATTTGGCCAACTTTATATGTATTGTTAGGGTCTGTCAGCCCTAGGTATTAAGTTTCATTGTCTAGAACCTTCCTCAACAACATAAAATTTCCTATTTAAGAAAGGCCTAAACATTTTCTAGAACAACTCTTAGTGATAGTTCACAACTTGTCTTGCAAATTATTGTAATTAAGGTGCCCCATGTGGGTTAACATATTGTACTTGTGAATTCTTTGTATTTCTACATTTGAGGTGAAAATAAGAAGTCCATATTTTGTTCTTTTATTTGTTGTTATTTTTTTGTTTTCTATTATGGTTTATAGTATTAAAGGGAACACCCTTCATCAAACATGACCCCCACCCCCCAACAAGAAAAAATTGCATTCTTTTATTGAATTTTCTTCTAATCTTTTGACCTCTACTTGATCTCCCTATTATAGATTTACTAAATGTCTCACTTTTGTCTTCTATTCCTTCATTTTGCTCAGTCAAGGAAGATAGATTAGAAAAATACCTATTGGTGATGCCTACAATCCATAAAATGAGTAAAATACTAGGACTAAAGTTGATGTTGACAGTAAAGAGAAGATATGAAAATAAAAAAGTGTCTTTATAGGTTCTATTGATTTATACCTATCAATACATGTCATTGTGCATGATTTTGATCAAAGAAGTTAAATAGATTTCATATGTAAATCATTTATCTTAAGTTAGCCAAAAAATACATGATATATATGCTACAAATTATGTAGAAGACAAAAATTACATGATGCATTCATGGAAAACATTGTATATTTTTTAATTTCTTACCTCTACTTTATATGTTGTAGCTATGCAATATCATTGCATATACTCCATGATAGTAGAGTTCAACACATAATAACTTAATTATGAAAACATAAGTCAAATAGAACTCTATAAATAAATCACTCCATCATACTTGAAATTGATCATACGTTGACATATATTTCATTGATCATCATCTTCATCCATGTCATTATTATCATCACCATCATCATACTTGTCACTTTGATCATTGTCATCAGCACCATCTTCACTGCCATCATCATCATCCTCATCACCATCATCATGACCATCATCACCTTGATCATCACCATCTTAATCACCATGATCATGATCATCATTATCACCATGATCATCGTCATCATCATCATCACCATCATCGTTAGCATCACTAGAATCATCATTATATTCTTCTTCTTCATCATTGTGTAATAGTCATTCATGATCATCATTTACTTTATCTTCCAATTTTTCAATATCTTCTTCTTCCATCACATTATGCTTTATTGGTCTTCCTCTTGGATCATGTCTGACAACAAATGACCAACTTAGTTCGTGTGGAATGTCAAAGTAAAACACTTGCTCGTATTGGCTTGGAAGAACATAGGGCTCATCTCCAACTAGCTCAAATGACCTTGTATTAATCATTGTAAATTCACTATCATGTTCAATAACAATCCTATTATGATTATTTCAATTTAGTCATAGCATGTACCGTTTGATGACAAATAGAACTAATTTGAATGAATTAAAGTCACATTCAAGTATATCATCCAAAATATCATAGTATCAATTTTTAGATTGTTGAGGACGTATGTCATTTTTAGAGAAAATTTTGGTGACCTCGAAGACTGCACTTACCCCAGAATCATAAAAAAAAATTATTTTGTCTAATTTTTTTATGCGAAATTTATGGCCATGGTAGTGCATAGCTTTGTAGTATTTGGTCTGTAATTATTCAAACATGTCAAGATTATTTGCATTAATCTGTGAATTGATATTAAACTTATGGGTCATGATTAATAATATTATGTGTACCTTTCTATCTCCTAAGCCATATGCTAGATCAAGTACCATTGGCATAACATTGGGATCTCCATTATAATGGGTTTTTTAAACCAATGATGCAACATTGTTTGATATTAATGAATGATTATTTTCTTGAAACTATTGAATCCATACCATCATCAAATTAAAATTGTTTGCAATATACAAATGTAGTACTTTCCACTCAAGACCAACTATAAAAAAAATTAACTAGACTAGTTAGAAATAACTTATATTGATGATGAATAACAATTAATTAACTACAATAACATCTTATTTCCTCAATCTACCTTTTCCCATCAAGTACTCCCCTTCAAATATGTTAATGGAGTTGGGATCCCAAATGTGATATAAATTAATTTTTGATACAAACTTGGTAAGATGTTCCCTAATGTTCACCATGGTCTAGTATCTCATATATCCCTCTACCATAGAACCCTCAAGATGTGCTCTTTGTCAAGCCAGACCCTTCATAAATTTCAAGTGCCTCTCAACCATCCCACACTAACTTAGTTTGTAAAGGTAGACACAATTCAATCTCCTCAACTTAATGTATGAGGTACTATTCTTGAGTATTGAAAAAAGTTGAAGGTAGATACTTTTGCATTTCACACATAAGCTATGAAATTTTTTCTTCCAATATTTTATATCTTTTTTTATCAATTTCTTTAGATGTAACCACCTAAAAGAGATTTAATATGCAAAAACATATAAATGAGATTTTATATTAAAAAATATATAATAAATTACATAAAAAGTAAAGCAACTCATAAATATAGTATATGTATAAAAAATATAAGAAATAACACTTCTAACCTCATGTATTTTCCAAGATCATATATAACTTGTTTAATATTATTGTTAAATTGGTGTGGGAGGGATATAGGTAGGACGTACTGCAATCATTAAAAAATGATCTTTTTAATATATTATGAAATAATACAATAAAAAGTACATACAATTTTACAAATATATTGTAAATGGAGAACATGACTTACCTTGATGAAGGTATGTCACTAATGTGTTTTCAACCCTGACCCAAAATCACCTTTCTTTGATACAAGACTACTTATATTTGCAACAAATCCTATAAAAATTCCTTTTTTATGACTTCTTTTAATACATCACGTTGCTGCTCCATTAATAACCAAGGAAGGGAACTCATATTTATGTGGTCTCCATTGTTAATTGATTCAATGAAATTTTTCAGTGCATGATTGGATTCATGGATGTCATTATAAATTTTGACATTTTTTCCTCTATCACACCTTGCATCTAATAGTTTTCATAGTGTATCTATTACATTATTTCTAATATGCATAATATCAAACAAATGCACAATTAAGAAATCTTTGTAGTATGGTAACCTACTAAATTGAGTAGGATAACTTTTTATTCCTCTAAGAAGTTGGTCATTGATACCTTAACCTTCACAAGCATTAATTACATTATTACTAAATAAAAGACAATATCAAAATATAAATTTCAAACTTTGGATTACAAATTGGACATTGGCTCGACAATTTAGTCACTTCCATAAATGAGGTGTCATTCTTTGTGGTCTTGATGTTGTCTCTTCTTTCCCATTAAAAAGATGTTTTTCAATAATTCGATATTTATAATTATTGTGAAAAAAGAGTATGAACTCATCAAGCACCTGCTTTCCTAAACTTCTTGAATGATGAGATTTCATCTTCAAACCATAAATTGGCATGCAAATTTTTCCTTTATCTGAAGACCTAAAAGATCATGTACAGCTGGATTATGTATAATTATCATGCACAACTTAAACATACAACAATAATGTGTAATCACTATTACAAACTAAAAATATGTGACCTTAACAATATAACATACCACAAAAATGAGTTAGCCTAGGGGGATTATATATTGTCCATACAAGCATTACATAGAATTGAAATTGTCTTTGTCCTATTGGTCTAGAGATGTCATACATAGTGATCTTATTTCATAACTTCAACTCTTCATCAATAAGGGGCTCAATATACACGTTCATATCTTTAACTTGGTACTTACCTAGTAATTGAATGAACAAAAATATTATATAATTATTATGACCATTTTGATGCACTACTTATAAATTAATTTAAATAACTATTAAATGAAAAAATACTTGGTAAAATCATTGTCAAAATTATGTGCTCCCTCTTTATGGACATCCAAAGAGGAATGTTATTGTTACTAAAAAAAATAGGCCACATTGAGTAAACAAATCTCATATCTCTAAATGGATTGACACTATCTGTTGCTAATGAAAGCTTGAGATTACAAGATTCTTCTTTAAAGTGTGGTCATGTTTTTTCTGTCTTTAAATGTAGAACCATCCACAGACATTCACATAATGTCATCTTGATTTCTATTGTGTGCATGGTAATTAATAAATTGTGGCAAGCTAGTGCACCTGAATAATTGTTCAAGACGTGGAATAATGAGAATGTACCAAAGAACCTTGTGAGACACTTTTTTTTAAATTTGATATATTTGATATCTACTAATATAACAATCAAGGCATTCTATTGTAAATTCATGTTATTTATGATATAGAATGTGATCATTGGAATATGCATGTATTATTTGATACTTCACTCCAATTTGATTCAGAATGGTAGATAATTTTTTATATGAATGAGGCAAAATGTTTGATGGTGGTTAAAAAACTCACTTATCAACCTACAATGACAAATGTGAATTGTTAATATAATGAATAGTAATGGTATGCTAACATTGAAGATGACAAAAATGGCATACCTTAGCATACATGACATTGCTACATTGGATATACCATTCATAACCTTCAAGTTCACCTACAACACTATGACAAAGAGAAGAGTTTTTTGGGAGCCTTGGCATAGGGGCTTGTATGCCTTCTCAAGTATAGGTATATCAAGACCATTGTCATCATCATTATCAGATGCACTAGTACCATCATCATGATCATCTTCATCAACTATGTCAATACCATCTTCTTCAATCATGTCCTCTATCACATTATCATCTTCTTCCATGGGAGTGTTATCCTTAGCTTGGATATTCACACCTCCATGTTCCTCTAGTTGAAAATCTACATTCACTAATCGATGAAAATCGTGCTCCCCTTCAACGTGACCATGTTGCCTACAATGACTCTAAGCTACTGTGATTATAATTCTTCGATTCTTTAAGCCCTTACACTTTTTGTAAGGACAATTACATTTATCAACTTTTCTTCAAAACTAAGATCACAATCTAATAATTGTCTCGTTATTTAGTTCTAGGTTTATATTGCCAAGCATGGGCTTTCTTCATAGGAAAATATATCTGCAAAATTATTGGACATGTTGTACTTAATGTTTATATCTACACATATGGTTTTGAAAGAAAATTTTGGTGTAATTAATGTGTATATTTGCAAAAATATTGGACATATTGTACTTAATGTTTATATTTGCACATATGGTTTTGAAAGAAAAATTTGGTCTAATTAATGTGTATATCCACAAAAATATTGCACATGTTGTACTTAGTGTTTACATTTGTACATATGGTTTTGAAAAAAAAAATTGGTCACTTCGCTCAAATTCATCCATATTATAATCAATGAAAAATTGTTTTCTTATAATGTTATTTGTTAATATCCTACTTTGTATCACTTCATCCTTAATTCTTCTTGAAGATGTAAATTCTTAAATATTTTTTATTTCAATAGTTTCTTAACTTCATCACTAAAACACCCAATTCTTGATTTTTGAGTGTTTTGGTGTTCAAAAATGGAAAGCATGTCTATTTCACCTTAGACATGCATTTCATACAATTCCTAGAGGTTTGGGACCAGTTGGTTTCCGTTAGGATTAAAATGCAAAAAGTTGTTAGATTTGACAAGAAATTACAAATATGCAAAAATGCAATTTTGCAAAGTTGTCAAAAATGTATTTTTGGCCTCCCAATGTTTATAACCATCAAAAGTTGGTTTGAATCAATTGGATAAAGGTATTTAAGAGTCATTGTGTTAATTTCATAAATGATCATCAAGTTGTGCAAAAGAATCACATTTTATGAAGGGAAAAACCATTTTTTTGGAGCAAATTTATTTTGTATGGTTATGTATGGATTGGTAAGGATAGATGATGAAGATGTGAAGTTGGATGCCTATGTTACCTTTCATTTGCAATTGATTTGGTTGAATTTCAATGAGTTCTGAGGTAGTTATAGCAATTTTTTTGACTACAGATCTAAAACCCTCATTTCAAGGGTTTCAAGCTAAGAAATGGCCATAACTTGCAATTTCACTGGTAGAAATCGATGCCTTTTGGTGAAATGCAAGTAGATAGGATGTATTTTGAGACTTCAAAGGCTCAGGACAAGAAAAGACCATTAGCCACTTCAAACTTGATGCCCTAGGCTTAATATGACTACGTATTTAGCCTTAGAATGCATTGTTTAAGCAAGTAATCAACAAGGGAAGATTGTGGGTCAAATTTTCTGGATGGAACAATTCATTCTTGATCTGTAGAAGGTCACCAAACCAATAGATCAGTTTTATGCATCCAATGGATTATTCAATCTTCTGTCATTTAATTCATGTCATATGATATGATATATCTAATATATGTGTTCATCATTTCTTATAATCAACAATTAACGAGGTCTTATACTATAAATTTAGTATTTTTCTCTCGTGACCTCAAAAAGTAAACATTTTGCAATTAATGGTGGTAAGTGAGAAGAGATGCGGCTACTCATGTTTGGTGAAAGAGATGTTGCTATGGAAACTACACACACACACACATATCATCTCTATGTGCTTTTTTTTTGTGTGTGTGTGTGTGTGTGTGTCTGTCTGTTAGGGGAATGTGTTTGAATAATTTTGTTTAGAATAAAAATATTTATGTGTCCATTACCCTATGTTAAGGGGAAGAGTTTTGGTGAATTCATAGAGAGGAGATAAGTAGGCATTGCCTTGTCATTGTTAGGGAGGGGTTTATTTCCTTATAGTATAAAGTGTCCATTACTTGCGAGCAAAAAGTAGTTTAATTCTCATACATCCATATGCACCATTGTGGTGTGGTAGGAAAATTATTTTCTTTTGTTATGGTTGGTTGATTCCTTTTTTGATATGTGACTCTACTTTGTGTATGAGCAAGTGCACGAGAGCTTGCAAAACAAATCACTTGGATAAGTTTGAGAAGTTCTTATTGTTGTTTTGTATTGATACCATAGTGTTCAATAGATGGTTTTGCTTGAGCTAGTAAGATCCAATTTGGGCCAAGGAAAAAATGACAAGACTCATTTTTATAGTGAACTGTAGAAACTTACTGGGATCACTGTAAGAAATAATTGAAGTCATAAAAATGCCCAAAATCATCTTTGAGGAAGAAAATAAGAGGCTATAATGGAGGGATTGTGAGGATGGACAGAAGAAGAAAATAAGAGGCTCTCCCTTAATAATGGAGCAAAATACTAAATTTAAATTTTGTGAAAGAGCAATAAAACAAGTTGATTTGGACTTTAATCTACAAATACTAATAATATCAATTTCAAAATGCTTATGCAACAAGTAACAAATACCAATTGCAATGGAATTTTTGATCAAATGAGAGAAACTCATAGAGGTAATTACTAGCTAGGGACTTTGGGGTTCCTGAATGCCCTAGAAAAATTAATGAAACTTTTAGCCTTTTGTGATAGGTCACGCATAAGATATAGCAAGTTGTATCACAACCATTGACACCACAAGAACACCATAACCAAGTCTAAAAGATGGAAACCTATAATCATTAGATGAATTTATGAACCTGCTTATCATTATAATGAATTCAAAAACCAAGAACAATTAGGGCCAATAACCAAGACAAAAATTGTTGATCAAAACTAATCCTAACCATGAAAGAATAATAAAAATTTGATAACCATAGAACTCCCCTTGAGTAGATAAATTCTTTTTGTTTCTCAACACAATTTCTCCCTCATTTTTGCCATATGGGAAAATGGTTGAAACAAGCAAAAACAAAAAAACTAAAGAGCTAGAGAAGGTTTACAAATAAAAAGATTTAGTTGTAAGTACTTCCTTATACCTCTCCTTCAACACCAAATTTTTTTTCTTCCAATTCATAATAGTTTCCCCAATTGAGCACTTAAATTGTTACACTCCAACTTTTTGAGAGATCCTATATATCCACTTTGAGATGAGGAAATTTTTCATAAAGTTGTTAGCCTCAGTCAATAGATTGGCAACTTTCTCCATCCTAACTTTAGTCATATCCATTGTGAGTCAAAATATCTTGATTAAGTCCTCCCTATGTTGTTGTTGAGGTAGAAACTCAATCTGTAGCTCACTAACTCTTTTTATGTACACACCATTCAAATCCTTGATAATTCTGTAGGTTTTATCAATATCACTAAGATCATTCTTGATCTACTCACATTGTATTTAAAAATTGGCTACTACATGGCATGCCACTATAGATATAAATACTTCAAAAAAATTGAGTATATGTTATATATATTGGTTAAATGCTTTAGTTCTAGCTGAGAAACTGATTTGGGAGATTGGTGACTATAAGATGGTTATAATTCTCACTCTCTATGTTAGTGAATTTTGATTCTAGGAACAACCAAATTGTATTGTTCTTGGGAAGCACTAAAAACCATTGCTGAAGAATTATCAAAGTTAATGGTTAAATCAATTATAAGCTCTTCAAAGAAATTATGATAAGCCATTTGAGGTTTTGTAGAACTTCTAGAAATAAAAAGCTTGGCTAGTAATATACCGTGTAAAAGATTGGCTAGTAATATACTATGTCAAAGTTGTCCTAGTCTTTTGAGGCTTCTTCATTGATTGAGATATAAAACCCATGAAAATCATATTTATCATATGAATTTACAAGGTATTATCTTATCTCTAAGAAAAAAATTGTATTATCATACATGGCCTAATGTATTTTCGAAATCAATTCAAAAGGGAGTTGGCACTAATGGAAGGTTTTTATCAAGACGCTTAAATATCACATATTAAGATTTGATTTCTAGATTAGAAGTATTAAATAGTCAAAGTTGACTTATTTTCTAAGATTAATTTTTTCCTAGTATATAATATTTAAGACTACCATTTTATGAATCAATCATGTCCTACTATCTCACCTAGTATTGGATAAGATCCCTTTGTTTTATTAATTTCCTTTCCCTTGCTCTATGCTACTCCAAACATCTCTCAAGCTACTAGTGCGCTCTTGTATAGCTTTTTTACTCTAATTCGTTATAGTATAAAAATGACTAATTGTTGTTAATTTGATATGGATAACTTATGAACTAGATATTTAAATGAGCTATTAAAGTTGAAACTTTAGAATATACAATCTTAAGAATTATTTAAATGAGTTATTAAAGTTGAACCTTTAGCATATGCAATCTTAAGAATAATTTAGATATTATAACAATTAGATTAATTTTATTTATTTATCTTAGACTCTAGCTCTATTTAGATTTACACATAAAATGGCCCTCCTACGCAAGCTTTTTTATCACCTAGAAGTCCAACAATACTGAATAATAAATATGTTACAACCAATCTCGTTTGATTTTGTGTAAATAGTAAGGATTTTGAAAAAGGTGGTTGAAGACGGCTATGAATGAATGAATGTAAGATTTTTAATGACATCCATGAGGTCATAAGCCTAAGGGACCCACATAAAACTCCTAGTCAGTTTGATGTGATTTCTCCAGACTGTCTCTTTTGTTGTGAATTTGCATAAATAAAATGCCCCCCTTGAGAAGACTTAGTCCTTTGAGAAGGTCTTTTGTGTTGTTCACTTTTATAGTTTCTTTGTGTTGGTTGTGAATGTACTTGTATGCTATACAATCCTTCAGATAGTGCCACTCCATTTCCACCACACCCTTGTTGCAAAATCTACAAATTATGTCCTCCCACTCTTCCTTAGGGACCTTCCATCTACCAGTTTCACATCTCAAATGGTGTGAACCAAATCTCAGTTGAGCAATTAGGATTTTTGCCTTTCCTTTGATCTCGGATCCTAAATACCCTTTGTCATCATGTTTGCATGTGCGGATTAAATTCTTTGACATAATAGGCTTTTTTTTTCTACCTAACTAGTTTGCCCACATGGCAGATCTGATTTTTTCTACCACTCATTTTTTTAATTTCAAAATTATTTTTTGGGCACTCTTGGTAGTCAATGCTCCACTTGTTGAACCATTTATCATTTTGTTTCTTCCATGTCTTCTTCTGACGAGCTAGTTCTCTATCAACCACCCTACTAGGCCAGCGATGTGCATCCATTTTACTCATCTTTTTTAGACAGTTCAACAATTTAACAATTGTCGAGGCCTCCATTGGGAACATGTTGGCCTCCGCTAAAATAATCTCGTATGAAACTGTTGATTTGATTTTGAGATTAGTTGTGATGAAGTGTTTCTGAATTCTTTCAATTTTTTTTGCCATTTATGGTTTGATATGTTGCTCCCCCATACCTTGCTACCATATAAAATAACTGGTGTCACTAACAACTCAGAGGGTTTTCATAGTCTTCCAATCTCATAACTCTGTTGTCCTGCACCTGTTTTGAAGAAGATAAGATGTCTTCCATCCCCCCTATATCTTTTTTGATATGCATGTTTCTCAACTAAGCCAATAATGGAAATCTATCCCCATATATTTGTATTCTGCTACAATTTCTAGTGCTTTGTCATTAAATATGCAAGTGCCTTATTGTTTTCTTTTCCTCAAAGAAAAGACCATGATCTTAGTCTTAAAAGTGTTGACCTCCATCTCTACCTCTGTGCAAAAGGTTTTTAAGTTCTTCAAATGCTCCCTTAGCCCCTGTGTTGTTTTAGTAATGAGAATAAGGTCATTATCATAAAGAAGCAATCTAATCGCATATTTAATCAGTTGAATTCCTTCTCCATTGGCTTTGTTTAGCCATTCCTCTAACTTGTCAATATAGAGGCCAAACAAGGTAGGAGATAATGGGCAATCCTATTTAACCTCTGTGTCACTGCCAAAACACTCTAACATGCCCACTTTAGTTCTGATTTTCGCTTTAACCTGCTCATAAAATTTATAAATAACAGCTCTATACTTTGTTGGGACCTTCAATTCTTGCTTCCTATTCCATAACTTATCCCTAGGGATGGTGTCAAAAGCTTTCTTAAAGTAAAAAAAGCAGCAAAGAGCCTCTTCCCCCTATTTATCCCATGTTTTTTCGACGAGGAACATTATGGTAATGCAATGATCAATGGTGGAATGTTTTGGTCTGAAACCACTCTTGTAGCTCTTTTCCCTTTTTTTTCTACCCATCTGTTGATTCTCCACTCTACCATACTCCCGTAGAGCTTGCTTAATAGGGGGTTCACCATGATGGTGCAGTAGTTGGAAGGGTTGTTGACATCCCTGCTTTTATGGAGAGGAATAACTACACTGGTGGTCCACTCCATGAGAAAGCAGCCTTGCGTGACCATATTAAAATTGTTCTTGATGTGTGGAGTTAACAAATATGTCTCCCACTTTAGAAATTAAGCCTACAACCTATCAACATCTTGAGCTTTTCCACTTGCTAATCTCCTTATCCCTAGAGTAATGTCTTCATCAAAAAAATAGTTCATTCGAATTGTTGATTGTGGGGAATGAAACTTCATCCTTCGGTCTCTAAAAAGAGTCTTTACATATTCTAACCATTGAGAATCCGTAATTTTATTTTCAGCCTATTTTCTAGTTTCTTGTAACTTCCTCCAAAAATCTTTAGGATTGTGCTTTCCTAACTTGATTAGCTCCTTCCTTCGATTAATCATATATTCTTCTTTTTTGGATTTGATTAGCGATTTGTATTCTCTTATGATTGTTTTATTTTCCTTTCTCCCTTTAAATTTTCTTTTTGCGACTTTGCATTCTTCGTCATACCATGGGTTAGCTGGAAAGGTGTTTGACATGCTCTTCTTTACCCTTGTTCTCTTACAACCCTTTAGCGCTTCTTGAATTAGTGGGATTTGTGAGTTGCTATTGATGTGACTTTTCTTATCACTATTTTCTTTGATATTCGTGATGTCATGATGCATTTGGATCTATTGTTCAAGAGTGGTGCAAATATCTTTTTATTTTTATTGTTTATAAGAATCTTGCCCTCTTTATGTTCTTTTGTGCTTTCATCTAAGACCTGATCACTTTTTAGCCTTTTGATCTTCATATTGTATTTAATACAAAGGCGCATATGGTCCTAATTTAGCTCTATACGACATTGTTTAACTCTGAAATCAACTACCTTGGTATGGTTGATTGTGAACATATCATATAGTCCACCACACTTTGTTTGTTATATGTTTTATAAGTAAATTTGTTTGAGTTAGGCCACATCTTCATACCATTACACACAACCAACCCGTGGAGGCTGCATAGCCCTAGGAGTTCAACCCCAAAGTAAGACACACCACCTTTTTCACCCTGTGAAGTCTGTTTACTGATGCTATCATCGTCTTCTTTTAGCCACAAGGGATTGTCATCCCTTGTTAGATCGTTGTCCAGCTGAACAGCTTGGTTGCTCGTAGTCCTAGCATTAAAATCTCCTAAAAGGATTGTGTCACTAGTTTGATTAAAATAAAGCACATATTTCCTTAAAGATGCAAATGGGTCTTTGTTGTCTAGATGCCTCTTTTTATAGAATTTAGAGCTTTATGGTGTAAAATTAGCACATTGCTA
This sequence comes from Cupressus sempervirens, assembly GCA_028749045.1. Taxonomy (NCBI): domain Eukaryota; kingdom Viridiplantae; phylum Streptophyta; class Pinopsida; order Cupressales; family Cupressaceae; genus Cupressus; species Cupressus sempervirens. Next base: position 397,640,702 of record CM053791.1, on the reverse strand, counting down.
GCTATGTGATCTCCTCATCATTCTCGATCTTCAGCCATATAAATTGTTTATTTGGGTCCTCTTTCTCCAATTTTATGTTTTTGTTCCACACATCTTTTATCAAGATAGTAATCCCTCCATGGCCTTTACCTGTCTTTGTTTCTTCATTCCACACAGAGACTTTATTGTACCCTCCAAAATTTGGAATCCTACACCCATCATGTTCATGTGTTTCTATGAGACAAATAATGTCTTGCCCCTCGGCTATAGGCCCTAACCCCGATCCTCTTCTCCGTGGATATCCTCTACAATTCCAACTCACCATGTTTAGATACTCTTGTGGGGCCCTAAGTTCATATTTCTGATTCACTAATTTATGGACAATCTGTGCTTTACCATTTTTCATCCAAGCCCATTTGCCGGCAGCCCTTGCTGATTTTACTTTCTCTCACTCCTTCCTCCTTTTCTCTTGCTAGTTGATGGTTAAATCCCCATCTAAGTATATTTGGGTGTCTTTGAGTAGCCTCTTGTTCTTCAAGATTGTGCTTTTGTCTTCTATGTTACTGAAAGTAACTCTCACATGTCTATTTTTCCCCATTCCCATACTTCTCCCAATTATGTTTGCTTGCCGGATTTTACCTGTCCAATTTAGTTTGTCCCTAAGGAAGTCCTCTGTCAAAATCTCTATTTTTTCACATTCCCCATAGTCTTTTAAGCCTTTGATAACGATGTTGACAACCTTTTCTTGTATTTCTTTCTCTTCTCTGATTTGTCTCTTGACTTGTTTTTGAATGACTTCCTCTTGTTCCATGGATGGTTTATTGACCACTTGTGCCCATGATTTGGCTTTTTTTATTTGCTCTCTTAGTTCATTTTCTCTTAGCACCATGCTTGCTAATGTTGCTTGAACTTCCTCAATTTTTCTTGTGTTATTTGATTTAGTTATTTTTTTCAAGTTATTTTCTATTGTCACTTTCCTTTCATTCAAAGCATGTTTGATAGTGATTATTTCTTGCTGCCCTCTCTCGATGTCATCTTGAAGGTTTAAGGCCTACTTTTTCAACCATTTGTTTTCTCTTTCAAATTCCTAGTTGGTTATTGTGACCTCCTGCAACTTTTCTCTATCCTATTGTCCTTTCTCCTCCAAGTCCTCTATCCTTCTTTTCATCTCCATAAGTTTATTCGCATACATTTCCGAAGACCAAATCCATTCACATCCTTCTTTTCTATGCATCTACTATTGGCATTTTCTTTTAGTTTCAGCAACTTTATTTATGCATCCTCTACTATTGTACTATTTTAGACATTGAGATCACGTGCCTCTGGAGCATTTGCAAAAACAATGCATGTGCACTATTTCTACATTTAGAATTTGTAAACGTAGCTTAAAAGATACTCTACGTTATTATGTTATTGAGTAAGAGCTAATCAACTTGAATTAATATTCTCGACAGACAACAAATATAGTTGTAGATGACAAACATTATTCAGCTACCAGACATTGAAAATAAAACACAGATTCAAATGCTAGGTGGTAGGAGCAGTGTGGTGTATTGATAAGAAATAAAAATTATTACCACGCTACCAATTATATCAAAATATATTCAACAACATGTGCTATTACAAAGAAAGATGAGTCACATTTAGTGTATAAAAAATGATTCAAAATAAGAAACAAATCATTGTTATAATTTTAGTGTATGTGCATATGATTTCATAATCATGGAAAGGGAATAAGCCGCTAGGTAATGCATGATAGAGGTATTAGACTATGGAAGTTTTGAGACTGAGATTAATGAAAGTAACAAACATTGTTTCTGCAGTAAGCAGATTTTATTTTTGAAAAAAGATCAAACGCTTGTGCTATATAAGAAGAAGGTAGGAATAATGTAGAGTATGTGTTCACCATAAAGTTAAAACCAATGCCCTCTTTTGTTTAAGAGATTCAAAGTAAAGGGAATAAATCTTAAGTTTCAATGTGCTGATAGTGTACAGCCAAAGCATTGAATTTTTCATTTTTCTCAAACTGTGCATAGATAGTCAAATTCATATATAAAGTAGCAGTCATAGCCCAGTGACTCAATACATAAAGAGTCCCATTCATATATTCAATGGAGAATGCATATAGTGTTTCTAGAATCCAACATAATATAAAAACCCTCAAGTTTCCATTTTAAACAGCAGAATCAATCAAATTCCTCTTACAGTGCAACAGCTATACAAATACATCTAGAGTTCCCTCTCAAAGAGAATCTGTATAAAAATCACATTGTACATGATACAAAAATCACCAACGAATCATATTTGCAAAGAAAATTTGCATTTGGGCACCCACAGTTTATAACTAAAATTGTCCGTTGGTATTTGATCCCCTAACTCGGCTTTTAGGCAAATCATCCTCCACTTAATTAGTGAATAATCACCCTTCTTGTTAGTCCAAAACATCATTCCTCTGCACTACAACAAGTTAACAACATCAAGGTCTAAATTGACTTTGATTGGTTACAGTATAAAAATGGCTGATTGTTATTAATTTGATGTGGATAACTTATGAACAAGATATTTATAAACTATTATTAATATACATATAGATAGCTATTGAGGTATTAATTGGGGTCCTACACTTCTATCTTAATTTCATCGTATTTTTGGTGATGCAGTTTCCTGTTGGGCATATCCATCAGTTGTTGAAATCCTGAGTGACTGCAAATGGGAGGGTTGGGGCAACAGCAGCAGCATATTCAACAGCCATATTGGAGTATCTGACTGCAGAGGTTCTTGAACTGGCAGGAAATGTGAGTAAAGATCTGAAGGTGAAACGAACAACTTCAAAAATGTATCCAAGTTTATGCATCTTGAAATGGCTCCAACCTGAAATGGCTCCTGCCAAACAAACTCCGCAAAATAAGAAATTATGAACCTGATTTTTTTAATTTTTTATTATGAACCCAATTTGGTCAAAATTTCAACCAACTCGGGCATAAAAACAAAAAAATGTATTCAACAAGCCCATTAAGGGCTTGGCCGAAATAAAAGGTTGAAAATTGACCTATAATGTACTAGTGTTAAGAAACTGGGTCCGATATAATTACAATTTCTTTTTTTACTTCCACAGTATGATTCTATTCCACCCACTTTTTGTGATTAACAATCACAGGCTACTTTTGTGGAATAATAGAAACAGTTCACTTATGTGGATTAATAGAAACACTTTCCTATAAAAATGTTTAAGGTGATTTTTTATTCTAGAGTATAACTTCATTCAAAAAAAATATGCTCGTTGCCAGTCACAGAGAGAGAAATAACAATATCCTAATAAAATAATAAGGAAATGGCCAAAGGGTAAACTATTTTGTTTGCCCCCTGCCTATATTTTGTTTTCTTTCTGTATCTATATATGCAGGGGGCAAACAAAATAGTTTACCCTTTACCCGTTTCCAAATAATAATACCGTCCAGCTGAAACCTGCAAGAAATCCAATAAACCCAAATGTTTAGCAAAACCTATTACTTTGTAGAGATTGCAAGAATAATCTATAAGGATATTTAACCAATGGAAACTGCAGAGTTTTCATGCTACATATGTTTCTTCTGATTGTATTGGCAAAACATATTTCCCCTAGTTTTCATCAGTATCTTATTTCATACTAGTAATATTTTTCTACAAAAATCGATGTTATATATAACTTGTCATAGGTTGCATCTCTCTGAACATGTTAAAACATATCAAAGATAAAGACACGATGTTATCACAGTAAGACAATTCATTGCTCACATTATAAGATTTTATTCAAATCTAGTCAAAGCCCTTAGCATACTTACTAAGGTAGATAATATCTTTGATGTCAAATTGTTCATAGTACATATACCTCAGATATTCATTTTGAGGATGAATCTATTCTAAAAACTCAAACTGATATACTAAAAACGTTTGAGACACTTGTAATAAAGCCCAGTCCCAAATAATTGAATTGTGAGATCTCTTCCCCAAGAAGGAAGCTTTAGATTACACCTACAGTACCATCAGCAATCCCCAACACCTATTTATAGCATTCCCTTTGCAATAAAAGTAAGAAGTTAGGACTCTGCCAGTCAACAGAAAACATATCATCCAACTTCTTGTCTCTTGATGCTACTCCAACCATGTTTATTGACAAAATATCAGCAATACAGGAAACCCAATGATAGATCAAACAAATTCAGGAACATCTTCACAATGTCTCAATTGAATTATTAATGACAAAAATACATATATCATTGTTCATGGATTCCAAGTTATGAGTTTGCAACAGATACTGATAACAACTCATCATCTTCGAGCCTTTCATAGAAAAGCAAACTTGCATATGCTCCAAGAACACATTTTTCTGTTACTCTCTCTACACGAGAATCTGAAATTCTGAACCAAATTACATCAGAGTTGGCCATATTCTTATTACCAATTCTGGCAAATTCACATTCTTTCGAGTTTCTATTTTCTTTCTCATCGATGTATGTTGCCTTCTCTGCATGATCCGTTTCAGTTGTCATGCACAATGCAGATGCTTCTGTGAGATGCTTACTGACCTTTACCTTACGATAGACAGTATAGTGCCCACTTCCCAAATTCCCATGGTGCTGCACAACAGAAATAAGTCCATAGGGCAAACTCTCTTGACTTCCTACACATCGAGCATTATCCAGATCATCTGTAGTAGCATTTCCATTTTGATCTTTTATGGGCTGTAAATGTGAATTTGAGCTGTATTGCATCTTAGAGTGGGAGCCCCTATAAGACGAGTTACCATCTGCAGTGACATCAAGTGAAATAATTTAGAGAGGGGATAAACCAGAATGCACATCACTCGTTTCACTCCCCGACATTATTTATTATGTAACAGTATTACCTATGTTATAACCAATTACCTGTATCCCTAGATGATGACATACTTTTAGATCCATGGAAAAGAGAGTTGGAGTCTTCACACTGCTTCAAAACAACCAGGTCTCTTGTTAGCAAAGCATTTTTGGCATGGTCCAGAAATCAGCAAATGTTTGCATGATTAGAAAATCAAAGAAGTTCAATATTATCTTTTAAGCAACAAGCATGCAACTAAACTTATATATCTAATATTTACTGTAAGACAGTTTTCTAGTACTTGTTATAAATTTTTCCTGTAATGTTAAAAGATGTACTAATATGGGAGGGATAATTACAGAATCAAATGCCTCCGATTGAAATGAAATGCAGACTATAATCATTTTAAATAGAATTTTTTTGGAACATTTTTTATGCAATATGTAAACAATTATCTGAGAGTCCAGAAACACTGCCAACCAGAGCACCATACTAATGCTAAACACAAAGAAGATGTAAAGTTTAAAGAGAAACCAAGAAATGGAAAAATGACTTCCTGAGATCTATAAACAATAAAAGAATAATACATAAGTACATCAGCAAGAGATTAAAGCAGATGGTCCAACTACTAAAATCTCACTCTTCATATTTTTTTTTAAAACTAGTATTGGCATTGGAATTGAGGCAGGAAACATTAAAGTGTCCAAAAAACTGCGAGGAGGGGTCTCTACTTGAGAACAATGTGGATAAAAATGGTAGAATCAGGAGAAAATCCGTTGACTCCAGTCTCATACCCTCGAAACACTTGTTTAGGGAGAGGCTGAAAATATTCTCATTGTAAACATTCCTCGACTCTTGCGAGCAAGTTCCCCAATACATTTGCCAGCTATAAGATGAGTTTTCCATGGTTGCTATAGTGACATAGTCCTATCCATAATTGAAAAATTTAGTCTCCAGCCCAAAACTTTTCAACATGGCAATTTTATCAAACATTTTATATACATCAATGTTTTAAAAAATTCTTTAAAATATACAAATTATAGTTACTAAATTTGTTGAGTGCAGTACTAATTTCTATAATATATAAATCAAAATTATAAATTAATACATAACATAGACACAAAAACAAGTTCAACACTAAATGAATTGTAATGCCATTTCCACTAGCCATGTAATATGTAGAGGTTGCCTTGTCTGAAGAGATTTGGGGAAAGTTGTGCATTGATAACATCTAAGTAGGCACAATATCCCAATTCTCCATGACCCCTCAATTGTAATCAAGCTTTTATATAACAAATTCTAGTAACTAGCAGAGATTTGAAGTGGAGTCTGTTAATAAGGTTGAGGAGTACTGCCCCTCATGGGGGTCTAGAGGCAATGCCCCCAAAAAGGTCAAGCGGTAGTGCACAAGGAGGGATTTGGGGGATGGGTCAAAGGGCAGCTAAATGAAACCTTTACCACCAATGAAAATCCCATTTGTTAACAACCAAAGAAAGTATATGGATTTGGACAATTTTTTAATGGTTTTCATCTACTTGCAAGCTTTTGGGAAAGAAACTCGCTAGGCATTTTGACTTGGAAGTACTTGCTAGATGGTGAGTTTTGCAACACTGGTCCTATCAAAATCAAGGATTTGTACTCTGTATTTGTATATTGTCAACTTTCTCAGGCTCCTATAAATAGTATAAAGCATACCAGCAAAAATCTTTTTGGGGAAAAGTTGACAAAGTATAATGGCATTTTGAAAAATCAGGTTTTAAATGAGGAATTAAGAAGAAAACATAAGAAATGTAGATAAGAAGGCGAATTGTTTGTTTTAAAATTTTACATACATTCAAAGCATAGAGATATATAGATCAAATAAAATAGAGAATTTAGTCCACGAATTGTCCCAATGAAAGTTTTGTCTGAAAAAGCAAAAAGAAGTGTAGCATCTAGGCTTTCTATGAAATATCCCAAATGGATATTAGTCTGATTTCGTTCTCAAGATAACATTCAGATCATAAACATATGAAATCGCATTATAAATAAACCAGTAATGTAAACCATAGGACATATCCACAATAGATATTTATCCAGCTTCTTCTTGAATATAATATTTAGAACTCAAATATATGAAATTTCGTTACAAACCAGCTGTTTACCGCATAGATTAATTGATTAATGCACACAGGCAATGAACAAGAACAGCAATAACAATGCTCCTTATTTGCATATGCCAATAGATTACATCCAGAGCATAAGATAAGATAAGATGCGATAAGATGATTTACAATGATCCCAGACAGGGTATAAATACTTTCCGCCGAACCTTCCCGAAGGAGTCCGTCGGCTACATAATATGTCCACTACAAACTATTTACAGATGACGTCAACTACAAAGTACAAAATCTACCGATGACACCACCCCGTCGGCTACACAATGTTTATCGACGACATCATCCCCCCCAAAAGAAAAAGTCATATCTGGACGACAATTACAAAATATCTGAGACAGATTAACAAAACAGAATACATTAACTGACTAACAAGGTAGATCTAATTCTGTCACACCACTTTCACATTCATCCCGTGCCTGCACCAAACTGGTCTGCAAACCATGATGCATCGGTAGCCTCTGCTAACACAATACTGTCTCCTCAAGTTGACCTTTATAGGCACCCGTGTTGCTTTCTCTGCTTCCAACTCTGGGTCCACTGAGCTAAGTGCCGCTGTACTGCCTTCAACTGGATGATCAACTCCTCCAGAGCTCTCTATGCATCCACCAAGACAGCCTCACTCCAAGTGCCTCTAGTACACAGACACTCCATGCCTGCAGCAGCTCCAGGTCTCATCAACTGGTCACACTTCCCAGGACTGATATCTGCAACGACTGGGGGTTCAGGGGGCAATGCCCTCGGCGGGGCTGCCTCACCACCAAGACCAATTTAGCACTCCAAAACCCACACAAAAATGCATGGAACACACTATTTCTGTCATTTTCTTCTGATCCCACACTCTTTCTGGCAACCGTTGGTGCTTCCCCTTCCCTTTGGCATCATCCATTACTCATTCTGAACTATTTGAATCTGTCGTTTTTTTTTTTTTTTTTTTTTTTTTATAGAAAACCTCCTTCCTCCATTTCCTGGTAAGACGCCTGATTGCAACAATTTACTAACCTCCACGGGATTATGAGCCACATAAATTCATTCCACGGAAGAATAAAACACCCCTGCCGAGATCATAAACCCTTCGCCAAGATAGCACCATCTCAAGCATGATGGAAAGTACTGTCATCTTTGCAGCTCATGCGTACTCATCACACACTGTGACATTTACTGCTCTTGCTGTCTTGTGGTCCCAATGTCGATGCCCTATTGAAATGCTCCACCTGCCCACGTAGCAACTCAACGGTATCAAACCCCAATACAGACCCCTTCCGCTGTCTGCATTGCCTCAACCCTAACTTAGACCTTATACCATTTTCTGTCCTGAGTAGTAATTGCCCCGCGAAGAAGCTTAAGGGAGACAATGTAAGTGTCGGAAGCCCTTAGAAGTTCGTCGATGCTAAGCTTGTTTTGACTACGGCGAGGATCGCATCTGTCGTTATGCATAGGATTGCGGGGAAGGAAATCTGAGAGGGCCCGCGGAAATGAGTCAGATAGAGTAGAGATGTCCTCGGAGAAGGTAAATATCCACGGAGAATGGCCTCACACGCGCAGAAAAGGAAAAGTCCGCGGAGAATGGACTCGCGCACATAATAGGAAAAAGGCCACGGAAATATCCGAGGAGAGACTTGGTTCCATAGGGGCCTGAGCCCACGGGAAGATGATACCTGCGAGACCACCCGTGGGATGATGCCCACGGGGCAGGTGTCCATGGGACAGCCTGCCCGCGGAGCATCAGTCTGCGGGGCACACTCATTTTCTCAATTTTTCTTTCTCTCTCTCTCTCTCTCTCTCTCTGTTTCTTTTTTAACTTTTTTTTTTTTTTTGAACAAAAATATATACAACTCAACTTTTTCTCCAAACTTCGCCATCCTGCAACGACGAGGGAGTCGTTCGGACTTGGCCATTCGGCGACGACGACGGAATCTTCCTGGCATAGCACATCTTTAGCTTCGATCTGTTGACTGGCTGAGGCACTTCTTGTCCATCCAAAGTCCACAATTTTATTGCCCCATTGTTACCTACGTCCCGGATCTAGTATGGTCCGACCCACCTGACCTTAAACTAGCCTAGTTTATTTCGTCCGTCATACTTCAATACCAACTGCCCCGGCTGAAACCTGTTCAGTTCTAGGTGCTTATCACGCCACACTCTGCGTCTGTTCTGTGTCACCTCCGTGGCCCATTGTGCCTATGGTCATCGCTCATCTAGATTATTTCCTTGCTGTCGGCACCTGTCTACTAATTTCGTGGTGTGGTGCATTCTTTTCTTTCTGTGCGGTCTGTTCACTATGTACTGGACGGTGGGATCTTTCTTTTTTCTGGATTTGGACTGTATGTTCTTCCCCTCAGCTTCAGCCGTAACCGCCTTTCCTTCTTCCGCTTCTCTATATGCCTTCGGACATTCATTTTCCTCTTTTTCTCACTTTTGTCGACCCTTAACATATTACAGCTCGGAAAGAGTTCGTAGTCTTCTATCTGCCAATGGAAAAGGCCATTCACCGAGTCTAAGTCGTCATCATTCAATCCTCCTTCTAGTCTCAATACTCCTTCGTCCGGTTCCATTCTCTTCTTTCCTTCATCATTACTATCGCTTTCACCTTCTGAGTTTGATGACGCTGCCTCCTCTCCTATCATTTGTGTATGCAGGTCAATTATGAATCTTTTACCTCCGCATTCCATTGATAGGGTATTTCGTTTCCAATCATGTTTTACTTTTTCTTGCACCAACCAATTTCATCCCAAAATAGCATCATATCCTTTTCTTTTCAATGGAATGACCACGAAGTCCAATAAAAATGGTTGCGTTCCAATAGTTACCGGTTGCGCCCTCAAGGTTCCCAACAATTTGATCTCGTGCTGGTCTACTGTGAGCAACTGAAATGTAGGTGGCCACAATGTCGACTTTCCCAACTTCTTCCAGGTATCCTCCAATAACACATTCACGTCGGACCTTCCGTCGACAATTGTCTGTCAGAACATTTTCCGAAATCCCCATCTCAATGATCGCCGGATGCCTTCCTGTTGAGAGTGCCAAAAGCATTGGGTCTGTTCCTATCGGTCCACTACTGTCCCTTCTAGTTTCCTCCGTTGCCTTTGGAAACGGTGTAGAATTCAGAATGGTCGTTCGTAACTGGGGCATTGTGAGAAGGTCACTTAATTTAATCGAGACTTCCATTTGCATCACCTGCCTTATTATGTTTTTCTCGGTGCAATTCCTTGTTGAGGTGCCGGTGGTGTCCTTCAACTGAAATGTCTCCACCTGCGATGCCTTTTCTATCTCCGCCCGCGCTTCCCTAAATTTCCTCTTTTCTTCTGCTGGGTCTGGGTACTCTTTTGCTTGTCTCCGTGTAATTGCCAGAACCTCTTCTTCATCTATCCTGACAGTGATCAAGTTTACTCTGAATTTTGGACACTTGGCATCTTCATGGTCGCTAGGTCCGCACCATCTGCATAATAGTTTCGGTGTATTTGTTGTTGTACAATCCCGCGCAAAATGACCTCACAAATTACATGCTCGGCATTGAATGATCGGCCGTCCGTTTGCATCATACTGGATTCGACTTTGGTTGCTATTGTTATTGTTATTGTTCACATTGTTCCTTACACTGGCTAAAAGCTGAAGCTTTTGAATAACTCTCGCAAGAGAGAAACTGAAGTCTGAATCATAAATCAAACATGCCAAAAGGAAAGAGTCTCTTCTTCTTTTATCCTCACAACTGTGACTCTCTGACTCCCCTCCTAGCTTTCATCTTATCTCTCCTTGTCCTTTCTAAGCCCACTTTATAATATTAAATTGACCTTTTGTATTTTGAGTCCACACTCTCCAAGTCAAATTTAATATTATATATAATATGTCTTTAACTTTTCTAATCTCCCAAAAAGGGGACATTATAAATCTCCCCTCCTTGAAATTGCTTGTCCTCAAGCAATTAGTGCCAAGATCCCATATGAATCTGCAAGTAACTCTGCAACCCAATCTAAAAAAAAATTCGGCTACTCTGTGAAGCAAGGTGTCACTCTGCAACCCCTCCATCAATTGAATCCCTGGATCCCATATAAATATATGAAATAGCACTACACCTATAGATTGTACAACTCTAATTATCCTCACATCCCATCTCAAACTGAGTAGAACTATAACAAAATCCTCAATAAGCCATAGATACATATTGTCAACACTTGGATTTCAAACCCTGTTGCCATGACCATCTGATATGATGAAGAAATGCATCAAGGGGCTATGTATACCCTAGTAGATGGTGATGACTTGACTTAAATAGATGATGTAAGAAATGGGCTGCTCAAAAGTTGAAACTAACATCACAAGCACATCAAAAACCATACTGTCCTCGTAAGTCTGGAGAGCCCCCAAGTACATAGGTTCTATGAGTAAGTATGAAGCTGTAAAGCCATTCGCTATGATTGAAACATAACTCTCATCAATACTCCACCAAGACCTATTCCAAGGCTGATGTAGGAAATCCATCCAACTCCTACATGTGGTGTAATCAGAAACCATAGTTGGACTGATCAAATGACAAGCGACAATAGTCAATTCACTACTCCCATCTTGTGACCAAGATTCACTATTAGGAACTATTCCATGATTCAATATTTTGAAATCAGAATCATCTTCTTCATGACAATCAAAAGGAGTTCTCTCGTTTATCTCAAAAGGGGATTATTGGAAGTCCAATCAGCATCCACTTCAAGCATGGGGTTGTCTATAAGCTGAATGTGATTTGAAACTTTGGTACTTGCTCTTTTAGGACAACTATCCAAGCCATAAGTCTGCTGAATGCTATCGGGTTCCTCAATTACTTCTTGGAAAAACTCCTATCTCTCTTTACCCTCATGTTCCCAAAAATGGTTCATAATCCTAATCTGATTTTCTATTTCCTAAAGAAAAAAACTGAGTATCATCCAATGCCTCATTAGCACACTTAAGCTCCCTATTGAGTTCCTTAATCTCATTCATTTCTCTATTTGACTAATCAACATATATTTCAACAACCTTAAGAATATAATCACTGTCAGAAAGCAAACATAAATAATTTGATTTCATAGTTTCAAGAGCTGTTTTGAGCACTTGCAAATCAGCAATAGGCGAATCTCCTCCCACTTCCCTTTAAGCCTTCCTATAAAGTTTTTCAACCATCTTGTGACTAGTATCATAACGTACCAAAGATGCCACAATCATGTCTTCACTAACCTTCAACTAGTTCTTTAAGGAATGCATTTCATTATTGTCATGTTTTAGCGGTTCATCGTCTTGCAATGTCATCTTAGATTGTTCCTCTAAATTCATGTCATGGTCATCAGAAATATATGGTTCATCATACAAAGACCTCAACCCACAATTAGCTCATGTGCAACTGACCTCATCAACCTTCTTAAGAAAGCTAACCTCCAATTCACCAATGTAGAAAGTTGCACCCTGTGTAACATCTTCTACATGATCGCGAGAAGGCTGCAAATCAATGGTAGTTAACTGCTCTTCTTTTTCAAGACCCTCTTTTTGATGATTTTGATCTGTTAGAAATTCTTCATACACATTTTTGCACTGGTCTTTTGCAAGGAGATCCTGAACTAATTCCAAATACTTTCTTTTCACCATATCAAGCTTATTTTGCTGCTCTAGGTAAAAATCCATATAATCATTGAACAGTAAGTCATTCTGAACTCGAGTAGGAAGTTTTTGATAGTAATTGTAAATGTTGAGTATTTATGTTCTTATATCTGCCAATTGGTGTACCCACGGTCTAGAATTTTCAACTCTTTCTTCAGGATTGCTATACATGAAGGGTTGTCTATGACTTGCCTTTCATCCCTTTTGTAATTACTCATAGAGACATCTTGCAAGAGAAATTCATTCAAATAATCTGACACTGGTGGCTGCAAAGGAACTGATTCCTTTATCATTGAATGCTCAGGAAGTTGTGATAGTTGATGCTTTTCTTTTCCTACATTTTGTACTTTATCACCATCATCACATTGCTGCAAATATATGCCATCTTTGTGAGTAAATGCATTTGTGACATTTGTGTCTGCCAATGAAATTGAGATATTTGACAAATTTTCTCTTGCCAGCAATCCATGTGCACTTTGCAATTTTGGCTCATGTTTGGTTAATGACTTTGCACTCCTACTTGGTGCCCACATAGCATCCATTTGAGCATCATCCTCATTTTGATTCTTTGTCTGTAGCAAAACACTCTCTTTTGGATTTGGCATTGAGACAAAAGAGTGGATTCCATTGTTTATAGAACCAGACTTAATTTGGGTGGATATCAACTCCTTTTGTTGCAAGACCTTTGTTCCCTCATCAACATCAGAGGTACTTCTCCCAATTGTATTTCCAATAAGTGTCTCAATGTCAAAAGAATCAATAGATGCTTTGGTTGTAAATTCCAAGCTGCTCTGTAATGGACTTAGTTTTGGACTCATCATACCCTCAGATTGTCTTCCAACTGTGGTTCCATGAGCAATTGGACTATTATTGGTTGCTCTTGTTTTAGGCTGTGTAGAAATAATAGAAGAGGTTGCCACTGTAGCAGAATCATGCTTCTCGAGTGTTCTATCTGCACCTTCATTATGTTGATGATTCAACATGCTGCTTGAAGTGGGTAGTGTTTTAGTAGAGTTTCTTTGCTGCATTTCCCCACTTGTATCAAGCATTGTAACTTCTGTAAGCAATATGCATGTTTCAAATCATAAGACCATAGCCATGTTGAACACATACAACCTCGGTAGACATATAGTTCCAGATTATCTTATCAAAATTTCTTATCTATTTTCTTTCACAAGCAACACAACATCTTTGTCATTCACAAATCACCTTTTTGCTACATATTTAAAAAAATTGTATTCAACAGTTGCTCACTTTTTAATTCTTTCCTTCACATCGTTTTGTTTATGATATTCTCACACCAATATGCTCAGAAAGATGAATATATAAGACATGGAGATATATATGCAAAAGTTATTATTCAGTTACAAAATATCTTCAACTGGTCATCTTTGCAAAAAGACAAACTGTCTAAAATGACATCCCTTACATACTGCCACTTGTCAAATCTTTGTGAAACCATTTTAATGACACTAGTCTCAATTGTTAGTTTCTGGGCACAATTAGATGGTTTTCTGGTTTGACAATCATATATTAAAACACAAGGATAAAATCCTATTAAAGTTTGATGCTACCCAATAGCTTAGGTGATACATTAATCTGTCTGCCATCATTCCTGTGGACTTCATGTAATCAGGCTAACACCTAGGCAACTGGCTTAATCATAGTTTTGTCTTCAAACTGTCACATATACATCTAAGCACAAAACAAACTTCCATCTGAAATATCCTATTCATTTTACGACAACTTTGCTAGTAATGCACACAAATGTTAGGTAACTTTGAATGCCACCACTAAAGGTCGTTACTCCCAGTTGTGTTGACGGCTCCTATTCCCAGCAACCATAGATGTGTGTTCTCAAAATGTGCACAGTGAATTACTAACCTAAAAATTCCTTCATCAGTTATACATAGCTCTCTTGACCATGTGTCGGTTCACTTACGCCCTCAATACGTCTCTTCATATATTGGTTGGCTGTTATTGGATTTCAATAGTTGTTGCACTGGTGTTTGATCATTTGATTACCCGGTGATTAGTAATGCTGAACCATTTCTTCCTGAGTCAAGTCAATGAAGATGTAGACAATACATTGTTTTTTCTTTAGAAGGAAACGTAACATTTGGACCAGTAATAAGGTACATTGAAAAGGGTATGTCGGTTATAGCTCCATTTTCATCATCAATATCCCATATTGCTTTGGCTTTAGGATCTATAGGAACTCCTGATTGCAACAGATAAAACACCATAGGCAGGAATTATGGCGTCTAAAGTTAAGACACAGTCGCTTCACTATAGAAATGCATCCACACTTAGGTCAATGGTATCCCAAATTGCAGATATGATTTTGTAGTTTTATGATTTCATGCCTTATGTTCTTAAATGGTGGCCAAACTTGTTTTTTAAATGGTTTGCTTGATATTGGAAAAAGTCATATTCCTCACGCTCTATATTCGTATGGACTCTTTCTCTCCTTTTCTCAACTGGACCCGAATCAGAAGATGCTCTTGGTGCTGCATATCATAAAAATTAATCTTCTACCAATATTCAACCTTTTGACTCATCATTCTATCTTGTGTGTGTATCCCTTGGCTTGTAGGTACATCATCCAACATGGTACATTTGATATTTGTTTTTTGCTAGCTACAAAAGCTGCCCTTATTCAAAATATCTTAAAAGTTTTACACATGCTCTCACCTATTTATTTCCCCCTGTATCATGGCATGAGATTCTATTCTCTCCTTAACCTGCTTGATTTTTTTGTGCTTTTGCATGTGCTCAAATATCCTCGTCTGCCATGTATCATTGTAAATGTTTATGAACCTCCTAGGCAACACAAGAATTTGTTCTGAAAGCTTTTATGAAATTTACCTCTGCTAAAGCTCTATTATGCAAATACTTTTTTGAGCCAATCTGACCCTTCAAGATGGCAAGACATAGGGCTCTGTTATAACTTCACAGGCTAGCAGAAAGATCAGTTGATACCACTGAAATATCTCAAATGGATATTGACTTGATTTTGTTCTCAAGATAACATTCAGATCATAAACATATGAAATCGCATTAAATATAATATTTAGAACTCAAAAATATGAAATTTCATTACAAACCAGCACTATAAAAACCCAATAAATTCTCATAAAACTCCCTAAAACATGTTATTGCATTATACAATAGCAATACAATAACCAATATTCAAAATTCAATCTTAAACATAGTTTTATAGTCAAATTGGAACACCAAGAGAAGAACCTCTAAGCGTACACGAGACACCTAAAGTGACGACTCCACGCACAATGGGTTTGCGTACATTGTCTACCGGCACAAGGGGCTATGTCCTCACACTAGCTGAAAGCTGAAGCCTCCGAATAACTCTCGCAAGAGAGAAACTGAAGTCTAAATCATAAATCAAGCATGCCAAAAGGAAAGAGTCTCTTCTCCTTTTATCCACACAGTTGTGACTCTTCGACTCCCCTCCTAGCTTTCGTCTTATCTCTCCTTATTCTTTCTAAGCCCACTTTATAATATTAAATTGACCTTTTGTGTTTTGAGTCCATGCTCTGCAACTAAAATTTTATTTGTTGTCGAGGTACTCCCTATTGAGGTTTTTTCTGCCATGGCTCCCTTTACCGAGGTACTCTTTGCTAAGGCTCCCATCATTGTGGCACCCTTCACTGAAGCTCCTGTCATTGAGATAGTCACAGTTGAGGCCCCCTTCATCGACATTCCCACCACTAAAGCTCTCAAGGTTTCATCCGTCAGAAATTTAATAGTGGTCGTCGTGATTGTGGCAATGGCTAAGTTTGTGCCAGCATCAGCATTTGTGTGCATGATCATACCCAAAGAGACTTTTCAACATAATGACGTGAAAGATTTCATCAATTTATGTCAGTGGGATCCTAGTGGAGGCTACGACAATGATATCATAGTGGCACAACGGATGCTTAATGATAGTGTGGTGCAAGGGAGGTCTGATGACCATTCACTCCTTTCGCATGCGTGTTTGGTTCGGGTCCCTAGTGACTCAGCATACAACAATATTTATATTAGAGTGGTGCAACAAAAGTTTCATAGCAATGTGGTGTTGTGGATGCCATTTCACTTGTCTTGCCTGTGCATTTGATTTGGGACCTGGGAGTTGTTGGTGTCTCATTTGATGATGGACTACTTGAGGGCAAGCAATTTTGGGCAGTGAAGATTTGTCGTGTCCCCAAAGTTGAATGTAATAATTTAATTTAATTAATTAATTAACTAGTCCCAAAATTTAAATAATGTAATAAAAGGACCTTTAGCAAGTTACTTGAATTAATTAATATGGGCCCAAGTTATTATTTGTATTTGTGGTTCCGATTGATTTAATATATCTCGGACCTATTTTTATTTTAGTTTCTGTTGGTAAGTTTTGTCGTTGGCTATCTTTGTACACCCTCAAAAAGGTTTTCTCCGACGGGTATTTAAGCACGGCTTGTATGTAGTTGTAGGTATGCATTCTGATTATTTATTTTGTACTATAAATTCCCGTTGGGATTCTTTGTTGTTTGCCATTTCGGAAGTGAAAGATCTTCCGTACTTGGCTTATTCGGTTTTGGTGGGATTCAACCCTCACCCTATTCCGTTCCATGTAATACTTCTATTACATCCCTAATTTTGCCCTAATTTTTAATTTGGACATAACTGTTGGTTGAACAAATTATTTCTTTTATTGATCATGTGAAATGAGTTAGTTATTTATATACATTGTATCAACTATTAATAGATTATTTCTTTTCCTGATCATGTGAAACGAGTTATTTATATACGTTGTACCAATTGTCAACAAATTATTTCTTTTCATAATCATGTGAAATGAGTTAGTTATTTATAGACGTTGATGAAATGATCAGCAACCTATAACTGATATTAGATGACTAGTAGTAGTTTGATTTGAATTAACGATCAATATATTTTTGAATTAATGTTTTGCTTGGGTGATTGCAGGAAAAGACTAAAGAAAGGGGAAGCATTGCTAAATGGGATCATCGGAATGGGATGGTCGTTTGGTTCAATCATCAGGATCAACAGATTTGATCTAAGACTCCTTTGGAAAGGATACAAAGACTTGTCCACAGGTTACATTATGGGACCGCATGAGCTATTAGGGAAACAATATAATAAAAACATAAAATAATCTAAATTAAAATATAATTCATACCTTTAGAAATTTATTATTAAATTTTCTTATTTTATCATTATAATAAACACTTAAATACAAACACATAAATATAAAAATGAAATGGCATCAATAAATTATAATAATATAATCTAATGATGTCACTTCATCAATATACTTATGTGAACGTATATAAGAGCATATTATAATAATAAAATAAGTTTAAAACTCTTCAACTCCTTTCCTCTTTATTTCTCTCATTTTCAAATTCGAATTTATGATGTATTCGAATGGTCTTCTTAATAACTAATGGTAGCTGAGGAGTCTCGGCCAACCATTAAAGAATGCCATGAATCGAATTGGAGATCAATCCTTTCTCCACTCTTTCTTTCTCTTTTTTTCTATCTGCTACGAAATATACCAGGCCGAGTTTGGATGTTCTCGGCAGAATAACCATCCAGTATTTCATACTCCAGATTTCCTATTTTTCTTTAACTCTACCGGCGATCGGAAGTCTGAGAAAAGTATCATACAACAGGTGAATAGGAGTTCCAGCTATGGGAGGAAAAGCCATATTCAAATCGCAGGTCATGTGTCTTGTTCTATTTTATTATCTCTACCCAACTATAGACAACTTTCCCTCTTTAAATGTTGAATGGTATACCAAGGAAGCAATGTTGTTCATAGTTCGATTTCATTGATTATAATGTCTGTTGCTAGACCGTATAAATAATAGGCTGAGATTAAATGTGTTTTCAAGAACATAACTCTATTCAAATCCATATCCAACCATAGTCGGCTTTACATGCAGTCTAAGATAATTTTTGGTACCTTGTTAATTTCCTGTATTACATTTAGATCCTTTCAGATTCTCATCAAGTATCAACATTTATGAATTCAAATGGTAGTTGTAGAAAGCTTGATTGAAATGTATGAATCAACATCAATGCACATGTTATCACAATTTCCAAACACATTCAAAATACTTGTAACACCAAGGAATTCACCAACAAGATGCCATAGAATTGGTGAAGAGGTGTAAATTCACCGGCAAAGAAGCCATGCAATGGTGAAGAGGTGTATATAATAACAAGGTGATCATAATCTTTCAAACACCTAAGATTCACTTGGGCATAGAAGCCACGGAAGGGTGAAGAGGTGGAATTAACCTGCAAGAATCAACAATGGAATCAAATTTGAATAATGAATAATTAATAGATCATGCATGTCCCAGTAATGAAATTTGTTGTCAAGTTGAGTGGTGGAGACAGCGTTCACAAACCCAACTGAAATCCTTGGCTAAGGTAGTTTTAGGCATATGTGCCAATCTTAAGATCTTTTGTTTGTCCACAAACGTCAGTTATATAGGTATAACTGATTAGGCACTCAACCACCTGGCAGCTTGGATGGTTGGACTAAAGAACATCCCAAGCCCGGTCTCGAGGTAGGGAAGGCCATTATAATAAGTTAGAATGTGCGAGGATAAGCATGGTCCGAGGTTGGGAGGTTAAGCTTATGTCAATGCTTCTCCTCTCACTAATGCCAAGGCTTGAACAACAAGATAAAGGGATTCTTCCATTATTACTGTATGTTTCTTTTACACTTTTAACCCTTAGAAGAATAATTAGATAGTTTAGTTTCCTAGATAAAGCTGAATATGTTATCAATGGTTAAAATGTTAGCAATGTATTTGTATATTTTTATTTATTCCTTTTGATCTTGATATATCAGCTGGACGTAAAACACAATTAGATTAGAAACAGTTACTTTTATCATAGTTATATTTAGTTAATGGAAGTCATTGTCATGTGAAATAGAATCAGTTACTAATTAAAACAAATTATTAAGAAATTTAAATTGGTTATGAAAATTCGTTTGTTACAACTTCACTTGGATTTGGCAAATTAGAGCACCATCTTATTGCAAATATTAATTAAAGGATATTCGTGTCCAATCTCCATTCTTGTTTGGTTTATTGATGAATTCGGATCTATAAATTTATAGTTGCATAACTCAATACTCCTTTATCCGTACACAATCCATCCCCCACATCACGAAGGGCATCTTCCATACTGCAATCGTACAACTTGGACAACTCCATAACTGTACTGTTGCTATCATACCGTATGGCTTGTCTTCTCCCCATATCATACAACCGTTGCACCTCCATCCTGTACGGCCATAGTGACATTCCATAATATGGCCACCACTCTACTGTAGGAGCATCAAGATAATACCGTACTACCTGAAGCACTAGCCACTCGAAGCATTGAAAGAGAACTACCTGAAGCACAAACCTAAAGCATTGACCACCCAAAGCACTAACTTGAAGAACTAACCCGAAGCACTAACCTGAAGCACTGACCACCCGAAGCACTAAGGGAGAACTACCTAAAGCATTGACTTGAAGCATTGGCCACCCGAAGCACTGAAGGAGAACTACCCGAAGCACTGACCTAAAGCACTAGCCACCTGAAGCACTAACATGAAGCACTGACCGAAGCACTAACTTGAAGCACTAACCTGAAGCACTGGCCCCCAAAGCACTTAGGGAGAACTACCTAAAGCACTGGCCACCTGAAGCACTGAGGGATACTACTTGGAGAACACAACTAGACTACCTGAAGCACATGACAAGACTGTCTAAAGCATACTACAGGACTTCAAAAGGAAACTCTAGAACGAAACATTACATATGATCCATATGACAATAACTTATCATGATGTATTGGGATGCTTATGTTTACATTAAGCACATTTATAAATTACGTTGCTGAAATGTGAATGCTTAATCATATTAAGATGGGAAACTTGTAGGATGTATATTGTTTTAGAGATGAAAAATATTTCTATCTAAAAAATTTATTGAAATATTATTGTGATAAGATGGGCACGAAGGCCTAGGTCACATAAATGGAAACATGGATCCACTAACCCTTTTAGGTGATTTGACAATCTACAAGGATGATTTTATTCACTTAATGAGTACCATATATTAGACGCTATGTATGAGTTTTTTAGTTACTTGTGAACAAGCTATGATCTAAAGCATGCTAGTTAAAGAACTACAGGTTTTTCAACGATTATCTTTGATCTTGAATATTTATCATTGAAAATCAATTTACACAAGCTACAATAGCTTATGAGAAATTGAACTGAAAATATTGTAAGTGTCTACATGAGTGTGACAAGAATATGAAATAGAACATCCTAAAACAGATCAATTCAATGTGATGCTATGGTATGGTGAAGAGAGCACAAGTATGGTAAAGTAAACACAAGCATGTGTGTAGGCATTTTTCTTAAAGCATCGAGATAAGGGAATAATAGACTTTTATTTTAATCTTGACTTAGATTGTGATTCAAATTGGAATGCGATGATTTCATCATGCTATATATCTTGTACTTAAATATTCATTTAGTGTTTTTAACTAAAAGTTCATCAAGAACGATGAAACACAAGGGGGAGGGTATGCTACATCCTAGATTTTCGCTTTGTTAAAAATGTTTGTTATAGCCCTTGAGACTTCAAATGAAACTTGGTTAATTACATGTGAAAATGAGGTGCTAGTTGTTCATTATGGTTTCATGTGAAATTGTGGAGTTGGTTAATTGTTATGGTTCTTGAAAAATCGGAGTAATGGTTTTCGCTATGATGTTATATGAATGGCAAGTGGATTAGCTAATATGATTATTTGATTTGATTAAATAATTTGGAAATATATTATTACCTTGATAAAAACTTCTTTTACAGAAACGCTATGAACAAGGCAAGCATTGTCAGAAAAGGAAAGGGCATGAGGGCACCACCTACAATTGATCTAATAGGTATGGGTCCTAAACCACCTTGGTCAAGGGGAAACTAGACTAGGCAAGCAAGGGTATACCAAGTGATCACCATGAGCTAAATTGGTCTACACATTTAATCAAATATATGAAATAATTGATCTGGAACACATGGTTACATTTATATTTTTTTGGGATTATCTCAAAGCTTTCTATTGTGTCGGATATAAAAACACCATGGTACCTATATGTACTTGTACATACATAGACATGTATATTTGCATAATTTAACTAAGACATACATGAATATATATGCCTACTTAAAATATGACGTACACAAGATAAGTATGCTTAGAATGTTATGCATTTATATGTGTACGTGAATATACAAGTATAGGTAAATACAAGATGATGTCCTTATATTAACACATTAAGAGTGAAGTTATCATTATTATTTTTTTTTCCAACCTTGGCAATGATTTTAATATTATTTCATGTCATCGACCTCTATAATTTCTAGTGGCCATATTTTGTTTAATCTTCATCAGGCCTTTATAATATTTGTACTGCCATATGTATGTTCAGCCTTTTAATGGCTCTGGTTTGTAACTCTCTTTGTTGACACCTTTTCTCATCTTGCTCATCATTGAGCATGCATTTGAAACAAAGAGACAAGTTCTTTATATGTCATTGCATTTTGATACCAAGTGATGGCATTGTATATGAGAGATCCCTCTCGCATTTTCTATCAACAATATTCTATATGCACATTGCATTCCATTTAGTATTGCATTCACATTTCCATTTGCAAATTCTAGCAACATTTGCAACTACGTTTATAAGTGTCGTCATTCATATTAAGGTTTCCTTCCATATTGGCTTGTTTTATCTGTGATTGCACATACAGTGTCATACATCAATAATTGAGAATTGCATTCATTTAGTGCATAAAATTTAAAGCATTAGTTGGAGAGTGAATTTCATATTCCTATGTTTCGTGATTTCATCTACATGATCATGGGTCAATAATAGTCTCGCTTCTCAATTACCAGTGAGTGCTATAAACTATGGGCAAGGAGTCATACCAAGCATTTCAGCTTCCCACAAGCACAAGGGAGTGATAATACCTTTACCAGGTCATGCATTCTTTCTGCAATTTTATTTTCAATTGTTATATGACAAGGCTCAGGAATCTTAGCTTGGAAATTTGAAAAAAACATTGAAATTATAAAAAACATACATGAGAGTCTGAGCTATCTATTACATACTGTAAAATTATTCTTTTCAGAATTTTGATTTAAGATGGAAGATTTCAGGAAAGGCGCTCTCAAAGTGAGTCAAGAAAAACAATTTATGAAGTATCATGAATCTTTTATATATATATATATATATATATATATATATATATATATATATATATATATGTTGTCATAAGCTCAGGGTGGGCAAAATGTATTGACTGTGATTATTCAATGATTTAGACAGCCACATTGTGATTCATCAAGGATGACTAGCATGGTCGAGATGAAGAGTGTGGACTGATATCGAATGATCATTGTGTTTATACTTACAAGATAATAGAAGAAATCAGAAACAAAATAAATAGTTGACGAACTTAAACAAATAAACACTGACTGAGTCAGCTCATGGTGATCAAATGGTATTATTCTTGTTGTCAAGTTGAGCAGTAGGTTTATTGGCATGCTTGCTGGTGTAATCACTAGAGGTCAGCGTTGCTAGCAGTTGGATAGATGAGCCAATGGGAAGGACTCCAGGGCCTTAGATAATTTCCTAGATGACACTCTAATACCAGAATGCTCAGTGGTAGGACATGGATGTCCCGTGCCTAATCCCAGGTAGGGAGGGCCTTTCTCAGTTGAGATTGTGTGGGGATACTTAAGGGTCCGTGGTTGGTAGGTTAAGCCCCCGACAATGATACTCTTCTCCACTAGATGCGAGGTCTTGTACAAGAGAGATATGATCTATATTCAAGTTATCTTCTTTTAACATGTACTTTGCTTTTATGTTCTTGCAAGTTTAGTTGAAGATATGTTTAGTTGGTTAATATGGTTGAAGTAGTTACTCTCTTTTCAATTGACTAGGATTCAATGTTATAACCGTTAATCCCTTCCATTTGAATATGTGAAGTAGTTGTTATAACTATCTTTCATATGATTATGAAAAGCAATGTATCTTTTAGTTATATTTAAATTGTATGGAAAAATAGCGTGTTTTAGTAAAAGTTAGTTATATGGCAGTTATATATATTGCATTTGTTGATTGAATGCTTCTTTAATCTTCTATAGTCATTTAACTCTTTCATACGGACATCTAAATTGCTGTTATAACTGCCTTTTCATGCTCATGAATATGGAAAAGTAACTGAGTTCAATGATATGATAGTTAAGGCTAGGAAAAATGGGATGTTACAGGTTTCCCGGAAGCTTCCTTACAAAAATATTAAGGGTTCATTTGGATATACTTGGCTTAGTTATTTTCTCAGTAAGAAGTTTGGGAGCTTTGGCTTTCATTGAGGAGAAATCTAAGGATGAAGACTCTTGGAGTTTCTTAGTAGTTGGACGGATACCCAAATCCATCTTTGGTGTGGATTCATCCAAGATTCACCACTGAGCATATTTAGTTTGTGTAAGAGAGGTTTTTTCCACCTCACCAATCTGGTTTAGGTTTGAAGAATCTTTTAAATCAATATGAGAACATTGCTTATATTTTGGAAGCAACAAGTACACTCAATGTACTAGATAGAAAGCACAAAAAGACTATAATGTCCCCATTTTTGTGCCTTCCTAAGCATCAGTTATTTTCAGAAGTTAGCCTATTATCAATGGTTCCTATAGGCTAATGTAGTGATTAGGGTGCCCTTTGAGGGTTATTTAGGATCATCTTATTGACCCTTTGGGTGTCTATTTTAGTACTCTCCATCTTAATGCATCAGTTTATTTGGGGGTTGTCTTTCAAAGGCCTTTTAGGCTCTGCTCATACACAT
Source organism: Cupressus sempervirens (assembly GCA_028749045.1). Taxonomy (NCBI): domain Eukaryota; kingdom Viridiplantae; phylum Streptophyta; class Pinopsida; order Cupressales; family Cupressaceae; genus Cupressus; species Cupressus sempervirens. Next base: position 397,616,173 of record CM053791.1, on the reverse strand, counting down.
TATTCTTAGTAAGTCACTTGGACATTTGGGTTCATACTATTTATGGTAAGTTATTGAGATAGTTAGAGGGCACTAAATCTCATTCCAAGAGAATATAAATTCACTTGTGTAAACATGATTCTGTCCGCCTCATCAATCCACTTTTGGTTTGAAAGATTTTAAATCTCAACTTAGAGCATTGCTTATATTCTGGAAGGGATGAACACAATGTAGTAGATAGAAAGCATAACAAGAATCTAAAGAAATGGCATGTATAACTACTACATCTTGAAGCATGTTTAAAAAATTAGAATTACTCAACAAAAGCCATCAGCAGAGATGTTGAAGAAGCGAAGTCACAGCAAGTTAGAGAACATTAAATTGCTCATGAACAACTAACAGAAATCTCAATATGCAAGCTTCTCATGTTACATTACTTTTTATTATTGTTAGAGTAGGCACTGTACTGCATCTTATCTCTTTTTTTACACTTCACACAAATGGAGTAAGAACATTCTGATAATTATAAACTTTCCCAGAAGGAATATTATCAAGTTCATAAAAAGGTCATTTCAAAGACTAACCTGGAAAATGGAACGATGAAGCAGGTTGTTAATTTTTTCATCATTGAGAGGTTTGTTTACTTGAGGTTGGAGTAACTGATCAACAGTGTTGCGTAAAGTGTTTTCAACACAGTTTTCAGACATGGAATTTGAATAAAAGCTAACTTCTTTGGCAAATAAAGGACTCCAAGATGATAAATTTCTATCAAACTGTACTTTAAATTGCTCAATATGTGAAAGCATAGACTGGTTCTGCATTGTTTGCATCTGTCTTTCATGCAATAGAGACACCCTCTTTGTTCCTTGTGCAGCAACAGTGTATGGAAACAAATTTAAAACTATGGGAAATGAAACATGACCCTGCAAATAAATATTTGCACTGAAATGTTAAACACTTGAAATGCAGCCAATTAAAACCTGTGGACCATAAGAAAAACCCATGCATGATAAGAACAATTGCAATCTCTACCGCTGTTGAAAATACAAGGCAAGTTTCCACATTAGAAGTACATACCCTTAATTTTATTAACTCGCCAATTTCATTAATAGAAGCTCGTTGTAAGTGAATACACAAAACCTGCATCATTTTCCAAGCAATTAATTTAGCTTTCTTAACCTGAGTAATAAACATGATTTTATCCTTCTTGTTTTCTAAAAACAAGATTAAAAGATAAATTTTCAATACCTTTGGACAGCAGCCCAATCTTAGTTGTTTGCAAGCATTTCTGTAAGCAGCTGACCAGGACAATCCTTCTTTGGCAACAAGTGCTTCACAAGAACAACTTTCATCATCACTACAATCTTCAATCTTCTGTACAATAGCCTACAACACCATAGTCCAAACCAAAATAGATTATAATTTTTCAGCATGTCATAACAGTATGATCTAAGACTTGCCCACTCTTAAAATCTGAAGAATAATTAGAAAGGGCATCCTAAAATATCCATTCACATTAACAGAATTGCTATGGGCTCCAAGACCAACCTTATTCACTTCAGATCTCAAGGATAGAGCTCTCATTGCAGACAGATGAGAACAATTATTGCATCGATAATTCCTAATCTGTTCAGGGGCGGTGAATTTTTTCAAACAATTGTCTAAAGTGCATCCCTCCACCTGGAATGAAACATGAATTTGAAACATGCAAAAGAATTAGACAGAAGAAATTGAAAAGAAGTTGACTAAAGAAATTGGAAGATTAAAAATGGAACCTAAGCCCTGTTACTTACAATGTCACCATCACTGTCTACTATGGGTGCTACTGGCAAGTCATGGAAAAACTCAAAATGTGTTGAAGGCTGCAAACCACACACAACAATTAGGCAACAAAAGTAGGTCGATAACAAATGTAAATCTAATAGCTCATCCTCCTTGGCTATACTCTTACTTTTAACATTTATGAGAAGCGTCCCAGAAGGGAAACAAACAATGAGCACCTTCATCACAACTTTAGCTAGAGATTCAAGGTATTTTGAGGCAATAAATTTTCCCGTGAGGCACATTTACACATGAAATATCTGCTGACCATTTTCAACCAGCCAAATTATAAATGTGTGCATAAATGAAGATATGTATTCTTTGTTAAGGAGATAGATAACCTGAAATGAACAGCTTTCACATGTCAATACACTTCCAATGGTTCCATCTAAGGGCCTCTTAAGGTAATGGTTCCAAATCTCTAGAGAAATACGTTCGCCTCTATCTTTGTGATTGGTAAACTCACTATCACAAAGGGCCAAAACACTTGACAAAGAACCATGATGTGGCATGTATTGCTCCATGTATTGAAGGCACTCTTCTTTCAGTGCAGATAAAAGGTGTCCCAATGCTTCTGCTGCATCCTAGGGATCATATCGATAAAGAATGAGTTAAAATGAAAAGAATATAACAGAAGCAACAATACGAAAAGTTGTAAAAAGGAGGCAGGTGTTTACCTGTTGCCTTGCAAGATCAAAATTAACTGCATGAGCTTCTAATGCCATCATAACTTGCCGGGGACTGACCACTCTTCCCTCTGCTCCAAGCACAGATAACTCTAAAATGGAATCACAGACAGTACTCTTCACCATGATTGTTTCTTAGCAGAAAATCAAACATATTTATGAGAGGACTCGCTAGTTTGAAACAAGGAATAGTTGTAACATAAAATTTCAACCTTCTGGTTTCCGTTGTGCATCGTTCCATGTTGAAACATAATCATTATTCCAATTATGGAACAATTTCTTTTAGTGAAATAGGCATAATCATGCATTGCAAACAACATCAAATACAACTCAATGAAAGGCAGGCATTATCAGAAATAATATTAAGCCTAATTACCAGGGCAGTGTATACTATAACTATAGTTTGAATACCAAAGTCTCAAGCTTCTTCCTATGAGTTTTACTTCAATGACCCGTGTTTCACTAAAATCCAAAACATGCTCTCTAAAAAAAGAGACTTCTGACACTATGTTAGGCATCATATTAACAACCTTGGATAGAACTGCCATAACAACTAATGTGATAGAAATTTAGCAAACACAGTTTCAGCACCAGAGATAACACAAGAAATCATGGAGTATTCAGAACTACACCAGTGAATGTAATTACTAAAGTGAAAAATGTAAATACATATGGAAAATATAATTACTCTAATCAGAGAAATCACCATAGATTTGAGTAGCTCCCCTTTCTAGATTTGAGTAGCTAGCATACAATTACTCCTCTGAATCAAACACTTGCCAGCTATTTCAATTCATTCTAAAGCAGATTACAGTAAGCGTGTTCATAAAGATCAAGATGGTAGTTGGTGGTGAATAACAAATAATTTAATGATTTCAAAGATACAAAACTTGCAGCTACCATTCAAGTTTTAATTACGAGTTATATCCAGATAAGAAAAATCTGTGCAAGTTACAAGTGTGACTCCATTTATACTTGGGATGTGTGGATTTGTTTTGGCAGATCACACATATGCAGGGTTATGGATCATTATTGAGACTATGTGCTCTCATTAGAAGAGTTCTCTTAGACGGTTTGTTTACCGTATGGGTAAATAGCTTAATGCACATAGGCAATAGACAAGAACAGCAGTACTTTTGTTATTCCCATATGCCAAAGATATTACATTATGCTTCTCATGATAATTACAATGATCCCGGAGGGTGCATAAATACTTTCCTAAGAACCTTCCCAAAGGGTCGTCGGCTACATAACAAGAACCTTCCCAAAGGGCCCGTCGGCTACATAACATTGACCGATGACATACATCCCGTTGGCTACACAATAATTACCGACGACATCATTCCCCCCAAAAAGAAAAGTTGTCTCCGGACGACAATACAACAAAACTCAAAACAACTAATTACATTTATGCATAAAAACAACATAAACATCATGAACTAGAAGGCTGTGTCTCTGACTGTGTAGATCAGCTGCGCCGTAGTTGATACACTTGCTCCGTCCGGACCTTTAAATCAGCTCTGATCTGGGAGTTCTCCTCTACTACCTCCTTCAGCATCAATGTGACCTCATGGCATTCAGCTTCTTTTTGATCGTGAGCTTTCTTTGCTACTTCCTTTAGTACCCTTGGAATTTCCTCCTCTAGGACGCATCGTCGTAGGATCTTATCAATTCCCATTTTGTATAACAACCCATTGATCAATTGAAACATTCAGCTCCTCAATACCAACTTCCTTCTCTCATTTGGTGGCATGTCACTCAAAAACTATCCCGTCGAAAGGTACTCTCCAATGCTTGTGTACCATTTTGGCAGTATTGCAATCTGAAATAATTGTGCATCAGAGAAATCGTCACTCACTCCATCCATGGGTTCTCCTGTTTTGAGACATGACAGATGGTCTGTGCTCACATGTTTCTTCCTAGGTCATACAATGATCCTGAAAGTAAACTCCTGTAGCAAAAGTAACCACCGGCTGATTCTTCCTTGGATGATAGGTTTATTGACCAGATGCAACAAAGCCTGATGGTCGACATAGAACACGAACGGTGTTGCCAGCAAGTAATGTCGCAATTTTTGTACTGCATAAACCATGCCCAATGCTTCTCGTTCCATTGTATTGTAATTTTTCTCTACCTTAGATAGTAGTCAATTGGCGAAGTACACTAGGTGATCCAGTCTGTGGTTACGATTTTGTGCCAAGGTTGCGACTATTGCATAGTTGGATGCATCGACATGAACATGAAATTCCTTGTTCCAATCCGAATATGCCAAGATAGTTGTTGTAGCCAAGCGTACCTTCAACCCTTCAAATGATTCATCCTAATCTTTCTCCCATCTGAACAGTTCTCTTTTGCATGTTAATTTGTCCAACGGGTACAATACTTTGGCAAAGTTTTTGATGAACTTTCTGTAATAGCCTATGTGTCCAAGGAAAGACTTCACCTTCGTGACATTCGTGGATGGTTGCATTTCCAGTATCACCCTGACTTTGTCTAGATTCGTTTTCAATCCTTCCTTGCAAACTATATGTCCCAACAATTTTCCCTGTGGAACCATGAACCGGCATTTTTTTGGATTTAAAGCTAGTCGTGCCCTCTGACATCTCTCTATGCATTCGTCCAACGCCATCAAATGTTTGTCCTCAGTGCTGAACATAGACCAATCCTCCAAGAACGCCTTGAAGTTACCAATAGACTTCTTGTCAAATATGTGCAGTATGATCCATTGAAACGTAGCCGGCGCATTGCATAGACCAAATGGCATTCGGTTGTACACATACACCCCTCCTACAAATCTTGTTTTAAGCTTATCTTCTTTTGCTATGCAAATTTGATTGTATCCTAAGAACTCGTCCACAAATGAGTAAATTTCATGTCTAGCTACCTCCATAAATGATTTAAAGCTAGTCGTGACCTCCGACATCTCTCCATGCATTTGCCCAACGCCGTCAAATGTTTGTCCTCGGTGCTGAACATAGACCAATCATCCAAGAATGCCTTGAAGTTACCAATAGACACCTTGTCGAATATGTGCAGTATGATCCATTGAAAGATAGCCGGCGCATTGCATAGACCAAATGGCATTTGGTTGTACACATACACCCCTCCTACTACAAATGTTGTTTTAAGCTTATCTTCTTCTGCTATGCAAATTTTATTGTATCCTGAGAACCTGTCCACAAATGAGTAAATTTCATGTCCAGCTACCTCCTCCAATATGCTGTTCGTGAATGGTATCGAGAAGGGATCCTTGATTGTTACCGCGTTGAGGCATTTGAAATTGACACATATCCGGATCTAGGTGGTATCCTTCTTCAAGGAGACTACTATGGACGACACCCATTCACTTCTCTGAACCTTGAAAATGATACCGGCCTCCAACATCCTGTTGATCTCCTCTGTAACCCGTGTTGCGTAGTTCTTGTTCATCCTGTAAGGTCGCTTCCATACTGGACCTGCACCTTCGACCAATGGAATGCGGTTCTTTGGTTGGACCTTCCCACCAGTATGTTCTTTGGTTCTGCTTCATCTCCCAAATTCATGGTTTGTACCGTGGCTTCATCATATTTTATTTACTTCCCTTCACTGAATTCATGCGCAGGTGTTTCATCCAACGGTGTGTCTCCCTCTTGTATTTCCCTGAATTCTTTTGGAAATTTGTCTCTGGTGTGCCCTTCCTCTATCATGAGCATGTTGCAACTTCGTAATTGCTCAACTTCGGAATAGCTCATAGTCCTCCATCTACTAGTGAAAAAGGCCGTTTACCGAGTCTAGATCATCGTCCGTTGATCATCCTTCTAACTGTAGGACTCCTTCCTGATCTTGTTCCATCCGTTGTTTCCCTTCATCCTCGTCATCGGAATCAAATGAGAGAGCTTCCTTGCCCAACATTTGTCTGTGCAAATCAATAATGAATTTCCTCCCTTTGCTTTCTAGTGATAATGTATTTTTCTTTCAGTCATGCTTGACCTTCGCTTGCACAAGCCATCCACGGCCCAGAATAGCATCGTATCCTCTCCTTTTCAACGGGATGACAACGAAGTTGAGTAGAAATATCTATGTTCCAATCATCACTAGTTGTGCCATCAGGACATTGAGAGGTTTAATGTTGTGCTGGTCCACTGTTAGCAACTGGAATGTAGGTGGCCACAACGTTGGCTGTCCCAACCTCTTCCAAGTGTCCTCCGGTAACACATTCACACAAGACCCTCCATCCACAATTGTGTCTATTAGAACAGTTCCCAAAATTCCCATCTCGACTACCGCTGGATGCCGTCTGGATGTGAGGGCTAGCAGCATTGAGTCCTCCACACGTGCTCCACTTTCCTTCTCCCTTCCTTGTTCTCCTGATGATTTAGCAGTGGGAGCGATGTTCGTAAGTGCCGATCGAAGTTGAGGCATTGTGAGCAGCAAATCATTTATCTTGACCAGTAATTCAGTTTGTAATATCTGTCATACGATGTTTTGTTCCGCACAGTTTCTTGATGAGGTACCAATACTGTCCTTCAAGTGTGCTTTCTCCGCCTGCATCACCTTCTCCATTTCCGGCCATGCTTCCTCTAATCTCTTTTTTCCCCCCATCGGGTGGGGGTACAATTTTGCTTGCTTCCATGTGATTGCCAGAACCTCCTCTTCATCTGTCCCGATGGTGATCAGATTCACTCCTGATTTCGGGCACTTGGCATCTTAATGATCTCCAGGACCACACCACCTGCATAACAACTTCGGTATGTTTGTCGTTGTACAATCTTGGGCAAAGTGGCCCCACAAATTGCATGCTCAACATTGTACCATTGGGCAGCCATTCACATCGTACTGAATTCGGCTACGGCTTCCATTACTATTGTTAGCATTGTTGTTGTTTTGCCCTCACCTATTATTTCTGTACCCTCCCGATGTGGCACCCTCATTACTAGTATTTCCGCTCCCTCCTGATGTGGAAGCCTCCTGGGTTAGGAGCACCTGTTGAGGTCCTCTTGTTTTCATATTGATGGGGCATTCCTTTGTGGAATGTCCCATGATCTGGCAGATCTCGCAAAACTGGTGCTTTGGACAGGATCCCTTCGTGTGACCTTCTATCTTACATTCCGTGCACCAGAGGTCGTTTCCCTTCATCTCCTTCTGCATGTTCTTAAATTCTTTCATCATTCAGATCATATCCTTCTGGAGGGCTCGGACCTTCTTGCTGCCCTTTTCGTCATCGCTACTCTCTTCTTCCGAAGACACATCATCATCTGACTTAGATAAGCTGCTACTCTTATTCTTTTTTGTTTTTTGCTGACTTTCTAAGTTCATTGCCCGATTGTATGCTTCAGTGTATGACGATGGCGACACAATCTTCATTTTCTTTCGTAACTTCAGACGTAGTCCTTCAATGAACCATCTTTTTTGCAACCCATCCGCCGACTTACTTTCCATCTTGTTTATTAAGTCTTTTAATTTTCTGGCATATACTCGAACTATTTCATTCTTGCTTTGCTTCGTGTTGTGTATCTCTGCTACGATCTCATTGTCGTCGCACAACAGTTGAAATTCAGTGGTAAACTCCTTTATGTCGTTTAATTTTTGGGGATCCATATCGGTGAACCAATCAATTGCCACCCCCCTTAGGGTTGCCGAAAATTGTCGGACCCATTCATTTGTATCTGTTATGCCATTCGCCCTCCAAATTGTTTCACATGTTTTACAGTGTCGGATTGGATCGGCTTTTCCATCACCATCAAACTTGGGCAACTTCTCCTTTGGTCCTGCCATTATTACTTGATTTTGTGTACAACATTGTTTTGCACTCTGACCTCGACACTTTGTATTCCAACACCAACGCTCTGCTCTCCAATACCAACGCTTTGTATCCCGACACCAATGCTTTGTATCTTGACACCAACACTTTGCTCTCCAGTACCAATGCTTTGTATATCGACACCAACGCTTTGTATCTCAACAACAACGCTTTGTATTCTAGTACCAACGCTTTGCTCTCTGACACCATCGCTTTGTATCCTGACACCAATGCTTTGTATTCCGATACCAACGCTCTGCTCTCCGACACTGACGCTGTTTCGAGCAAACGTCTTATTCCCAACAACTGCGTTGTTTGGTGAAGAACGGTCTTCGTTAAGAGAACTTGTCCGTTCCAAAAGTGTATCGCAAACGAAGAGTTCGCTCCACGCTCGTGCTCCCTCAACACTCTGAGCTGTGCAAGTTAATTCCCTTCTGTCTGGATTCTCTTCCCTCAGCGAATACAGGTTCAAAAACTCCTCGCTTGCTTCTTCCACCAATTCCACCCGCTGTCGAGTTTCCTCCAACAATTCCTCGGTGGTTCGATGTCTGTCGGCAATCTGTTGAAACCTTCGTCTACGCTCAGCTTGTTGTGCCAAAATTAAATTTTCTTGCACAATGCGTATTCCATCTTTTCCCTTTATCTTATTTCAATCCTTGTCAAGCTAATTTGGCATTAATCTTCATTCCTTCTTCGTTCCAAGTTCATGGGGCAACGGTGCCAAATGTTTACCGTATGGGTAAATAGATTAATGCACACAAACAATAGACAAGAATAGCAATACTTCTTTTGTTATTCCCATATGCCAAAGATATTACCTTATGCTTCTCATGATAATTACAATGATCCTGGAGGGTGTATAAATACTTTCCTAAGAACCTTCCCAAAGGGTCGTTGGCTACATAACAAGAACCTTCCCGAAGGGCCCGTTGGCTACATAGCATTTACCGACGACATACATCCTATTAGCTACACAATAATTTTGAACGACATGGTGCATTTTAAAGCGGTAAAGGTGATTATCAATATTCAAAATGGGACTACAAAAGACATGGTAGAAACATTTGAAAATGCAAAGCCAGGGAAAATGAGAAATGCACTCAAAATGGAAGAAAGCACAAGTAGAGCTAAGATTCTTCATCTTCGACTACTCACATGTGTGCATATGATTAATTACCTACTCGAAAAGAACCTTAGAAGCTTCTTATCTCCATTCGACTTTGCTATTTTGATATCCTTACTCCAAAAGTATCGTGGATAGAGCCTCGATGGTAGTTAGGTGTGCATAGTCCCGACAAGGTTATTGTTGTGGCCAACCACAAACATTGTTCTACCTTTACTGATTTTTACTGAGTAGAATTGATAAAAATATTTGCACACCCACATCCAAACCATTCCATTTTTCATTTTTTTACATTTTTCTCTCCTTTACTTATGCTTTCTTTTCTTTATTTGGATATTGCACCTTTTTTCCCTCTTTTCAACATTTTTGTTTGGCTTACAAGCAGTAAAGCTCATAGAGGGTTTGGAAAACCATAGTGGCATTGAAGTAGGTGTATGATTTTTACTAATCCCAATTTCACCTCAAGAACCTAAGTTACCAATTCGAGTTTGAAGAACCAGTTCACCAGTATGACAAAGTTTTTGAAAGGGGTTTGGGTTAGTTTGGATTGGTCATGCCGTCATATGTTTCAAGTTCAACACCAAAGATTCAAAACATTAAAATTAAATAATAAGTTCAAGTATCATTGTTTCAAGTTCAACTAATGGATTAAAAATTTATTGCTATTCATCTTTTTCTTCAATATCATCATCTTCTTCTCCTCCTCCTCCTAGTTCTTCAACTTTAGTTGACTCAGCAATAGAGTTAAGGCCAATGGGATCAGCAGAAGCAATAGTAGTATTGGCATCAAAATCTTCAATTGAAAGTTGAGAAGCAGAAGCATTCAAGTCTGCAAGTTTTGCATTTACATTCCACTTCTTCATCTCCCCTTATTTGTATTCTTTACTCTTGTGTGAGAGGAGATGCAAGTTATAATGCACCAAATACCAAGTTCTCCACTCTTTTTGATTGCAACCTATTGCACTTCACAAAGTGGATGAAAGAATCTGTCCAATTTCTTTATGATGCAGATAAACTACCAGCCTATGAAGACATGACAAAGTAAACAATTAAAATCAAATTTAAATTATTAATCTTGGGATATCCAATCGGTTATGGCCAACTTTACAAGATCAATCAATTTAATCTTTTGCACTTCTGACTCTACAAGGCCACAGCGGGTGCACCTAATCCTGAACAAATCACTTAAATCCAAGATACTTATAGTAGATTGGTTAGAATGTGAATGCAATGAAAGTTTTCCAAATGGCCAGGATTATAGAAAACGTTAAAATTGCAAATTACAAATTAAGAACAAAAGTAAATGATTATATAAATGTGAAAGTGTTTTAAATTAAAAATAGTTACTATGGATTATTGCAACCAATAAATATATTAATTCTTCAAAAGAAAAAATATGAAATAATTGCCAGCACATGGATTATGAATCATGAATAATATAAAGATCAGAACCAAAAATTAAAGGGCAAACAGAGTCAATATTATAATTAATTACGTACAACTTTGTAAATTTCTATGCACCTTAACCATAAAAAATTTAGTAATCAAGACGTGATGGATCAAATATATAGACACAATTTTAAACTAGTCTAGAATACGCTTTAACTCTTACGGTTAGAAGACAAACCAAACACAAATTTGGAAACAATTAAATATTTCACAATATCTGTGATAATCAAGTTTAAAATGCTATAATTGACCCTAGCCACTTATCTATCATATAAATTATTTATAGAATTTAAAAATAATTATAAAGGACACAACTCTATAATATTTTTGCACTTTATACAAATAAATATAATAAATATTCTCAATGGTTATGCTAGAAAATGCAATGCAATGAAGACACTCATTACTAATGATCAATTCATTGCAATTTGATTCCAAGATCACTCATAAAAATTTACTAAATGATCCAATATCCGCAAGCGTAGTTCAGAATTCCATTTCTTCACCCATGAGAAAATAATATATCAATAGTGTGTATAAAGTATGCAAATTTTTTGGAAAGTGTATATGAATTGTCCCAATTCTCTAAATTATATCCTTATATAGAAGGGTATCGGTTGCTTTTCCAAGCACCACGCCTTTTCATAAGAAGTAACTAATCGACTTTGTTAGCCTAATGATATTTTACAACAACAATTAATAATCTATTTGTTAAATTTGATAATTTTTTATATGCATGACAATGGTATATCTAGGCATAATCCTATGAGCCTCGTGATGCTTCTCAAATGTTATTTGTGCATTTAAGCGCATCTTTCATTGAATATCTTCACCGCCAAAACATGATTTTATATACACTGTTTCTCTCGTTCACTCAATCATGATGATCGCTACTCTTTTGTGAAAAACTTCAAAACAAATTTTGCTTGACAACCAAAAACACAGTGAGTGCTGAATTGCTTGACACGTTGAGTAACTGAGTGACAGGCAATGCCAAGCTACTTGACAGCAATGGGACCCAAGTGACTCAGTCTCCAAAGGAAAGAGCTCGACACCTATTGACTTAGACAACACTACACTGAGTGAGCTTGGTTAACTCAGTCTATGAGGGGACCAAGTGAGCTCGGATAAACAATGACTGCGTGAGTTCGGTCAGTACTACAACTAAATGATATGGTAATCACGTAAAGAACTCGGTCAGCACTAGAACCAAGTTAGGGCAGAGTACTTGGTTAATCAAGGATAGCAGGTTTCTTGGTGACTGAACTACAGTCTAGTTTCTCCCACCATTAAAACACAAAGATAAGAACAAAGAACTTGCAACTCTATTTTTCTCAAATACTAAACACAAAGTTGAATAAATAGAAAGGAGACAACAATAAGCCAAATGACTGGATTGACTAATATGCTTGCTTGCTTGCTTTCTATTTAAAAAATTGTTTCAACCATTACAAATCTGGGAGCATATGGCTTCAACTCGAATCAAAATACTTTAACCTACAACTTCAATTTGTAATATAAACTTACAGCACAAAATGGCTACATACAATAATGCTTGGAGCAGTCACTGCTTCACAGGACAAAACAAAATGAACATGCAGAGAACAAGGAGATCAAGACCTGTGCTGCTGCAACCTCTGATCTTCGTCCTGACTTCCTGAACCTTCCTTCTACTCTTTGAAAGCTCTACTCTCTTCCACTAACCTCTATCCTTCCTACTCTATAGAATGAATGAGCATTCTTGCTTTCTTGACTTGTCTCAAAAACTTTCCCTCTTTTTGAATTCAAACTCACCTACCGAATTTAATGTTTCTAACGGGTAAGTAGGCAATTGCCTCAAGGGGCAACCGACAGTTTTCAACACTCCCCCTTTGTCCCGAGCCGACAATGCAAGGATCACTTCTGATCCAAATCAACTACACCAAGACTGCTTCTTAGGCGCACATAAGTTGCTCTTCCCAATGGCTTAGTGAATATGTCTGCTAGCTGTTGCTCAAACTTACAAAATTCATAATCAAAATCTGTATCTTTGTTGTTCTATTGTGGCATCTTCATTTTCTTCATCACTCACATATATGTATGCACATATGTATAAACGTATGGTGCCACCATGCTATTAAATCTTCAAGCTCGTCTCTATTAAAATATGTATAAATATGTACATGCATATATATACATAAGGAGGATATGAGGTTAAGATAAATCATAATCCTCTGAATTATGCACATATATAGATATGTGTATTTTAATAGGTATGACCTTGGACATAATAATAGCGTTAATGTTTTAGCATTAGTGAAAGTAATTAATGTTCATTTGATATACTAATCTGTGTTTATGTTTAACAAATAAGTTGTTACTGCTGATTATTAAATATATATATATGTGTGTGTGTGTGTCTGTGTTTGGATAATATACACTTGCAAGATAATCATCGGCAGATGACAATATACATATCAGTAGTCACATTTATATTATCACATTATTAATATGTGATTGGGCTCCTTGTTGTATTATATACGAGCGCACTTCTTGTGTTTCAGTTGCCTTAACAAGAGATTAGTCCTGCCACCAAAGAGGCATGACTCTACATGTAGAGCCGTAACTCTACAAGGGTCATGACTCTCCGCCTCATATATAAGGAAGTGCAGATTGATGAGTAACAGTATCAATTTACGACATCTTGTCTCAGCGGTCTGCATCCAGTTTATTATAAACACTTCTCTATCATATCTAATCTGCAGGGATATGAAGCAGTCATCTCAAGTCATCAGCAATAAAGATAAGGAAGTCAATTCTGCACTTACAGTCCCAGAGATCATCAATATTTAAAGAACAAGGTTGCTCAACAGTAATACAAGTAAGAGTTATATTATTCTTGTAGTAACTGTTTTATCTATCAGAGATCCAATAAAACTAACAAATAGTATGATGATGTCATTTTGAAAATAATATATAAATGCATATATATATATATATATATATATATATATATATATAAAATTTTGGATTTCTCTTCTTTTAATAACTCTTCAAAAGAGCCCGTTGATAATTGTTTTAAAATTATTAAAAACTCTATGAGAGACATTGAATACATTTGGTGCCTCTTCCTTTAATCAGTGAATTCAAGAAAACCGATGATCTTATTTCTTTTAAAACTGCCGTGGCATTATATTTAAAACTCTCTCATTGCCGAGAACAACATTCAACCTTTTCTTCCCTCTCGGCTTCTTTACATTAAAGTATCAAGCTTCCTCTATCTTATGGTTCTTACAAACCAAATTGCTAGCATTATTCTCTACTGTTCAGACGGCTTAAGCTGAGAACGACAAGACATCCTGAGCCTCATGGATCGACAATCAAGTAATGTTTACTTCCATTTCTTCTTATTCAGAAATCAATGCTAGTAACTTTCTCAATAAATCTAAATCTTCCATTGTTCCTTAACCATTTTATGTTCAATGTTACAAGCAAAGTATAAGTACTCGGCTCATGTCTGTCAGCTTTTATTGTTTCTTTCTTCAGATCAATGTATGTCTATGAACACATCTTAATTTTATGATTTCTGATTCATCAGAACAGCTTACTGCCAAAATGGTTTTATCCCATGTTTTCAACTGAGAGTCAGTTATACATTGCTAATGGAGGAATTCCATGCTTAGTAGCATAATCCATCACCAAGGATTCACCCTGGTCGGACGGACCACAAAAAGAGGGTGAAGGACCACAAAAAGAGGGTGAAGAGGTGGAGGAAATTCTTGCAAAGGAAAGAACAAAAATCAGATATATTAAAGCATGATAAAATATATAATTAAACTCTAAGAACATCCAAGTAAGCTCATCTTGTCCAATTCATATACTCTATTGTCAAGTTGAGCGGTGGTGATCGAGTATCATAAGACCTATCCAAATCCTTGGCCAAGGTCATTCAAGGAAATGCTTTCCTTCAATAGATGACATAATGTCGGTGGCGCTAGTTAATCAAGCATGTCCACCTATTAAGTAAGCAGGCATTCTAAACACTAGTATTGCTTGGATGGCTAGACTGATAGTGCCCCAAGCCTAATCCCGGGGTAGGGAGGGCCTTTCTTGTCAAAAGATTGTGTGAGGATTAAAAAGGTCCGTGTTGGGAGGTTAAGCCTAAGTTGATGCTTCTCCTCTTTCCTAAAAGTCGAGGCTTGCACAACATCAATAGATACCTCAGCCAAGATTGTATGTTTTCTTTCAATCTTTATCATGCAATATATATTTCTTTCTTTCATGTAATTAATTCATGAAAAGAATGGAAATCATTTAGTTTATGTTGTATAAAACAGTTAGTTAGTTAGTTCCGTTTTTCAGTTATTTTTCACATAAAAAGAATTGTAAGGTCTTATGAATATTTACTTTGGTAATATGATTATGTATGCTTCTTTCATTACTACTTTAATTTCAGTATTTAGTAAAATATTTCATCTTGGAAAATTTATTTGTTACAAGATGCTAGTCAGTAAAGCAACTTGTTTTTGCCTTTCGAATAGTCACTCCTTGTTGATGCTACTTCAGGTCACTTGCCTATTTCTTTTTTACGCACAATCTGCTTTGGTAAGGGTCAAGCAATGGCACAATACTAAATTTGTGCCTGTGGAATTGGGAACATTTTGCACATACTTGACATCCATCGGGTTTACTTGATATGATCTGGCACTGCTTACAATGATTTCCACTAGTCTTCTTCCAATTAACAAGTGCTTTAAGTATTTCACAAAATGAAGGGCAGTCTGAGATGTGACAAGATTACAAGAGTGCTTGCTTCGTCATACATTCTTATCCTGATACTGTATTTTTCACCCAGATTACGAAAAATATTTAAATTATTTTCCAAATATGCTTTCAGATTTATGATCTTTTATTGGATAACACTGGCAGGCCGGAGAATATCTTGAAAATCCTTGCAGAGTATACATAGTGATTCTTGTCTTTCAAGTCTTCACCAGTCAAGTATAATCTGATTGTTGAGCCTGAGGTTACAACTCCAATAGTTTGAACCTGTACTTTTGTCGGAGCATCCTATGCTTGAGAAGTTTGAACTTTGTATATAACTGGCAATGTTCTTGTCCAGGTGATATCTCAGATAATTCCAAAGAAGGTGTTCAGGTCCACTTCATATCAAATCCAACCTGTTATTCATTGTCAGAATCATTTCTCTGAATGCATAAGCCATTTTTATCTCTGTCATTGTTATACTGTAACAGTATTGCTTCATTGTGTATGCCATCACTGCTGGTGGAATTTGCACATAAACATGTAATCAACACATAACACAAGATGTGGTAATGCGAAAACCCTCCAATGAGAAGGTAAAACTATGGTAGGGATTGCACCCACAATATCTTCACTACTGTAGCAATAAAGTGTACCTGCTAGGGGTACAATTTTGATTACTTCTGATGATCTACCCCATGAGGGGTCTGCTCTGTTAATGGCTTACAAGACTGTTAAGTCTACATTGATTAAAGGATTTTTACATCACAATAAACTGAGCACTCTCTTAGTAGATTTACAGTAGGCCTATTAAGACCATTATATTAAGAGATTCACCTGATACACTAGTTAGAATGTAATCAGTACCATGATCCTTTGGTTTGCACTTGATTTCTGATGATAGATCTTCTCTTTCCAATATGTAATCAGCTCAATGTGACTGATATGCAATATCTCCTCTCTGCACTAGTTGCCCCTCACAATCCACTACTTTCAACAACATTGCCTCTTTAGGGTACACCAACAAAACACTGAACAATGGACGATTTCTAGCATCTTTCCACTTGTCTGAAACAATTCTTACCCTAGTCTCAATCCATGAATACTTTATGGGTTTCAATTGTTCATCAATTAACTCGGCCACTGAATCCAACAAGGTGATTTGTAATCTCTCAAAACCAAGGCCTAAATACCCTAGAGACTTCATTAGCACTTCTCAACATCCTCTTCCACTATGGAGAACGAACAATATTTAAAGACAACCCATTTGCATGTAAGCATCTTGTTTATCAATATCAGAAATTTCCCTACTCTAATATTGAAATGTAGTTTCTAGTGGTCACTTTCTTTTGTGTGTAAGGAATGCTTCATTTTGAATATTAGGGGCAACTGAGATAGTATATAAGGGGTGATATTCTATCCATTTGCAGTCATCTTCCTCTGTGACATACTTCTTTTTGCCTAGAAAGGACTCTCAGTCTTTGTTATTGCCGCTCTCTGTTTGTTTCTTTTTTCTTCTTGTTTTTGTTGCTCACTTTTCTCGGACACCGTTTGGTGCTCTTGTTGTTGTCAGATATCTTGTTGTAATCTTCCAATCCCATACACCTTTTGGTGGTCTTTTGTTGGACATTAATATTATTATCTTATCTTACTTATCTATCACAGCATTTGTAGTGGATTTCATTCCCTTTTCTTTATTTTTAGTGTTACCGATGTTGTCATCAATGGTATTCTGCCTGTATTCGTCTCTCTCTTCTGCTTTCTCATGCTCTTGAATATATTTTAATACTGTTGAATTTGGCACAGGTGCATATTTTTTCAAGGACATTTCTTGATTCTTCTTCCAGGGTATCCACACCAATGGCCCACCACACAAAAATATGAACTATTCCTTTCTACATCACCACTCCAACATTTCCAGTGGAAAGCACCACCTCTTGGAAGAAGATGTACGATATCCAAATATTTTCACAAAGGAGAATCGGAATGGAGTTCTATTCATTGTTGGGTATTGCCTATTGAGAAAGAGATAGATCTCATTGTAGTTCCTTTTTCTATGGCAAGAAATTGTATACATATTGAGAATGAGATTTTATGGAAAACAATGGCTAGATCTTATTGACAATGAAAGATAAATGAAAAATATAAAAATCTTAAATAAAACAAAAAGAAAATGCAACAAGGACTTATCTCTTCCACTCATTGTAAGCTTACAAAAGTATAGGAATGAGGCACAAGAACTTCAAAATAGCTCACAAACCAATCTTCCAAGTCCTCCTTGCACAACCAAACTCTTGCTCAACCACCTATTTGCTCTTTCTAAAGAAAAAATAACCAACTTGCACAACACAAATGAGAGCTGAAAGCCAACATAAGCCTTTCACTTACACTTTTAAGGGTTGCAAATGTGAAAATATTATAAAATTTCCAACACCAAAAAGGTCACTTTTTGGCTATCTATGGGACCCATTTTGCCCAAGTTCGACCTTGGTTTGATCTAGGCTACACAAGTTCGCCTAGGTCTGTCTATTAGGGCAACAAATTTGAACTTGGGTCCCACAATTCAAACCCTGACTAGACTAGGTAGTGAATTGTACCCAGACCAAAACCAGTTCATACCCAGGCATGGTGTCGAGGGGGTATGGGCATACCAAGGTAACTAAGTCAAGAACTCCCAAATAACTTGGAGTAATTATGTGTGACTAAAATGTTGTGATCAAAAGACTCAGATACCCAAAACACAACCATGATCCAATCCACATTTAGGACAAATAATTTTTAGTAAGATAAAGATATTAGGAATCCAATCACTAATTCAAAGAGCCTTACAAAGAGATACCCAAGAAATAACTTAAACAAATCCGCTAGGAAAGTACCAAAGTGTGTTGTCTAACACCCTATGAAGATCTGTCCCACACAACTACTCTTAACAATCTCCCTGCCAATATGGCAATCAGATGAAAAAACTCGTACACGATTCTTGGAGGCAGTACGATAAGATTGAAGGTTGATGTACAGATGCCAATTGGAACAATACAAACAATATGGACATTATACGATGTTTGGATGATTGTAGAGTATGATGGAGTGGAGATGGCAGACGGGTTGTACACCAAGGATGTAAAGGTTGTATGACGTAAAGTAGCTAGTACGATGGACAGTGGGGTCCGTATGGTGGACAAGCCGCATGGGGGAGGCACAATCGTTGTACGGAGGAGGGAGAAGCATACTGGCCATACGGTTAGGTGTTGAACAAGTCGTACGATAGATGCAAAGTAGGGCCGTACAATGGATTCCAGAGGGTCATACAATGTAAAGTGAGTCATATGGTATAGGTGTCTATGTCCAATGATGTGCAGATAAAGTCGGATGTTGGTGGATGATCAAATCACTTAATACAACCGAGATAAAATGCAAACAAGAAAGGGACAGTGAACGCAGAAACATCCAATTAATATTAACAATATGATGGTGCTCCAATTTGCTAGACCCGAATGAAGTATGACAGGCGACGAAATAGGGTGAGGGTTGAATCCCACCAAAACCGGAATAGCCAAGTAGGGAAGATCTTTCAATTTCGCAATGGTGAACAACAGAGAATCCCAATTGGAATTCACAGTACAAAGAAATAATCCAAAAATGCATAGCTAATGACTACCTATAAGCTGTGATTAAATACCCATTGGGAAAACTTTTCGAGGGTGTACAAAGATAGCCGACAGTGACAAACTACAGAAACAAAACAAAAGTGGGTCTGAGATTGTAATGTTCCCGTTATAAAATAAATAATAAATAAAACTTTTGTAATGGGCCGATTGATTTAATGTATCTAGGAAACATTTTTATTTTGTTTCTGTAGTTTGGGTCGCCGTCGGCTATCTTTGTACACCCTTAGAAAGTTCCCTGATGGGTATTTAAGCACGGCTTTTAGGTAGTCTGTAGGCATGCTTTTGGATTATTTTTCATCTACTGCGAATTCTTGGTGGAATTTTCTGTAACTCGCCATTTCGGAAGTGAAAGATCTTCCCTACTTGGCTCTTCCGGTTTGGGTGGGATTCAACCCTCACCCTATTCCGTCGCCTATAATACTTCGCTCGAATCTGGCAAGTCGAAGCATCATCCTATTGCGAATATTCATTGTGTTGGTTTGATCTTCTCCTTTGTCCTGTGTATTTGCATTAAATCTGGCTATTTGTTTACACTATCTGCAAAGTCTATCTGTGCATTACCTACGAATTCCATCTATCTCCAGTTCCCACCGTACACTCTACAGCCTCCATCTCAGGCAACACCCTTCACTTTTCCCCACATCTCCCACCTCACTCTGTACACGTTCCTCACCTCCGTACGGCTTCATCATTGCATTTGGTAGCCACCGTACGGTTCACCTCTGTGCTTCATACGGCCTTGACTCCCTTCACCCATATGGCCTTGACCCCCTCCACCTGTACGGCCTTGACTTCTTCCATCCATACGGCCTGCATTTTCCCATTGTATAGCCATCACTTGGCCACCTATTACCATACAGATATCTCCTGCTACGTTGTACACTGCATACCATACATCTCCCTTGTTTTGGCAACCATACACCATCTTCTCCAGTCCGTACCACATCCCTCCTATTCGTACGACCCCTCCAATAACGAAATCATTATGACATAGAATACAAGAACATTACAGTGCTATCATAGCAAGTCAATCTTGCCAGCTTGTGGACAGTGAATGAGAGTTTATAGCCAGAAGAGGACACATTCTGTTGATCAAATGGCTGCCGAACAAGAACCGACCACTACCAAACTTGTGGCACTCCTGAGGGAACTTGCCAGGAATCAGGCACAAATCACTGATACGCAACGACTCATGGAAGAAACTCTCAAGAAGTTGGTGGACAAGAAAATATCAGGAGAACAAAATGGTCATAGCGCAGACTCTGTGTCGGGTAAATCAAACCCTCAACGAGCATGCTCTCGACCTTCCATGCTGAATTTTTCACCATGGACGAAGGCACAACACGGAGGGAGACAACCAACTTTCGAAGAGATGTAGAAACAATTGAGAGAAGACTGGAAGAATGCAAATCTTGAAGAAGATATATCCTACAAAGATTATGCGGATCTGAGAATGAGATATTCGGGAGGCAGAAACAGAGGATACTTTAACGATAATCTTAGAAGAAAGTTGAGTAAGGTAAATTTGTCTCCATTTGATGAATCTGGGTAGTGAAAGCCGATACCTACTTCCAACTGAATCCTATGCCAGAAGAAGTAATCAAATTTGTCGTGTTGCACATGGAGGGAGTTGTGCATAAATGGCGGCACCATGGTACCATCACATTGGGACATGATCAAATTATACTTATGCGGAATTCACGGAGAGATTGATACAATGATTTGATGGTAAGGATCCAAAGCTCAATTTCAAAGATTTGGCACAACTGAGACAAACTAGATCGATCGATCAGTTCATTGCAGAATTTCAGAAACTCTATTTTCGTCACGGACATTTCTGAAAGAAGATGGGTAGTGCTCTTCATGGACGGACTGACAAAACCTCTAAAAGGTTTGGTAAAGGGGTTCAATCCTATCACCCTGTCAGAAGCAATCAATAAAGCACGGAGTATGGCATCGTCATCGGCATCATCCTCTTGATGTTTCTCACATCCTAAACTGCCAACATTTCCGAGGGACAAACCACCGCCCAAGAACCCAACATTGGATGAAACTACCAGACAAGAACTCCGAAGGAAGAAATTGTGTTTCAATTGCAAGGGACCTTGGAAGCCTGGCCACCGATGCCTCGGAAAGGGAAAGATCCATTACATTGAGGTCATGTCCGATGATGAGGACAAAAAGGAAGAAATGCCAGCCGAAGATAACCAACCCCACAATGGCACCAACATCAATTTAAACTATACGGAGAGAATTGTTTCTTTGGTTCAACGCGGAGGAACCTTTGCCTTGGCCGGCAGCCCGAGGTGCATAGTTTTTCGTGTAAGGGGTACCCTTCAAGGACAAAAGGTTACAGTGATGTTGGATAGTGCAGCTACTCTAAATTTCATAAACTCATCCTCGGTAAAACAAAGAAGTCTACCTACGGAGGCGCACACGAGCTTTCAGGTCAAGGTCACCGGAGGGACTTTCCTACCCTCCATGCACCTTGTTCCTCAATTGAGTATCACAATGGCGAATCACACGGTGACTGAGGACTTATTCATAGTGGAACTGGCTGACATGGAAGTTATTCTTGGCATATAGTGGATGGAGACCCTTGATGAATACACTCAGAGTTTCAAACGGAAGAACTTCACTTTTGTTGTGGACGAAAAGAAGGTTGTCCTCCGAAGCATGGCAAATGAAGGTCCAAAGGAAGTTTCTGCGCATCGGATTGAGGCAATTTTTTGGCATGATGATGTCGTGTGGGCTGCGCATTGTTTTATCTCAGTGGAACCTATAAAGGGGTGTCGAACACCTCCATAGGATGATGAACTTTAGGATATTTTAAGTAGACATGATAAAGTTTTCATGGATATTCCTCATACCACCCCATCAAGGGTTTGAGCACACTATCAAGTTGGAATCAAAAGCAAAGTCGGTCATAACCACACCGTACCGCCACCCCAAGAAATTCAAAGATGAGATCAAAAGAACGATTCAAGAATTGCTAGAGAAAGGATGGATCCGTCCAAGTTCTAGCCCATTCGCATCATCTGTGGTATTGGTCAAAAAGGACGGGATAATGCGCATGTGTGTGGACTACAGCGTTGAACAGAAAAACAATAAATAATAGATATCTCATTCCAAGGATAGATGAACTGCTAGATGAATTGCATGGCACGATCTATTTTCAAAAATAGATCTCCGTTGTGGATACCATTAGATCCGCATGAAGGAAGATATGGAGAAGATGGCTTTCCGTTGTCACTACAGACATTATGAGTTTTTGGTCATGCCGTTCGGATTTGACCAATGCACCTGCTACATTTCAATTATGCATGAACTGCATCTTCAACAAACAATTGCATAAGTATTTATTGGTATTCTTTGATGATCTTATTATTTATAGCAAGACATGGGAGGAGCACCTAAAGCATCTGAATGAAGTTCTAAGTATCATGGAGGAACAGTCCTTGTTTGCCAAGCAGTTCAAATGTGAATTTGGTATTACAGAAATATTGTACCTGGGGCATGTTGTCAATAAATACAGAAATCAAGTGCATCAGGAGAAGATTCAAGCTATCCTCGACTGGCCTCCCCCAAAATTGCTCACGGATTTGCAAGGATTTTTTGAACTTTACAGTTACTATAGGAGGTTCATTAAAGGGTTCTCTCAGCTCAACACACCTTTAACATATCTGACAAAGAAAGGGTCCTTCTAGTAGAACAAAAAGGCACAACTTACCTTTGATAAGTTGAAAGAGGCCATGAGCACCTGTCCCATACTTGCACTACCTAATTTCACTCGACCGCTCATTTTGGAATGCGACGTGTCCGAGGAAGAAATTGGAGCGGTACTGATGCAAGATAGACACCCCATCACTTATGAGAGCAGGAAGCTTACGCCAATAGAATGCCTATATTCCATCTACAACAAAGAAATGTTGGCCATCGTTCATGCATTAACCAAATTCTGGCAATATCTGGTGGGTGCCAAGTTTGTCATCCATGCAGATCACAATAGTTTGAGATATTTTCTAGAGCAACTGGACTTGAACAAACGACAACAAAAATGGGTAAGGAAGGTTCAAGCTTTTGATTTTGACATTGAATATATGAAAGGAAAAAACAATGTGGTTGCAAATGCCTTGTCCCAGAAACCCATCATCTGCTCACTAGACCAGATTTCAGTTGACTGGAAGGCCCATCTATTAGTGGAATATTCCAAAAATACATTTGCCTATGAAATAATGGATGGCCACACCCACAATGATAGGTACAAAGTGGTAGATGACATCATCTACTATAAAAACCAGATATATTTGGTGCTAGAATCCAAACTAAAGCAAAAAGTCTTGAAGGAAGTACACGACTCACCCCTAGCTAGACAGCCAAGTTTCCTCAAAACTTACAAAAGTCTTCGGGAGAGATTTTCATGGAAAGGACTTAAAGGGGATGTGTTGCAGTATGTAAGAGACTGTACGGTCTGCCAACAGAACAAGTCCGACCTACCGGGCTACTACAACCTTTGCTGATTCCTAAATGCAAGTGGGAAAGTATATTGATGGATTTCATAATAGGGCTTCCTAAGGTAAATGGAAAGTATTGTATTTTCGTGGTGGTTGATAGATTGACAAAGTATGCACATTTCTTTGCCATCCCCTCCGACCTTCAAGCCGCACAAGCTGTTAATCTGTTCTTTAGAGAAGTCTTTCGTTTGCACGGGTTACCTCGAAACATCGTTAGTGATCAGGATGGGCGATTCATTAGTATTTTTTGGGCAAAATTGTTTCGGATGGCAGGAATAGAACTATCACCAAGTACAAGTTACCACTAGCAGATAAACGGACAAACAGAAATTGTGAACAAATGACTCGAAGGCTACCTTTGAAACTACGGTTCAGCACGACGAGCGTGGATAAAATGGATCCATCTGAGAGAATATTGCTAAAATGCCACGTACCACATGTCCATCGGAATGGCACCCTTCAAAGCTCTATACGAGTACGAACCCCTTTCCTTCATCGACACAGTTCTCGGCAATAGTCACGCACCAAGGGTGAGGGACTGGCTTCAGAAGGGACAAGACATTCTGAGATGCTTGAAGGAAAATCTACTGAGGGCACAAAATCAACAGAAGATATATGCCAATAGACATAGAGTAGAGAAAAGTTTCGAAGTGGGGGATTTGGTCTATCTCCAGCTCCAGCCATATCGACAATCCTCACTGAAGGAAAAGGGAAAAGAGAAACTGACACCTCGATTCTATGGCCCCTATTGTGTAATTTGCCGAATTGGTGAAGTTGTCTATGAGCTGTAACTTCCAGAGGGTAGCCGTATTCATAATGTCTTCCATGTCTCTTGTCTGAAGAACGCCGTAGGGAAAAACGTCATAGTTCCTACCGACCTTCCGCCACTCAATGAAGAAGGAAAGCTCATTTTGGAACCTGCTGAGGTCCTTGAAGTACGTGAGGGGGCCCTATGGAACCGCACTGTGAAGGAATACTTGGTACGTTGGCGACACCTGCCGTTGGACAACGCAACGTAGAAGGGCAAGCACATTCTCAACACCTGGCATTGCATTTGCTTGAGGAGAAGCAAAATTTGGGACGAGAGCATTGTAATGTTCCCATTACAAAATTAATAATAAATCAAACTTTTGTAACGGGTCGATTGATTTAATGTATCTCAAACCCATTTTTATTTTGTTTCCGTAGTTTGTGTCGTCGTTGGCTATCTTTGTACACCCTGGGAAAGTTTCTTGACGCGCATTTAAGCAAGGCTTGTAGGTAGTCTGTAGGCATGCTTTTGGATTATTTTTCATGTACTGCAAATTCCTATTAGGATTATCTGTAACTCGCCATTTCGGAAGTGAAAGATCTTCCCTACTTGGCTCTTCCGATTTCGGTGGTATTCAACCCTCACGCTATTTCGTCACCTGTAATACTTCGTTGGGATATTGCAAGTCAAAGCATCATCCTATTCTGAATATTCATTGTGTTGGTTCGATCTTCTCCTTTGTCCTGTGTATTTGCATTAAATTTGGCTATTTGTTTACACTGTCTACAAAGTCCATCTGTGCATCACCTATAAATTCCATCTATCTCCAGTTCCCACCGTACACTGTACAGCCTCCATCTCAAGCAACACACTTCACTTTTCTCCACATCTCCCACCTCACTCCGTAAACCTTCCCCACCTCCGTACAGCTTCATAGCTACACCGTACGGCTTCATCATTGCATTTGGTAGCCACCGTACGGTTCACCTTTGTGCTTCGTATGACCTTGACTCCTTTCATCCGTACAGCATTGACCCCCTTCACCCGTACGGCCTTGACTTCTTCCATCCGTACGGCCTGAATTTTCCCACCGTACGGGCATCACTTGGCCACCTCCTATTACCATACGAATATCTCCTGCTACACTGTACACTGTACACCGTACATCTCCCTTGTTTTGGCTACCATACACCATCTTCTCCAGTCTGTACTACCTCCCTGCTATCTGTACAACCCCTCAAATAACGAAATCACAAGGGCATAGAACACGAGAACATTACAGAGATATATTAAATCAATCAGCCCATTAACAATAGTTTGATTAATGATTAGTTTTATAACGAGAACATTATAGTACTCCCATCCCAAATTTTGCTTGTCCTCAAGGAAATGCAATGTTGGGTGCTAAACGATGTGCTTGCCCTCCTAGGTCACGTCATCCATCGCCAAGTGTTTCCAACGCACCAAATATTCCTTTACTGGGTGGTTCTGTAGGGTCTTCTCACGTACTTCAATGATCTCGGCTGGTTCCAGAATGAGTTTTCCTTCTTCATTGAGGGGCGAAAGGTCTGTGGCTACTGTGACGTTCTGCCCTATGGCCTTCTTCAGACATGAAACATGAAAGACATTATGAATACGGCTGCCCTCCAGAAGTTTCAGCTTGTAGGCGTCTTCACCAACGTGACAACCTATACGATAGGGGCCATAAAATCATGGCTTCAATTTTTCTTTTCCCTTTTCCTCTAATGAGGATTGTTGAGATAGTTGGAGCCTGAGATAAACCAAGTCTCCTATTTCGAAACTCCTCTCCATTCTATGTCTGTCGGCATACATCTTCTACTGATTTTGTGCCCATTCTAAGTTTTCCTTTAGGCATATGAGGATGTCCTGTCCCTCCTAAAGCCAATCCCTTGCCCGTGGTGCGCGAGTGTCACCCAGAATTGCGTCAACGAAGGAAAGGGGTTCGTACCTGTATAGATCTTTGAATGGTGTCATTCTGATGGACATGTGGTACGTGGTATTGTAACAATATTCTGCTAGGTTTATCCATTTGACCCATGCTCATTGTTGTGCCGAAACTTAGTTCCGAAAGAAACCTTCATGCCACTTGTTCACAATCTCCGTTTGTCCATCTGTCTGAGGGTAGTAACTAGTACTTGGTGACAATTATGTCCTTGCCAACCGAAACAATTCTGTCCAAAAAAAATTAATGAATTGCCCATCCCGATCACTAACAATGTTTCAAGGTAACCCGTGCAGACAAAAGACTTCTTTAAAAAACAGATCGGCAACTTGTGCAGCCTGAAAATCTGAGGGGATGGCAAAGAAATGTGCATACTTTGTCAATCTTTCAACCACCACGAAGATACAATCTTTTCCGTTCACCTTGGGAAGTCCAATTATGAAATCCATCAAAATACTTTCCCACTTATGTTCTGGAATTGGTACAGGTTGCAATAACCTGGCAGGTAGAGTATGTTCGGATTTGTTCTGTTGGTAGACTACACACTCTCTTACATACTACAATACGTCTCCTTTAAGTGCTTTCCATGAAAGCTTCTCCTTGAGACTTCTGTAAGTTTTAAGGAAGCCTGGGTGTCCTGCCAAGGGTGAGTCGTGTACCTCCTTCAAGATTTTCTGCTTCAATTTGGATTCCGGCACTGCAAATATCCGATTCTTATAGTAAATGATGTCATTCACCACTTTGTACCGATCATCTTGGGTGTTGCCATCCATTAGCTCACAAGCAAATGTGTTTCTGGAATATTCTACCAACAAATATGCCTTCTAGTCAACTAAAATATGGTTTAGTGAGCAGATGGTGGGTTTCCTAGACAAGGCATTTGCAACCACATTGTATGAGTAGGTCAAAGCTAAAATCAAAACGATGGAAGGGCTATCAGAGGATTTTGGCAGCAACATCGGGGTTAAGCAAGGGTGTTCACTATCTCCAACATTATTAGGGCTCTATATTGACAAGTTAGAAGAATGGATAAACAAGACCAATGGTGAGGGCATATAGCTGGCCCACTTTGTAACAAGATTGCTCGTATATGCAAACAATCTCATAATACTTGCTAAAATGGCTAAAGGTTTGAAAGAACACTTGAAAGCACTAGGAATTTTTTGCCATGAAGTGGGAATGCAAGTGAACACTAGCAAAACCAAAGTTATGATCTTCTCGCTGAAAAAGAATAGGGCTATTCAAAACGAGTTCCTGTTTGAGGGTAACCCTCTTGAGATTGTGGAGTACAAATACTTGGACATAGATTTTCATAACAAACTCAATTGGGATACATGCAGATCAAAAAGAATCTAAGGGGGTTGGAAGGTGTTATATTCTTTATAAAATAGGTGCAAGAACATAGAATTATGGGATTGGATGACCTTGAAAACTTTTTTTGGTTTGCTACTCACTCCAGTTATTCTATATGGATGTGAAATGTGGAACAGTAGTATGTCCAAATAGAAATGGCAATAGGTCCAAAGAATTCAAGAACACTTCATCACACACAATCTTAAAGTCAAGATCATGGTGCCGTATGAGATCTTATTGGCAAAGGTGGGTTCCTTTCCATTAAAAGTCATCGCATTGGTTTGGATATTAAGTTATTTAAAGAAAACCCAAGGTCTAGAAACACATTGCTGACCCAAGCTAGTCGTAGAGGAAAAACTTGTCAGGCGGAAAAGCACATGGATGAAGCAAAATGACAAATGGATGCGAAAATGGGATATCAACATCCATACATGCCTAGCTAACATTAAAGAAATAAAGAAGTTTGTCATGGAAAAATTTTATAATATTTTATTGACAAGGCACATAGGGTGGAAAAAAATCTATTGCATTAAAGAATTTAACCCCACTTCTAGTCATGATGAAAAGGCCTATATAAGAGCACCTATTAATTGGAAAGCAAAAATGTTGATAGCACAACTCAGAACTAGTTCACACTGGCTGCAATGTGAATCTGGTAGATGGCAAGTTCCAAAGGAAGAGTGTGCAGAAAAAATGTTCTATTTTGTAATATGGGAGTAGTAGAGACTAAGCAGCAGTTTGTCAAGGATTGCCTAGCATACAGTGACATGAGATCTGATTATACAGAGATATTGCAGACCAAGGATTTCAACTACTTATTCGAGGAAGATCAAGTGAAGAGAATAGCAGCTCTGATTATCAAACTTCAGAGAAGGAGAGATAAGTTAACCAAAACTTTGCAGCTAGATTAGTTCCGCTCTTGCCTTGGGGGGGTGATCGTGTAGCTCCCATAGGCTAATTTAGCCTCGTGAACGTCATTAAAATCTATCATATCATATCACGTCATTGTTCTTTCCTTTCACATATTCAATGTCAAAATCAAAAGCCTAAACCTTGCTTACCCATTTTTGTTTCCTTTTGTTCAAGTTCCATTGCTCCAGAAAATATCGCAAACTATTGTGATCCGTACGAACGACAAACTTGGCACCCACCAGATATTGCCAAAACTTGGTTAGTGCATATACGATGGCCAACATCTCTTTGTCATAGATGGAATATAAATGTTCTGTTTGCGTAAGCTTCCTACTCTCATAACCTCTAGGGTGTCTATCTTGCATCTGTACCGTGGCAATGGCTTCACGGGATGCGTTGCACTCCAAAATGAACGGTCCAGTGAAATCAGGTAATGAAAGTATGGGACAAGTGCTCATTGCCTCTTTTAGCTTATCAAAAGTGAGTTGTGTCTTTTCATTGTCAAATCCATTACGGGTGCACTGAGCTGAGAGAATTCTTTAACAAACCTCCGGTAATAACTGCATAGTCCGAAAAACCCTCGCAAATCCGTGAGTGATTTTGCGAGAGGCCGATCAAGGATAATCTGAATCTTCTCCTGATGAACTTGAACTCCATATTTACTGACATGCCCTAGGTACAATATTTATGTCATACCGAAGTAACACTTGGATTTCTTGACGAACAAAGATTGCTCCTTCATGATCCTTAGGACTTCATCTAGATGCTTCCAGTGCTATTCCCATGTCCTGCAATAAATAAGATCATCAAAAAATACCAGTAAGTACTTACATAATTGTTTGTTGAAGATGCAATTCATGCATGATTAGAATGTAGCATGTACATTTGTTAATCCAAGCAGCATGACCAAAAACTCATAATGTCTGTACTGACAACGAAAAGCCGTCTTTTCCACATCTTCCTCCCTCATGCGGATCTGATGGTAACGGGAACGGAGATCTATTTTCGAAAAATAGATTGTGCCATGTAATTCATCCGACAACTCATCTATCCTTGGAATGGGATATCTATTTTTTATTGTTTTTTTGTTCAATGCACAGTAGTCTCCACACATGCACATTGTCCTGCCCTTTTTGACCAAAACCACTGACGACATGAAGGGGCTAGAACTAGGACAGATCCATCCTTTCTCTATTAGTTCATGAATCATTTTTCAATCTCATCTTTGAATTTCTTGGGATGGCGGTAGGGTCTGGTTATGACCGGCTTGACTCCTACTTCCAACTTGATAGTGTGTTCAAACCCTCGATGAGGCAGTATGCCAGGAACAATCTCTATAAAAAATTTATCATGTTCACTCAAAATATTCTAGAGATCATCATTCTAGGGAGGTGTCTGTTGCCCTTTTATAGGTTCTGCTAAGACAAAAACAATGTGTCGCCCAAGCATCGTCATTACGCCGAAAAATTGCCTACATCTAATGTGCAAAAATTTCCTTTGGACCCTCATTTGCCATTCCACGGAGAACAACTTTCTTCCCATCGACAACAAAAGTGAAATCCATCCGTTTGAAGCTCTGAGTGTATTCATCAAGTGTCTCCATCCACTGTATGCCCAAAATAACCTCCATGTCATCAAGATCCACTTTGAAAAGATCATCACTCATCGTGTGATTCGCCATTGTGATACTTAGCTGAGGAACAAAGTCTATGTAGGGCAAAAAAGTCCCTTTGACAACCTTGACCTAATAACCTGTGTGTGTTTTTGTAGGTAGACCTCTTTGCTTCACTAGAGATGAGTTTATGAAGTTTGGAGTGGCTCCGCTATCGAGCATCACCATAAACCTTTGTCCTTGAAGGGTTCCCCATACACGAAATATTGTGCACCTTAGGCTACCAACTAGAACGATAGTTCCTACGCGTCGTACCAATGCTACAATTCTTTCTGTGCAGTTCAAACTAACCATATTGGTGTCGTCATGATGTTGGTTGTCTTCGGAGGGTATTTCTTCCTGTTCGTCCTCATCATTAGACACAACCTCAATGTAATGGATCTTTCCCTTTCCGAGGCATCTGTGGCCAGGTTCCCAAGGTCCCTTACAATTGAAACATAGTTTCTTCCTTCAAAGCTCCTGTCTGGTGGCTTCATCCAATGACGGCCTCTTGGGTGGAGGTTTATTATCTTTGTCCCTCAAAAACACCGGTTGTTTGGAATGTGACTTCACTAGGATGATGTCGATGATGATGCCATACTCTATGCCTACTTAATGGCCTTCGACAGGGTGGTAGGATTGAATCTCTTTACCCAACCTTTCAGTGTAACTATCAGTCCATCCATGAAGAGCACTAACCGTCTTCTTTTAGAAATGTCAATGGCCAAAACAAAGAGTTTTTGAAATTCCGCAATGTATTGGTCAACCAATCCAGTTTGTCTCAACAATGCCAAATCTTTGAAATCGAGTTCTAGATCTTTACCATCAAATCGATCTATCAATCTCTCAGTGCTATCCACAAGTATTTATTTGGTCATGCCCCAGTGTGATGGTGTCATGATGCCACCATTCATGCGCTACTCCCTCCAAATGCAATGCCACAAATTTAATTACTTCTTCTGGTGTGGGATTCAGCTGGAAGTAACTATCGGCTTTCATTACCCACACTTGCACAGATATGGATCTGGATCCTCAAATGGAGACAAATTTACTTTACTCAACTCCCTTCTGAGATCATCATTAAAATATCCTCTGTTTCCACCTCCCCAATATCTCATTCTCAGATCTACGTAATCTTTGTAGGATATATCTTCCTCCAAATTTGCATTCTTCCAATCTTCCCTAAGTTGTTCTTACATTTCTTCAAAGGTTGGTTGTTTACCTCCGTGTGTTGCCTCCGTCCGTAGAGGAAAAGATGGCATGGAAGGTCAAAAGCATGCTGGATGAGGGTTTTCTTTACCTGACACCGAGTCAGCACTGTGATCATTTTGTTTAGCAAATATTTTATTGTTTGCCAACTTCTTGAAAGTTTCTTCCATGAGTCATTGAGTATCATTGATCTATGCCTGATTCCTCGCAAGCTCCCTCAATAGTGCCATGAGTTCGATAGCTGTGGCTTCTGGTTTGGCAGCCATTCTATCAATGGAATGTGTTCTTCTCCTCTAGCTATAAACTCTCATTCACTGCCCACAGGCTGGCAAGATCGAAGCTCTGATACCACTTTTATGATCTGACCCACGCAACTACTCTTTACAATCTCTCTACCACTATGGCAATCAGATGAAAAAACCCGTACATGATTCTGGGAGGCAGTACGGTAAGGTTGGAGTCTAATGTACAGATGCCAATTGGAATAGTACAAACAATATGGAGGTCGTACGATGTTTAGATGACTATAGTATGATGGAGTGGAGATGGCAAATGGGTCGTACACCAAGGATGTGAAGGTCGTACGGTGTGAACTAACTAGTACGGTGGACAGTGGGGTCCGTATGGTGGACAAGTTGTACGGGGGAGAGGCACAATGGCCATATGGTGGAGGGAGGAGAAGCACATTGGCCGTACGGTTAGGTGTTGAATAGGGTCGTACGGTGGATTCCAGAGGGTCATACGATGTAAGGTGAGCCGTATGGTATAGGTGTCTGTCCAATGATGTTGTGCGGATGAAGTGAACAAGAAATGGAGATTGAACACAGAAACATTCAATTAATATTAGCAATATGATGGTGCTTCGATTTGTCAAATCCGAGTGAAGTATTACAAGCAACAAAATAGGGTGAGGGTTAAATCCACCAAAATGGAATAGCCAAGTAGGGAAGATCTTTGACTTCCGAAATGGTGGACAACAAAGAATCCCAACTGGAATTCGCAGTACAAAGAAATAATCCAAAAAAGCATACCTAATGACTATCCATAAGTCGTGCTTAAATACCCATCGGGAAAACTTTCCGAGGGTGTACAAAGATAGCCGATGGCGACACAAACTACAAAAACCAAATAAAAATAGGCCCAAGATATATTAAATCAATCGGCCCATTAACATTAGTTTGATTAAAGATTTATTTTATAACGGGAACATTACACACCCCATCTTTCTCACAAATTTGGATCTGTCTAATTAAGCTAACCAAGAAGACAACTAAACTAAAGGAGGATAAACAAATAAAGGAAACAATTACTAAACTACTCGGGTCAAACGACTCAAGGAAAACCTACAGGGTAACTCTCTAAAGAAAACTAGAACAAACAACTGATTGACTCAAATAAATTTCAAGTCAAATGACAAGGCGCAAGTTATCTTCCTAGCTCGACAAGGAAACAACTATTCTAACCAATAGAAAAGAAAACCTACCCAAACTCTCTCGAACCAAGTGGTTCAAGACAAACCTACTTTAACTATGCACATACTCCTAAAGGAACGACACTAACTAGACTAATATATACACTTAATCTAAAATAGTTCTCAAGATGTTCAAGATTAGCAAGGGTTGGGTAATGGTTCTTAGTTTATCATTTTTATCCTTGTACTCAGACAAAAAAAAAACTATTAACCCACTTTAAAAATTCACAAAAATTATCATGCAAGATCAAAAATTGAGGCAATTCATGTGGTTCGTGGTCAATCCAAATCCAAGTTTTCTTTGCTAAGCCTCCATAGTCAAAAAATTAGCTTTCATAATTTTCAACATTAGAAATAAGGAAAGAAACATCCTAGGGTGATTCAAGTGGATATTCCTGTTGAAATCCTTTTTGACTTGCAATTTGTGGTGGATTCCCCATTTGACGTTAACAGCAAACTCATGGGTGGTTAAGACAAAATTACTCTTTAGATCAAGCCCTTGGATTGGAATATTACTTTAGGTGGCTTGTCCTTGTATAGCATGAACCAAGCATCCTTGTGTGCATTGCTAAGTGCATCCTCTAAAATTAGGGATTCCTTGATTTGGTCTCCTTCAAATATCTTCCCAAGTTGTTCAAATGTAATACCCAACTATGACAAAAACCCAAACTATTCTTCATCATCTTTACCCATGTTGTTGTATGTAGATTTTGCTTTAGGAACATCTTGCAATTCTCTATGTAGAATCTCATCAAGTATAGCATCCTTGTACTAAAAGTAATATCATCCAACATCTTCATGGATTCATCATCAAATTACATCTCAAGTGGCAGGATCCCTGGAGGTCGAAGTTGACGGTGAACCATGTCACTTGCAGTAACTTCATCATCTTGAAATGAATTTGACAATGTATTAACTGATAAGTAGGAGGTATTTCCACAACAAGTCAAATTGTGATATTGCTATTAGGATTTAACTATGTACATTTTGAGTCAAACTCATTGACTCATGCTTCATGAGTAGTGATTCACACATGAATCCATCTCTCATGAGAATGAATGGAACACTTAGCACTCATTGGATCTAGGTGATGCTCACAAAGGTGAAGCACTGGGATTTCCCAGGAGGTCACCCATCCTAGTACTACTCCATCTTGAGTGCACTTAACTATGGAGTTTCCTCCATGGTTAAACTCACCCTTCTTGCAACCCTATTTGCAAAACCTTCACCAAGTTTTGTGTCTTATGAACCATTCATTAGAAAGCCCCTTAAGCTCATCAAGTGATAAGTAGGAGATATTTCCACAGCAAATCAAATTGTGATATAGCTATCAGGATTTGACTATGTAATTTTTGAGTCAAACTCATTGACTCATGTTTCATTACCAGTAATTCGCACGTGTACCCATCTCTCATGAGAATGAATGGACCATTTAGCACTCATTAGATCTAGGTGATGCTCACAGAGGTGAAGTACCAAGACTTCCCAAGAGGTCACCCATCCCACTACTACTCCATCTTGAGCGCACTCAACTACGGAGTTTCCTCCATGGTTAAACCCACTCTGCTTGCAACCCCATTTGCAAAACCTTCACCAAGTTTTGTGTTTTATGAACCATTCATTAGAAAGCCACTTAAGCTCATCAAGTGATAAGTAGGAGATATTTCCATAGCAAGTCAAATTGTGATATTGCTATCTGGATTTAACTGTGTAGTTTTTTAGTCAAACTCATTGACTCATATTTCATGAGTAGTGATTTGTACATGTGTCCATCTCTCATGAGAATGAATGGAACACTTAGCACTCATTGGATCTAGGTGATGCTCACAGAGATGAAGGATCGAGACTTCTCGGGAGGTCACCCATTCAAATACTACTCCATCTTGAGCACACTTAACTACGGAGTTTTCTCCATGGTTAACTTCTTTCATGATATATTTCAGCACCCCTCCCCCCACCAAAGGTTGTAATATCTTTGAATGTTTTGTCAAATCGTTCTTCATCCTTTGAATCATCTATGATAACTTGCAATTCCTTGTTCAACTCATCCACATAACTGTCTTGTTCCAAAAGGGTGTTTGAAGTTCTTTGCAATTCATCCTCATAAATTCGACCTTCGTAGCACGAAAGAATGTTCCCCAATGATCACCTCCTCAAACTTGTGATGATCGCCTTCTAGTTCTTCAAGCCATTTAGCCTTTTATGCTTCCCATTCCTTGAATAAAATCTTCCTTAATTTTCTTGTCAACATCTTCACCTTTTGATGTGACGAGTGAAAGTTCTTCCTCTTGATCATCATTGTCATGAAACTTAGCCATGCTCCCTTGATGCAACTAATTTCTTTTTTCAACCTTTGGTTCCCAACCTAAGTGATGACTACCACTTCCATTTGACATCCAACTTAAGAGCTAGAAGAAATCCTTGTCATCCCCCACAGAAATATCCTCACACGAACCCATTTGTAACTTGATCAAGTCATTGGTATCTTGACAAGATGGGCAAGTAGATTCCAAATGTGAAAGGCTATGCACATTACACCAAGTATTTCCTCCATATCCACATCTTGGTCTCCTACTGATATCTTCTTTGAACTTAAGAAGCTCTACTTTTAAATTGACAAGCACTGGTGGCTTATACACTTGTGAAAATGGAATTCTTTCTTGCAATGCCAAGTCCACCCTCAAAAGGAACACCAAACAATGCATCTCCTCATGCCTAGTGGTGTCATATATCCTACATTGCCCTAATGTTGCAAGCTGAGTCAAATCATATGGGTGCAATTGTTTGTTCTAATCAAACCAAATTGCAAGAAAATCCAACTGCTTGTCCAATGACAAACCTTTATACTTTTGGATTTTCTAGTTTACCACTTTTTAGGGATTTTTTCAACATTTTACCTATTTTAGTATTTCAACTTTTGAAGATATCTCTTATCTCAAATATAGCTTGAAAGCACATTCTTGTTTATATCTCCACAAATAAACTTTGTTCAACCCTCCTAGCGCCAATTTTTGTTGATGTGAGTTTTGTTCCACTACAACATGCAAGATCATTATACTTATGTTTTGAAAAGAAACACCAAACTCTCAATTCTCTCTTGATATAGTGTCTTCTCTCATGCTAAGATTGCAACGTAAGATCATGAAATGACTTCAAGGTTCCTTCTTAATCGTGGACTTCGTTCAATTTTATAATGTGAAATGTTGGTAATCACAAAGGGACTTACGGTATCCATTCAATGGATATCAACTCTTTCGCTTATATATCTTTACAATGTGCAATGAAAATATAGTTTTGACATTCAAACTTTTCCACTTCAACTCAAACATAAACAGGCAAACTTCTACTCCTAACTATGAATGCAAGGCATCATGTATGACTTGGACTCTTCAAGATGTAATCTTGCCAGCAACTCCACCCACCTAATGCAAGCTTCTAATGGTTTTCAAATCAATATCTCCTCTTCAATCCCATCAAATGGATGCAAACTAAAGATTCAATATCAATTAAAGTTAAGTGCATTCAACCATAAGCAAGAGTCTAGTGGCCTGGATTTGTTTGAATTACGCAAATAAACATCCACAACAATGTTCATTCAACTAAACTACTTCAACATGATAAGAAATCTACTCCAAGTGAGAGATTGAGGACACCATGCAACATTACAAAGCAATATTAAGTAATCCACCACGAAGAACCTCTTACAAATTAATTGGTAAATATTTGTTTGTTATTAACAGTGATCAAGAGATCAATTTATACAAGAAACATTCTAATATTTTCTGAAGATTAGAATAGATAACCATTAGATACTAAACAAAGATAATAGAAACTATCTATTATCGTAATACCCTCTCGTAATGGTTAATCTATCTAGACCACGAAGCTGTTAAAAAACGTAAAAGGTAGATTTTGTTTGCTCAAGGGGCTCCACATTGTTCTTTGTGGGCTACGAACCAAATTGCTTAGATAGGGCAGCTAAGCGCTTCCGACAATCAATCTTCATGTCACCAAACTTGTGGCAATAGTTGCAATGAGTGTTTTTCTTCTGGGAGCCTTCTGAATCTAGAGCAGAGAATGTCTGCTGAGAAGATTGTTGATAGTACTTTGGATAATGCTCCAAAACATTATAGATGAGCATAACACTCCAAAACAAACTGCAAAAAGTCATGATTTTTGAAATGAAAAATCAATCAAAACCCAACATAATTTTGGTGGTGAAAACTCAATCAAAACCCAACGTGAGTTTTAAGGAGAAAAACAATCAAAACCCAAGATGATTTTTGAGGTGAAAAATCATTCAAAACCCAACATTACAAAACTTCATTTGTTTTTTGGAAAAATGGTAAAACCTAACTAGATAATTTCTAAGGAAAAAATTACAAACCCACACAGGACTTCCACACAACTTTGCGAATTACAAAATCAAAAAATTTTAAGGGAAATTTTATAGAAACTCATCAAAAAAATCAAGAAAAAACTATGAAAACCCATCAGGAAAAAATCTTTAAGAAAAAAAATTATGAAAACCCACCAAAATTTTTAAGGGAGGCAAAACACGAGACTTTGCATGGTAAAGCAGAAAATTCAAACAACATGCAAGTACATTCAACAAATGTGCAAGTACGTGCAACAAACATGCAAGTACATGCAACCCTCAAAAAGTACGGACCGAAAAAATTTAAAAGGTGACACAAAAGAGAGCTCGAAAACCCCAGAAAGAATGTTGTTAGTTTTTGAATTGGCTGACTCCCAAAAATCCAACGACAACCTAGTTGAGCTCTTGAAAAACCCACCAAGAATCTGGAATCAAAAAAAAAATTCTGAACCCAGAAATTAGGCTTTTGACCAAAAATGGCCCTGCTGAAAAAAAAAACAAATAAAGGCAAAAATGTGCAGAAAAGAAAAACAGATATAGACAGATTATGTTGTAAAATCGAACCAGAAGTTGACAAATTCAGATCTCTCAGAACGGAAATCCTAGTCGAATTATAGAGAGAGTTGGAAGCAAATATGCATATAAATAATTTCTAAAATTAAAGGCAGATTATTTCAACAAAGATATTATAATTATTTTCGAAAAAAAAATTGAGTATTGGCTCTAATACCATATTACGAAGTAATTGGAAAATATTTGCTTGTTATTAACAGTGATCAAGAGATCAATTTATACAAGAGACTTTCTAATATTTACAGAAGATTGGAATAGATAACCACTTGATACTAAACAAAGATAATAGAAACCATTTATTATCGTAATAGAACCAACAATGAATTATCAATTACTTTCACAAACATTATAGTAAAAACTTCATCAAGTCGCTCCCTTAGCTAATCTATTCTAGTCTCCTATACTAATAGCTCTCTCCTACTCTAATCTCCTAAGCTCATCAATTACAAATGAGAATGCATTGGCCTTTTATAGTAGCTCTACTACAATGAAGAGCCAAGATAGATCCAAGATCAAGGGCCAGCATTTAATCCTACAAATCCTAATTAAGGTTGTCAAATTATAACCAATTACATGAGGTCATTGATTTTTGGGCCATTAAGAAAATTACAATGATTTTGATAGCCAATGAGAAAATAGGAAACTTGGCATGTTGTGATTGACTGTTTTGAACTTGAAGTTGAAATTTTCTTATTGGAGGAGACAACCAATTGCCACCTCATCATCTTATGCTTGCAATCTTGGCTTGACAAGATGTTTGTTAAAACTGCAAATATTTCTTGCTCAATTGTTAGAAAATAACTTTTTGATTGAGTTTTCTAATCTTTAAGGATGATGATGATGGAAAATGCTTTCAAATTGCTTCCCATGAATCTCCTCCAACCCTTTGAAATATCCTCATGGCCTTGTCTTGAATTTGTACTTAAAACTTGTAAGCTTAATGTAGTTCTTGATTCTTGATGAAGATGTCATCATATGGTTGGATTTCTCTTCTTTCTAGGGTCTCATCTTGATTTCAATCTGAATTTGCCGGTTGTTAGCTTGAATATGACTCTATTCATCTCACTTTAGTCCTTAGGCTTGAACCATCTTCTCGTAGCAACTCCTCTTAAAATCAAG
The DNA here is from genome assembly GCA_028749045.1 of Cupressus sempervirens. Taxonomy (NCBI): domain Eukaryota; kingdom Viridiplantae; phylum Streptophyta; class Pinopsida; order Cupressales; family Cupressaceae; genus Cupressus; species Cupressus sempervirens. The sequence goes on along the minus strand of CM053791.1, from coordinate 397,577,031 downwards.
ATCAACCTTGACATCATCTCCATCTTTCACCTTGCAAAACAAAAAAGAAAGCTTCATTAAGTTTGTGAAGGGAATCTGAAAGTAAAATCACATCAATAATGAACAAAATGGATTTCTCTTATTCAAGATTAAGCATTTCTATCTTCTTGCAATGATCAATGTCTTGAGTATTTCTATAGGCTTGGAAGACAAAGTTCCTAGGTGGAAATCCCAAGGCAAGAGGATTTCCACGGTGGCAAACTTGTGGTCAGAGGATTTCCACCAAGCATGACAAAAAAAATCATCCCAATCTTAGTCACTTAGCGTTAAACTACCTTTCTCTCAAGCTCTCCAATTTGCCTATTTGATTTTTCTTTCATTTTGCATGAGAAAAATAAGGCTAAAGGGAAAGTGGGAAATTCCAGTTGGGAGGATTATTGTGGTAGCAATCCTCTAGAAAGAGGATTTCCATGCTAGGAATCCTTTGGACAGAAGATTTCTACCATGACTTGGCATCTCCTCTTTCATTTAAGACATCATTACTTTCTAGACTTTGTCCCCAATTATCTTGTGATCACTCAAATGACTTTCTTGGCACGAATTTAGCCATCCTAACAAGGTAGAGTCTTGGAGTTGGGAGGATTTCCAGGGTGGTAATCCTCTAGAGAGAGGATTTCTATTACATCCCAAAATTTTGACTTGATTAAAATAAGTTACAGTCGTTGAGATGATTAGTTAAAATCATCATTTTCTTGATCATGTGAAAAGGGAAGTTATAGTTAACCATTTATTTCATGTGGAAATGGTTGTTATAATGAAGTCAGTTAACAGTTATTATATTTACTTGTTTATTGAAAATGATAGTTAGTCGTTGCTTTATTTTATTTACAAGTTAATTGATAATGGTAGTTAACCATTGTTACAGTTATCTATGATATATTCTAATATTGATTTAAATGGAAGAACTTATTATTATTGTGGAAATGTTGCACAGGCAGTTGCAGGAATAGACAAAGGGGAGAAAGCATTGCTAAACGGGATTCGAGGAATGGGGCACTATTCTAGTCCATTTGTCTAATCACTAGGTATGACCTCTAACTACCTTGGTAAAGATTTAGTGACTTCATAATAGGGTACATACATTGGAAACGCATGAGCTTCTTGGACAAACATATAAAAATATATATGTTTAATCATTATCGAATCCATGTTTAGAGCCATTACCTTCATTGTTTTGTGGTGTCATCTCCATTTTTTTTCTTTTACCATCACCTATATATATACACACACACATATATATATATATGAATGATACCACTAGGATATTAAAGTAATATATATAGTTCGTACTTATTAATATATGTATATCCATATACATCTACATACATCAAAGAGGATATGATCTTATTATAGATTACGCATGTATATAGTAAGACGTATTTTAATGAGTGTGACTATAGATACAATAATAACATGATGAGATCATTTAGAAATAATATTATGTATATGTATAGATATAAATGCTTTTCAAAGGGGCTTCTTTTAATAAATCAACTCACATTTCCCCTTGAGAGGTGACAATAAACACTTGGTACCATCTTTTTAAAAATCGGAGACCTTGTAATCGATGGTCTTGTTTCGAAACTAACACCTTGAGCCACGGCTCGCTCGAGCCTAAGAAAGATTTAAACATATCACGTCTAGCTAGAGACAACATTTTACTTTTTTCCTCTCCTCTTACTATTTCTCTGCACTAAGCATAATCCCTCTTAATTGAAGCATGGGTATTCCCTCAACTGATTATTGCATTGCAATTACAATCATGTTAGCTTGAGCCATATGGTGGAGACATCACTAAATCTCTCAAGGGCTCTTGACCAAGTTATGTCAGTGTTATACACTCCATTCTTTATGTTTCTAAATCGATGCAACAATTCTTAGATGGATTTTCTATGCATCCGACATTTATAGTTTATGCATCAGCTGTATGATCAAAGTCAATATGCTCAGCTTATGTTTTTTCGACCTTCCTAATTGAGAATACTGAAACTATGAATGGGGGTCAATATGTTGTTTGAGAATTCATCACTGAGAACAAGTTCTTCCTTTATGTGTTTTCATCTATGTTCTTGTCTTTTCTTAACCACGTGTGTACTGAAAACAATGAACGACATGTTGCCTAATTTGGATTACATCTTTATATTAGTTTGTTAACTGCGGTGTACTGCCAGTGGATAGGAATCCATGAATACTCAATATGAATAATACCAAGGACTCACCCTAGCTGGTAATAGCCAATGAAAGGGGTTGAAGAGGAAAAGTGATCCCTACAAGGGAAAGAAACAAAAATCAGAACTTCCTTATATGAAACTATGATAAATTTTTAATAAATTTCTGTACAAGAATATCCAAGTAAGCTCATGTTTGTCCAATATATATATACTCTATTGTCAAGTCCACCGGTGGTGATCAAGTAATAGAAGCCCATTTAAATCCTTGGCCAAGGTCGTTTAGAGGCACACTTTCCTTTCATTTAATCAAATGATGTCCGTGGTGCTAGTTAATCAAGCATGTCCACCTATTACTGAGCAGACATTCTAAACACCGGTATGCTCAAATGGCTAGACTATGGTGCCCCAAGCCTAATCCTAGGGTAGGGAGGCCCTTTCTTGTTAAAAGATTGTGTAGGAATTTATAAGGTCCGTGGTTGGGAGGTTAAGCCTATGTCAATGCTTTTCCTCTTACAAGAAAGCCGAGGCTTGCACAACATCTTCAGATACGCTAGCTAGTTTTTCTATATGTTACTTCTAGACTCTATCTTGCAAGTTCATTTCTTGTAATTATTTAAATCATGGAATATATGGAAATGATTTCGTTTCTCTTGAATTATTATGGTTATCCGTTAGTTATTTCAGTTAAGATAGATTTATGATGTACATTCACATGAAATGGATAGTAAGATGCAAATGATGTTTACTTCGGTAATAAAGTTATGTGATTTACTTTCCTAATTGTTTTACATTTATTTTGGTTATTTGGATCTAGTTATGAATTTCAGATTTAGGTATCTATTTCTTCAGTCTAGATAATTGGTATGTTACAATTTCCATGGTGTGAATCTTCTAGAAAGTGGATTTCCACCAAATTGACTTAGCAGTTTGTTGCCTTACAACTTCCCAAACTTCATCGTTATCTATTAATTTCACTTAACTCAAGATCCATCACCTCTAACACTTGCTTGAAATCAATTTTAGTGCAAAGTAAAAAGGGGGAAATTTTGGTTTGAGAGGATTGATGTGGTGGGAATCCTCCGGCCAGACAATTTCCACCAAACATGACTTCCTTGAAATGCCACTACTAGAACTTATCCCATTTTGACCCTCCTTTCACAATTTCTTGTTCCATTTTCCGTCTTGATGTGGGATTCATACATTTCAACCAAATATGAGTGCCTTGGAGGGTGGTGGAATTTTGCGCTTGGGAGGATTAATGTGGTGGGAATGGGAATCCTCTGGAAAGAGGATTTCCACCAAATCTGATTTTGCCACTTAGACTTCCAAGACTTTCCATTTCACACCCCTCATGTTTTAAATTTTCAATTTGCCATGCCTTAGCATGATCTTGGATCAATTCTAAGTTGATGAGGAGCAAGGTGGGAATCCTGAGAGAGGATTTCCATGGTGGGAATCCTCTAGTCAAAGGATTTCCACCAAACATGACTAGAGTAGTTATCCTTATGAAAATTACCATTCTTCCTTCTCTTCATCGCTTTAACTTTGCATCAATCAGCTGTTGCCTTAGAAAGGATCCCTCACAACCAAGTTTGCACCACATCCCTTTACCTAAGGTGAAATCTTGAGGATTTTGGGGAGAAATGATAGCTGGTAGAATCTTGGAGATTGAGGATTTCCTCGGGGGAAATACTCTGATCAGAGGATTTCCACCACTTTCCAAATTTTCTCACAATCCTTCTCCCATCTTCCAAGCATGTAAACCTTTCTCACTTAGACCAAATCTCTAACCCTCCACTAGGACTTAGGCTACAAAAAAAACAAAAAAGGACATCAAAACACTCACACAAACCTTGGCCAAATATTACTTCCTGGTAGGCCAAAATTATTCAACTCACCCTCAAATTTGGAGACTTGAAAACATTGCCAACTAAAACTACCTAAGGCAATTACTTCTACTTGCTAAAGAAAAATGAGGGGATCCTCATTTGCAATTGGGTGATGGTGTGAAAACCTCACAATAGGAGCTTTTTCAACTAACAGTGTCTTTATCTCTATCGCTTTCAACTAATATCCGAATTCACAAAAGACACCACATGCCCTTACACTATTTGGCTAATCTTTCATAGTTATTTGGCAGCCCTTTGTTATTTCCTAATATCTCAATTGATGACACTTCTATTTGATGATACTAATAATTTCAATCATATGACACAAACCATGAGGACTTGCACATAACTTCACCAAACTTGTTAGCTTGTAATGGATGTTTTTACACTTCGCAAATTCTTCTAGTCCTCACTTCTCAAAGGATGTATTTCATTTATCTAGTGACAATTTCCACATGGGTGTTTCTAGAACCTCATCATTTTATCTTCACTTTCTGATACACCTTATCTTGTGGATCCTTTTTTTTTTTAAATTATTAGGGAGTTGTTTCCAACCCTCATTGTTTACATTGTGATCCATCTTTTATTGTAGATCTGTTTTTGGTTCATGATAAATGTCCATTTTTTAATTCCTCATTAATGGAAAATTTTCTACAAAGTGTGTTCATGATATCTCCACCATAGCATTCAAAGAAAACTAAACTAAACATGACTCCAGTAGTTATCCTTATGAGAATTACCATTCTTCCTTCTCTTCATCGCCTTAACTTTGCATCAATCAGTTTGCTGCCTTAGAAAGGATCCCTCACAACCTTGGAGCACATCCCTTCGTCCTAAGGTATTTTGGGGAGAAATGATAGCTGGTAGAATCTTGGAGATTGAGGATTTCCACAGGGGAAAGACTCTAATCAAAGAATTTCCACCACTTTCCAAATTTTCTCACAATGCTTCTCCCATCTCCCAAGCACGTAAACCGTTCTCATTTAGACCAAGTTTCTAACCCTCAACTAGAACATAGGCTATAAAAATACCAAAAAAAGACATCAAAACCCTCACACAAACCTCAGCCAAATATTACTTCCTGGCAAGCCAAAATTGTTCAAACTCACCCTCAAACTTGGAGACTTGAAAACATTGGCAACTAAAACTACTTATGGCAATGACTCCTACTTGCTAAAGAAAAATAAGGGGTTCCTCATTTGCAATGGGGTGATGGTGTGAAAACCTCACAACAGGAGCTTTTTCAACTAACAATGTCTTTATCTCTATCGCTTTCAACTAATTTCCTAATTCACAAAGGACACCATATGCCCTTACACTGTGTGGCTAATCCTTTCACAGTTATTTGGCAACCCTTTGTTATTTCCTAAAATCTCAATTGATGACACTTTTATTTGATGATACTAATTATTTTAATTGTATGACACAAACCATGAGGACTTGCACATAACTTCACCAAACTTGTTAGCTTGTGATGGATGTTTTGACACTTTGCAAGTTCTTCTAGTCCCAACTTCTCAAAGGATGCATTTCATTTGTCTAGTGACAATTTCCACATGGGTGTTTTTAGAACCTCGTCATTCTTTCTTCACTATGATACACCTTATCTTGTGGATCCTTTTTTCGTTAACATAACAAGGGAGTTGTTCCCAACCCTCATTGTTTACGTTGTGATCCATCTTTTACTGTAGATCCATTTTTGGTTCATGATAAATGTCCATTTTCTAGTCCCTCATTAATGGAAATTTTTCTACAAAGTTTGTTCATGATATCTCCACCATCACATTCAAAGAAAACTAAATTAGTTTTAAACATTTTCTTGTTGTTTAAATCATATCCTATCTTAGACTAGGAAGACTTCTAATATGCACCTCTTGCTTTATCACTTCCGAAGGGAAGCAATGTTATTCAATGCATATGGACTCTTTTTTAAATCTAACCATTTATTTGTCTTTATCAACTTGCAACTACTCTATAATGTCCCCTATTGGAACTTGCACAAATTTATTCTTCTTGTTTACCGTACAGGTAAAGAAATCAACGCATACAGACAATAGAACACGAATAGCAGAATTATATTCGCAATAGTAGATGAATGATTCCCTTTTACAAAGATCCCAGACGGGCTATAAATACTACCGCCGAACCTTCCCGAAGGAGTCCGTCGGCAACAATTATTCTATCCGCTACAAACTATTTACTGACGACGTCGGCTACAGAATACAGAAACACCGCCGGACCGTTGGCTACAGAATACAGAAACACCGCCGGACTGTCGGCTACAGAATACAAAATACCACCGGACCATCGACTACAGGATACAGAAACACCGCTGGACCGTCGGCTACAAAATACAGAAACACCGCCGAACCGTCGGCTACAGAATACAGAAACACCGCGGGACCGTCGGCTAACACCATCCCCCCCAAAAAGAAAAGTCGTCTCCTGACGACTGACAAAATATCTGAGACAAATTAACAAAAAAAATACATTAACAGAGTGACTACAACAAGAGAAATCTGCTTCTGTCACATCGCTTCACTTCGTCCTGTGCTTATAGCCTCTGCTAACACAATACTGTCTCCTGAAGTTGACCCTGATAGCCACCTGTGTTGCTTTCTCTGCTTCGAACACTAGGTCCACTAAGCTAAGTGTCGTTGTATTGCCTCCAACTGGATGATTAGCTCCTCCCGAGCTCTCTACGCATCCACCAAGACAGTCTCCCGACCAACACCTACTCCCAGTGCCTCGGTACACAAACGGTCCATGCCTGCAGCAACTTCAACTCTTTTGAACTGGTCAGACTCCCACGACTAATATCCGCAACGACTGGGGGTCGAGGGGCAGCGCCCCCGCGGGGTCCTGGGGCACGGAACACACCATTTCTGTCATTATCTGCCGATTCTGCACTCTTTTTGGCAACCACGGATGTGTCCCCTTCCCTTTGGCATCATCTGTCACTCATTCTGAACAACTTGATTCTGTCATCGTTCTTTTTTTTTTTTTTTTTTTTATTGCTTCCTCTAGAATCCACCACAAATCCCTTTGCACACAGAAATTCTTCTCCTTCTGGCAGAACAAGAACTCTTCTTTGTCTCCGTTTCCCCACGAAAGTCTTTTCCCTTGCAGCGCGGAGGAGAAACTTTGACTGGCGGAGCTGAATCTTTTAATTACACTCACGGCCTATCTTTCCTTTCTCGCGGTCTATATTCTCCTCCCCGCGGCCTTTCTTCTCCTACCCGCGGCCTGGTGGAGAAAGTTTTCTCTTTGTTTTTTTCTTAAGAAAAAAAATTGTGCCCGCGGGGCTTTTAACAGCCCGCGGACAGACTGTCCACGAGACCTTCCGCCAACTCCCGCGGTCTTCTGCCCGCGAACAATAGTTGCCCACGGGCCTTTCTGTCCGCGACCCTTTTTTTTTTTTTTTTTTTTAAAGAAATCAAATAACAGAGGTAGCTCCATTTTGCCTCCAGGCGTCGCCATTCTGCAATGACGACGGAGTCAGCTGGCCATCCTGTGACAACGACGGAGTCTTCCTGGCACCATATATTTTGAATTTGGATCTGTTGACTGCCGGAGGTATCTTCTGCCCGTCCAAAGTTGATAATCTGATCGCTCCATTGTCGCCGACCTTCCAAATCTAATATGGTTCAACCCATCTGCCCTTAAACTTTTCCACTTTGATTTCATTCTGACCATCGTACGCCTTACGTTTGTTTTGTGCCACCCCCGTCGCCCACTGTGCCTGCGATCATCGCGCAACTGGATTATTTCCTTGCTATCGGTGCTCTTCCACTAATTTTATGCTGCGGTGTAACCTTTTCTTTCCGCGCAGTCCATTCACCATGTACCAAGCAGTGGGATCTTTTGTTTTTTTGTGTTCAGACTGTATGTTCTTCCCCTCAGCTTCAACCATGACAACTTTTCCTTCTTCCGCTTCCCTACATTCCTCCCGATATTCACTTTCCTGTGTTTTGTCACGTTCGTCGACCATTAACATATTGCAACTCGGAAACAGTTCATAGTCTTCTATCTGCCAGTGGTAAAGGCCATTCATCGAGTCTAGGTCATCGTCATTCAATCCTCCATCTAGTCTCAATATTCCTTCTTCGTCCGGTTCCATTCTTCTCTTTCTTTTGTCGTCATTTCTTTCGTCATCACTGTTGCCTTCACCTTCTGAGTCTGACGATGCTGCCTCCTCACCTACCATTTGTGTATGCAGGTCAATTGTGAATCTTTTGCCTCCGCACTCCATTGATAGGGTATTTCGTTTTCAATCATGTTTTACTTTTGCTTGCACCAACCAATCCCGTCCCAGAATAGCATCATATCCTTTTCTTTTTAATGGAATGATCACAAAATCCAATAAAAATGGTTGCGTACCAATTGTTACCGGTTGCACTTTCAAGATTCCCAGCGGTTTGATTCCGTGCTGGTCTGTCGTGAGCAACTGAAATGCAGGTGGCCACAATGTCGACTTTCCCAACTTCCAAGTATCCTCCGGCAACACATTCACGCCAGACCCTCCGTCAACAATTGTCTGTCAAAACATTTCCCAAAATCCCCATTTCGACGACTGTTGGATGTCGTCCGGATGTGAGTGCCAGCAGCATTGGGTCTGTTGTCATCACTTCCCTACTATCCCTTCCTGTGTCCTCCGGTGCTTTCGAAAACGGTGTATGATTCAGAATGGCCGTCCGTAACTGGGGCATTGTGAGAAGGAGGTCACTTATCTTGACCGGTATCTCCGTTTGTAAGATCTGTCGTACAATGTTTTGTTTTGCGAAGTTCCTTGCCAAGGTGTCGGTGATGTCCTTCAACTGAGATGTCCCTACCGACGATGCCTTTGCAATGTCCGCTTGCACTTCCCCCACTTTTCTCTTTTCCTCCACTTGCCTCCGTGTAATTGCCAAGACCTCCTCTACATCCGTGCCAACAGTGATCAAGTTTACTCCAACTTTTGGACACTTAGAATCTTCGTGATCGCCGAGTCCGCACCATCTGCATAATAATTTCGATGTGTTTTCCGCTATACAATCTCGTGCAAAATGACCCCACAAATTAGATGCTCGGCATTGAACGATCGGCTGTCCGTTTGCATCATACTGGGTTCGACTTCGGCTTCCATTATTATTGTTATTGTTTGCATTGTTGTTATTTTGCCCTCTGCTATTATTCCTATACCCTCCGGATGTGGCACCATCAATGTTTGCATTTCCGTTACTGCCCGACGGGGAAGCCTGCTGCGTAAGAAGCACCTGCGGAGATCCTCTTGCCTTCATGTTAAAGGGACAGTCCTTTGTCGAATGGCCCATGATCTGACAGATGTCACAGAATTGGTTCTTTGGACACGATCCTTTAGTATGCCTGTCTGTCTTACACTCCGTGCACCACAGCTCACTACCTTTTGGCTCCTTCTACATGTTTTTAAACTCCATCATACGAACCATATCCTTCTGTAGGGCACAAACCTTCTTGCTGCTGCCTTCATCGTCGCTACTATCATCTCTGGCAGGCTCGTCGTCATCAAAATCAGAGGAGCTAGTTTTCTTCTTCTTTGTCTTCTGCTCACTTTCAAGGTCCAGTGCTCTGTTATACGCATCCACATATGATGACGGTGGCACAATTTTCATTTTCCTCCGCAATTTCGATCGTAGGCTGTCCACGAACCATCTTTTCTGCAATCCGTCCACCAGCTTGCTTTCCATTTTGTTTATTAAGTCTTTTAATCTCCTAGTGTAGACACGGACAGTTTCGTGCTTCCCTTGCTTGGTATTGAAAATTTCCACTACGATTTCATTATCATCCCGCAAGAGTTTAAATTCCGCCAAGAACTCCTTTTTAATCTTATCCCAGGTATCCAGCTTCTGCGGATCCATATCCAAAAACCAATCAATCGCGACACCCCGTAAGGTTGCCGGAAATTGCCTGGCCCATTCGTCGGCATCTGTGATTCCATTTGCCCGCCAGATCGTCTCACATGTCTTACAATGTCGGATGGGGTCGGTTGTACCATCACCTTCAAATTTCGACAGCTTTTCTTTGGGTCCCGCCATAACACTGGAGGTCTGCACTCCTACACTGGTCGACACTCCCACACCGGCAGTAGGCACTCCCACAGCGACAGTCTGAACTCCCACACCGGCAGTCTGTACTCCCACACCGGCGGACTGGTCTCCCACACCGGAGGTTTGCACTCCCACACTGGAGGTGTCGACAACTACAAACCTTGGTGAAGACAAAGGATCCTCCGAAATTGTTTCCCGCGGAAGTCTATCCTGGACAAAGAGGTCACTCCACGCTCGTGCTCCGTCGACACTGCGAGCCGTGCGAGTTGATGCTCTTCCGTCTGAATTTTCTTCCCTCGGCGAACACAATTTCAAGAACTCATCCCGTGCTTCTTCCACCAATTCCACCCGCTGCCAAGTCTCCTCCAATAATTCTTCTGCGCTCCAGTTTCTGTCGGCAATCTTCTGAAATCTCCGTTGACGTTCGGCTTGCTGTGCCAGAATTAAATTCTCTTGCGCAGTACGGGTTCCATCTTTTTCCTTGACCTTATTCCGATCTTTGTTAAGCTGATTTGGCATTAATCTTCATTCCTCCCACCTTTTAGGTTCATAAGGCAACGGTGCCAAATGTTTACCGTACGGGTAAAGAAATCAACGCATACAGACAATAGAACACGAATAGCAGAATTATATTCGCAATAGTAGATGAATGATTCCCCTTTACAAAGATCCCAGACGGGCTATAAATACTACCGCCGAACCTTCCTGAAGGAGCCCGTCGGCCACAATTATTCTATCCACTACAAACTATTTACCGACGACATCGGCTACAAAATACAGAAACACTGCCAGACCGTCGGCTACAGAATACAGAAACACCGCCGGACCGTCGACTACAAAATACAGAAACACTGCCAGACCGTCGGCTACAGAATACAGAAACACCGTCGGACCGTCAGCTACAGAATACAAAATACCGCCGGACCGTCGGCTACAGGATATAGAAACACCGCCGGACTGTCGGCTACAAGATACAGAAACACCGCCGGACCGTTGGCTACAAGATACAGAAACACCGCCAGACCGTTGGCTACAAAATACAGAAACACCGCCAGACCGTCGGCTACAAAATACAGAAACACTGCCGGACCGTCGGCTAACACTTCTATTACCAAATAGGGTTTTAATTTCGCTTGGAATTGGCAAAATAAAATGTTCCTTACTATGAGAATGTCAATTCCTAATGGTTAACATTCATAATTATGTATTTGAATTACATTAAGGAATAATCAGTGCTTCATAACACACTGAATCTCCCAATTTCTCAATTTTCTTTTAAATACCAGCCTTAAGAAAGATGGGGAAGTACTTATCCATGGGCATTTGGAAACCATCTATGAGTAAGCTCCCACAAAGGATTTGTGGCCCATATATGCATTGCCTATTTTGGGGCTACGTCCTCAAGGCTTCGTGATATATACCTTATCCCTACCTTGGGAGTCACCACCGACATGGTATTACTCCATCCCTGACAAGCTCATCTATCTACTCAATGATATTAATGAGTGTTCACAAAATTGGTTGAGTGTATAAAATTGGCTTATAAATTAAGAATGTATAAGTATATAATACATCATAAATACCAACCTAATTCCTTTTTATTATCATCAAAAAGATTTGTATGTGTTGTATAATATGACTATATATCATTAACATTAATATATATATTTTACATATAAATGTAATAAGTGTTTATTCGTATATCTTATATAGTATTTGATAATCTTTAATAAATAGGATTCATTATCATTTGCTATATATATATATATATATTATGGATATAATATAATATACATAACTTTGATTTATTGTTATTAATCAATGCCTACATCTGTATAAATATATATAGATTGATACATTGTATATAACATATAACCTTGCCATAACATTGGTCCTTAACCTTATCAGTTGTGACTATATAACATCAAACTTGTTCTTGTTGTCAGGTTTGTTAGCAGCCAAAGAATGCAGACTTATTTCCTGTCAATATACCTTGGATTTTCCTTACATAATGTCATATTCCTTTATCCAAACTATTGGACTGATATATTCCTTTCTTGTTCCATGATCCTCATCTGAGAGATGGAGACTGCCTTTTATATCTGATTGGTGGAATGATAAGACACTTGGTGAAAGATGTGTCCCATGTCCATTCATACTTACATCATTCCATAATTCTCTTAATCACTGCCTCAATTCTAGTTGGTTTTGTATACACACCCATTCATTATTAATAATTTTTGGAAATGGATTGTCATCAATGACATTAGTTTATGCTCATTGATAATACTTAATGTCAATGCTCTATCAATCAAGGGGCTGGAAGAATTGATGTCTATCAACTATCAAGAAAACCAATGGTGATGTCATCTTCATCTTCAAATGTAAGTTGTTATGTTTATCATCAATTTACATAATTATTGATATCACATTTCATTATGTATAGATATCATCCTCAATAATTGCAATTCATTTGCTAATTATTTTTGTATTTGGTGACACAGTGACTTAGCTGATATTCAGTCCATTTCTCATTGATGTTGCTACTGAACTATGATGCTTGGTGACTATAAGTTGGCAACTATGTATACCTCTATTTAGACTTCTTCAATCTTGTTTGTGAATTGGGATTCTTTACTAGTCAGTTACTTATTATTTGTGTAGAACTTAGTCAATCGGATGTAACAAGTCTTCTTCTCATGCTCAAGCAGTATATTTATTTGACAATCTCATCACTCAATAAATATTGCAATACCCGAATTGTAGACAGCTATATCTCACCGCAGAATCCCGATGTAATGCTTTGAATTGAATATTTGCTTCTGTAAAATTTTGCCAATATATAAATTGGAATGGTTGTACCAGCATGGATTGAACAAGTCATCAAGTTGGAATATCTTTGCAGATGGATCATATGAATATTCGACGGTTACTAGTTAGAACACCCATTTTCAAGATATGGTGGTAATAAATCATCCAGCCTGATAACCTTTGACTATTGTTAGATTGGAAGCAAGAGATTAATTCAGATAACCAATATAATAATTGTCAATAGAAGTGTGTTGGCCCACTCATGGACTCCCAATTTAAAATTTTCAAATCAAAGCCCATGTCTCAGTAATAATGGTCAGAGGTCAAATATGTGCCTTCCCTTAATAATCTCTTCCATATGTCTTATAAAAAGTTAGCATTTCATGTATTGTTGGACTCAAGTTCATACACATTCAATCTGGTTCAACAGGGTTAATCCAAGTTCATCTGGGTTCACAAGTTCACAAGTTCATCTGGTTCAAAGGGTTTGGCTGGTTCAAATGGTTCAGAAGGCTCAAAGAGTTTAGAAAGTTCAGATTCAAAGTCTTCAAGTGGTTCTTCGTAAACATTGTACAATCATGGCTCCATGTAATCAGAAAATGTCCTATCTGACAAGTTATCTATGTGAACCCCTTTTGTCATCACTTAGAAGAAATAGTTTACACATGGAAAGGAAATAAGCATGTCATGACTACTATTCTTAAATGAGGCTAAAATCTATCGATTTTCTCCCTAGATAGTGAACAACTCGCCACTGAATAGGCCTTCATGTTTATAAATCAGATGTGGGTTTATTCAACCCTTGCAAAAGTCAATCCCCTGTTCATCAATGATGGGTATATATATGACATTCAGAGATAATATTTCATTGTAGCCATTCCTATTTCAATTCATTAAACAAAGAATATTTGTGCCACAACAAACGAGGGAATCCTAAATAGGATTGGGTTATCTTCTAATAGTATGATCTTATATTCTTTGTCCAAGAGGTGTCATCATTCTTTTTCAGAATCTGATTACTTAGCCTTGAGAATGGAGCTTTATTCTAAATCACCACTACATGGTTCAAAGATAATATAATGTTCTTCACTCAATTCAAAGATCGTGAGGGGTTCGTGTGTTGAATTTATCGATAGTGATGGAGCCCCAAATTTGTGCAAAAAATCTGAGGCCTCCCTGTGAGAAAGATTACTACTTGACAAAGTTATCATTGATGTTAAACAAATACATAGCATAGTACAGCAAGAACAGTTTTTATCAGTTATAATCAAGATCAATTGAGCAGCAATCCATACATAGCATGAAACAAACTACAAATCCAAAACACAGTACAAAGGAGCAACCTAAGTGGAGAAACCAAAACACCATGTCAAACAAAAGCTATGTGAAGACTCCAAAAAATTTAGGACTGCATTGGTTTCACAGAGTGCATACAGAAAACTCCAAGAGTCTCTCTAAAAGAAATTATGAAGGACAGGTACCCAATCTAGAAGATAGAAGATTAGGCTTAGTGGCTTATTATCATATATGCAACTAGTCCGACAATTAGATATGCATGTGCTTGTACCAAAAAGGGGTAATTCAGGGACATAAGGGGACTATCACTACTCCTCATACAATTACACAAGTTTCAAACATAACAAGTGATCAGGTTTGAAGAGAAGGTCTACTCGCCTAGGTGTAGCAAAGCTTGAAGTGCAGGGGAATCAAGTTGATTCTCATTTGTTAGCCAGAATTGATAGTGGAGTCCTATCGGAGAAGTGGCAGGCTCTTGGATTTCCAATCTACAGTTTTGGAAACCAACAGATAGTACATTCAAAATTGGTGTTGATGCTACATTTTCTCAACACTGAAGAAGTCAGTTAGTGAAGGTTTTACATCCAAGGTGGTTGGTATATCAACAAATACAATTATCAGAACCTCATTGATTGGAGAAGATACAATAGAGAGCCACAAACATGCAGATCATAGCATCTGTGTTTAGATGTGATCCAACAAGAAAATGAAGGAAGTTGTGCTTTTCTTGGTGATTGAATATGAACTTCCACATTCTTCATAGGCTGAGGACAAGGTTTAAAAGCTCTCAAGATCAGATTGAGCCTCTTAAGGACTTCGGATCTCATAAAGTGCTTGAATCGAACTCACAAACCCAATCTCAGTACTCTCATAAAGCTTTTGTAGTCATCCAAGATGCTGACAGAATTATATGAGTTCAACAAGACATGCAAGTTGTAACTTTTGAGAAGCATTAGTTCCATAGTTTTCATACCATACACAAATGAGTTGGGAATGGAGTATTTTCTTATGCTTTCACTCCCTATGGAGGTGTATAAGACAGGTTTGGCTAACTTACATAAAACTGTTGTTCCAGACTCGGGAACCCAATTCTGCTCAAATCGAGAAGACAATGATGACTAGCCAACTGGGGTGCATATCTCTTCAAGAGAAATGTTTTGACCATGTGTTTTGCACCAAAAAATTCAAATGAAGCTCAAATGAAATTTTCCTTGAGGTGCAGTGAGCACACTGTTATAAATGTCATAGGCACAGAGAATCTATATTACCCTTCCAATATTTCTGACATGTCTCAATGGTCCCATTGTTTGATTCCTTGGACTGCAAATCACGGGCTTTATATAATGGAAGCGGATCAAGTTTTGAGACCAATAGGCTATTGGATTCTCTCTAAAACCTTGCAACAATTGGAGATGATATTACCATAGTTAGCAACAATCAAAAGTGGAGTCTCGAAGAAATTCCCAAACATTGGGTTATTTACAAATCTCCCGATCTAACTGTAATAGGTATGTAGTCAAGAAGAATACATAGTTCTAAACTTCGAATGCCCAATCACCCAAAGGATGTCAAAAGAAGTTATTGAGGGCAGTGAAATTGAAAGTCTTTCAAACCTAAAGGTTGGAATTCGGCCTCACACAAAAGAATGGTTTAGTTAATAATAACTCTGCATGTGATCAATGCTTGTGAAAACCCCAATGATGATAACATAGGCACTATTGAGTTCAGTTGTTCCTTATAGCCTTGATCTGGTTCTAAAATTGATTAAAGTATTTGTTAAAGGTTATAAAACAACGATAAATCACATAGAATGCCGCATCCCTAGTTTTACTTAATTATTAAATTTTCTTTATAGCCATTGAGACTTCATACGAAGTTGAGTTGATTGGTTATATTAGTTAACTGTTATGGTTTCATGTGAAATGGAAGTATTGAATATAATTTGATAGGAACATGGAATAATGATTAATCATTATGATGTTATATGAATTGGAAATGGATAGCCAATATCATTACTTGTTATAGTAATTTTGATTTTATCAAATGATGGGAAATATGTTGTTAGCATGGTAAATTTCTTTTGCAGGAATGTGACGAAGGGAGAAAGCATTGCCAGAGAGGGAATTGGGCATGAGGACACCACCTACTTTTGAGTTAACAAGTACGAGTCCTAAACCAATTGGTCAAGGGAAAAGTGGACTAGGCAAACAAGGGTATACTAAGAGATCACCATGAGCTAACCAGGTCAACACATTTAATAAAATAAAAGTATTTAATGAACATAAATCAAAACTAAGAATAATTGTTTCCTTTGAAATTGGTATGGCAGACATTTTCTAGTATAATGGGACCCATGGTACTTACATACATTAGTACATGTACATACATGTATACGTATGCATGTATATATACAAATATAACATACACGAATGTATACATAAACTTAAAATACAACGTATATGCAAAATAAGTATATTTAGAATAATATGTATATATACATATGTGTACATACACATAT
Source organism: Cupressus sempervirens (assembly GCA_028749045.1). NCBI lineage: Eukaryota > Viridiplantae > Streptophyta > Pinopsida > Cupressales > Cupressaceae > Cupressus > Cupressus sempervirens. The sequence goes on along the minus strand of CM053791.1, from coordinate 397,560,242 downwards.
GAATATATGTAACTATATTAATATGCGCCATTATAATAAAACATGAAGAATAAGTTATTATTATTCCTATCTTATGACAATATTTTAATTGTTTCATCGGCCTTCATATTATATTTCCAGCAGCCTATATTGTTATTGCTTCCTTTGGCCATTTGTCATTATCAGCCTTTCAAATTGACTCTTAAACATTAAGCCAAGAATGTAACTCATATTCTTGCCAGCTTTTCTCTATCTTGCTTGTAACTCCATTCAAGAGACCATATGTTTGAATCAAGCGTGCATTTTGAAATGGAAAGCCTTTCTCTATGTCTGGCATTTGCTTTGATATTAGTGACCATTTTCCTATCAGCGTTTTGGTATTCATATTGCCACTATTTCATCTCCGCGTTTTGGATTGGTATTGCCATTGTGCATATCTGTGATTTGCATTGATCCCATTGTTTCATATCTATGAAAGGCATCCATACTGTGGTTGATTCTTATCTGTGATTGCCTCTATGGGATTTGAACCAGGGTCTCCAAATACAACCAATAGAAGACCAAGAGTCACAACTTAGAATTCCACAAAGATGTTCCTCTTGGGATTTCAACCAAGGTCTCCACAATGAGAACTCATTGCTTCAACCAAGTAAGCTAAACCCCTTGGACATGCACATAACTCTTTCAAAATATAAGACACGAACTATAACCTACAAACAAAGTACAACCTACAACTAGGTGATAGATGACACAAAATAAAAAGGAATCCTTTGATTCACTTCCTACTTTATCAATCAAATATTTCATACAAAAGAACAAAAAGAAATAAGGCTAACTTTCAGAAAGATTCCTGTCACAGATAATTTAGTCGAAATATATTCAAATCTAGAATGAGTTATGGAAAAGATGTTAGAAAATACACACAAGCACAGAAAATATGCCACAAGATGTCTTCTTTGCATAATCAAAACTATCAAAACAATAGGAGTCTAAGAGACTAAGTGCAAACCCCTTGAGGTTGAAACCATCTAAAAGGCCTCCAAAAAATAGGAGTCATAATCACCAAAAATGATGATTAACTACCTCATAACCTCCACTAAGTCATAATGAAACCCATGACTCATGCCAATAAACCCCTAAAATGCTCCAATTGGCCATAAAGACCCCCAAACTAAGAAAAGTCAAATTCGACCCCAAACTAACTCCTAAAATTACTCCTTGTGACTCCAACTTGATTTACTCCTTGGTCAAAAATAATGACTCTCCCCTCACTCTTGGACATGTGTGACTTTAGACTTAAAGACCATGACACATGAATAAGTCTACCCATCTTTATTCTTGCATCAATAATAGAAAATATTAAATGATTTATAATTATATCACTTAGTACTTTCTTTACAAAGACCAAACTTATGCAAAATACGAAGTGTTCAACAAAAATTATCATGCAACCCTTGCCCATCAGCCACAACACATGAATATATTCCATGTGAATTTTGACAAATAAAATCCCATCTAAAATCATCAGACTTCAAATCTTATGAAAAGAAATTAAGGGCAAACATATTTCTCATTTACAACCCTAAACGCATTCACTTTCTTCATCTTGCGTTTGGAGTCTGGAAAATTTAGAGAGAAAATATAGGGTTCCCAATATAAGGAAGTTGTTTTTGGCATTTTATTGCTCGCTTTTTCTCATGTCATGGTTGGAGTTTCTAGTGTTATCATGGCTATTCTGTAACGTCTCCTCTTTGCATCTTTGGATTTTGATGCCATGGATATATGTTGTGTTTTGGGAAACTGGAGTTTTCTGCTGGGAGCCATCATCATTTTACTACCTCTTTTGTTGTTAGAACAGCTTCTACTCCTTTCATTCAAGACACATCTGCATTTCTTTCCTCACAAGTACATGACCACAGAAGCATACGCAGATTTTTTAGATTTTCATTATCAAGTTATCCATGACTGGAGATTATCTCATCCTGTAGACGTCTTTGCTTTGTTATAAATAGCCATTTGCTTCATTTTCTTTGCAAATTACTCATGTTTGAGCCAAAGTTAGAGCTTGCATACACAGCCACACCATGTTTTGAGCAAACTTTAATGTTTAACCTACCAAGCTTTTTGGGTATATTCAAATCCATATTTAGGTATTGTAGCTGAGATTTTTCTTTTATCTTGCAATTGAACCATGAAATTGTTTTAACTTGATCTTTGGAGCTTTATGTTTGTTGTTATTTGCAAAGGTCTTCTGGGACTTTGCTCGAAACTCGTCACAATTTGTGGGCATACTCCTAACTCATTGTTTACTGTTGCCCTTGCTCACACTGGGAAAATCTGAAGTTTTAAGCTGCCATTTACAATTTACTCTATTATTTTGCATAGAATTTCATCTAATCCGAACTGGGTATGCAACAAGAAGAATTTCTCTCAAAAGTGTTTAAGATTCTTTTCCCTTCTTGCTCAAGAGCTTCTGATATCTGAGTTTGCATCTTCTAAGCAATTTGGAACTTGAAAGCTTTCACCAGCTGTTGATAGTCTTGAATGAGGGTTTACTTAATGGATTTCTCTCTTCTTGTTGTTGTCTCAAAACTCCTTCATGAATTTGCTCCTTTAGCATTACATTATAGGATTTGCATTCTGCTACATTTATATGAATAGTGAGCAAAACTTTTCTAGGTTCTCATATATTTGGAAGATTTAAACTTCATTGTTTATGATGAGGGTTTTCCATCTTCCTTTTATACAATCTTTTGAAGCAAGTACAAGTTCTTGAACCTTTAATGAATATTTCTAATATTTATGTAGTTGTAGATCCAAACTTCGTCTCAAAAAAAATGTTCATAAATCACCTTTATGGCTATAATTTGAACCCTCTTCTGCTCTGATAAGAAATTATATGAACCTACTATAATTCCCTCTTCTATGAAATATCCCTTTCCGGATATTTACTAAAACCCTCGATAAAAACTTACAAATTGTAAATCAAAATAGTAAACCTTCAGAACTTTAACTGATTTATAACCAGCAGATATACATACAAGAAAACCCAGAAAAAATATGTTTATTTCCTCCAATATTTAGAAGTACATATTTAAACCAGCAATTAATACCAATAGTTGCCAAATAACGTTATTGCATTATACGTCAGCAATACAATAACATGCAACAATCTAAAAAATCCAATCTTATAAACAGAAATAATAGTCAAATTGGCAATGTAGATAAAACTTGTGAGAAGGCGAGGTTTGCGTCCAACCTTCAATATTTCTTCAAGGGTTTGCATCCTCAAAGAGATAACTAGTCACTGTTTCCAGCTCCCAGATTAATATTTATTTCTAAATATTATATTCTTCATTTATCATCCCATGTGGAGTCTGTTGTACCTTTATTACTTTTCCCAATGTGATGCACGCTCGTTTAAGCAATGTGGGATAAAGCACCTTTTTTGTCCTTTAGTCACTTAAGTGAACATAGTAACTTTTTAAAATAAAGTGACAAGTTAAATGACCTTAATAGTCACTTAGTCAGGAAACCATATAATCATCAGGCATTAAAATAGCCGACCAAATGAACTTAGATAATCATATGCAATAGCTCATTGGAAAGCTCTCGGCAAGACGCTTCCAAACCAACACTAAGGTACCAAAAATACTATGCTCAGTTTACTTACTAAAAATAGTAAGTATCCGAACAACCTGCCAAAACTGCTCCGATGGGTCTGAAACTAGAAATGCCTAGGCCAAACCTCAAATTGAACCCTATAAAGAACCTTTTTGCCCCTAAAACCTAGGTGAAGCGAGCCAGCACACAAAATTATAATGTCCCAAAAAAAGGGGGACATTACAAAGCCTCCTTTCTCAAAGATCGCTTGCCCTCAAGCAATCCGCTCATACTTGCAAAAACCAAATGCCAGGATCCCATACTCGCCTTGAGAAGGAGATTCTACTCAATCAATGTAACCCAGCATGCATCATCCCAAATCCCAAATGGCGAATTAGTACAATAGGAATTGATGTGCCAAATAACTGAATGCCAGGATCCCAAATCTCACCATAAAGGGGTACCAACTGCCATGTGTTGTTGCTCTATGTGCCAAAACCCTCAATCAACATGAAGCCCTCACTCCATGAGTGACTCTGCGAGTCTCGACTGTCAAGTGAAGATGGGAGCTCAACAATATACCAATATCTACCCCAAGATGATAACAACCAAACTCTCCTCCTAGCTTCCTGATGAAAAGCAATACCTGGGGGTACTACACCTAGATCCCAGGTGAGGACTCGTGCGCTGTCTGAGATACCACTGACCAGTTCCTGAAATATCTGTACCACGATATCACTGTACCACTCCTATAATATCTGTTTCGATGTCAATGATAGGTCCAGCCAATCCGACTCCACCACCATATCACTTTGGTGAAAAAGGAGCAATCCTAACCTCTAGAACTCTGATATGTCAAAAAGCTGAAACACGTAGATCATAATCATGTGACTGTGTAGCAATACAGCATAATCCGCCAGATGTAAGATACGAATAACACTTGGATTCCCAACTACCCAAGCAACATGATCCTGGGTAAAAGAAAGAGTGGTGGGTGAGTCACCAACATCATGAGTGCTAACACTGCCTTCAATACCCTGCTAAATAAAAAATGTAGACACCTCATGTGGAATGTAGGGTAATGTGTGATCTCTCCACTCACCTGCAAATAACTCGTTGACCCAGTAAGGCCAAATAGAATCAGCGAATTTTTCACCAACATGCACAGGCAAATCACTGATAGGGGAAATATACCAACAAGAAAAATCACCAATCAATAAGTAGGCCGTCGCCATCTCATAAGAGCTAGGTGATAAAACTCTAGGCAAGTTGAAGATTCCCTTAGAGCATGCTAAAGATAAATCTGAGCTTCCTACTCCACCATAAGTACTCTCGCTTATGTCAAAGTCTTTATAAAAGGATGGTTCACTATTAGCTGAAAACTCTGAATTATCCTCACTTGTTGTATCACTAACCATGTCCTCCTGTGAAAATGTACAATTGCTGTCATAAAAATCAGAATTTTCAGACTTATCAACTTGCTGATCCATAAAAAATTTCTCACCATAGAAAGTCTCAAACGAGAAATACGTGATTGAATCATATTGCTTGCCTTCACATCTATCCAATTTATGAATTCCTTCAATGATTTGCGTGATTTTTTGTGCTCTTGAACCACTATCATCTTTTTCATAAGTGGCTGCCCCACTTGTTTGATTTTCAGCTTGGTGGATGGAATAATGTGTTAAGCTCAATTGAAGGCATAACTCATCTACCTCATTCTCCTTGTCCCTTCCAAATTTAGTTTCTAGAGCTCTATCCATTAATAGTTGTAAGTACTCATATTTTATCATTTTTAAAGTTTAAAAATAGTATGTAAAAGAGGACTTGTGACCCCACATACACTACCATGTCTCTCTTCTATCACAACCTTCCACATGAGATCCTCAACCAATTTGGAAGAATCATCCATTCTTGTCAACACTTGGACAATCTTGTCCTCTTTGACCAAAAGCATATCCAATAAGTCAAGGAGCGAAAATGGTTTTTGACCATCTCCTTCAAACACAAGTGGGCTGCTCTCCATAGAATTTTCTAATTTTTCAGCACCTTGGGAAACAACACTTTCAGATATATCCTCTAACTCAACGTGTGCTAAACCATCTGTCCTGACAACATCGCTGTCCATTTGCTCCTCAAAATTTGAAATAGTTTCCAACCTAGTGTCACCATAAAATTCATCCAAGTTAAACCCCATTCCAAGATTTTGACATACTAGCGAACCAGTAACTTAGATTAAATATAATTTGGAATCTACAATGTTTGAATTCCCGTGGTTTAATAGTCTTACATTAACTGCAAGGATCTGTTATTTCCAGAAAGAACGCAAAAGAATGAATTGATAATACACATAGACCATGATTTGATAATGTGGTTTACAGATTTATTCTATAACATTAATGTCTTGTGCATTAATTGCAACAGAACTGTTTTCTTCTGAGAATTGTTTCTCTTCTCTTCAATTTCTGCTGTATTTAAGTATGAACGCAATACTTGTCTATAAAGGAAACTATTTTCCCTTATCTTTTCAACTGGTTTGTGTAAATTTTTAACTAATTTTTTAAATTTATTTTCCTTGATTTTTACAATTAGAACCATTAAGGATGAATTGTTGTTGTCTCTTCACAACTCTACGAGATTATTCCTAAGCTGTCCCCATGTCATGACACTTGTCATTAAGTGTCATCTCATGTAATAAATAAATCAATAACTGACATCGCCTACTTTGCCGCAGAAAAACATAGAAGAAAGAATAACAAACTGATGATACAAAACACCTAAGCATGCCTCTATTAAATTTGGGGTCTTTCCAGGATTTACAGTTTAAGAAAATGGTTAACTGTGAAATGTAGCAGTATTATTTGTGGTTGGAGAGCAGCAGCATGTAAGATCTCATCACACCAAAACTTGAATGCTTCCATCTTTTAGTTCTTTTCCAACTTTGTGTATATATAGGAAAAATCAGTCAACAATTTGGCAACATAAAGTCACATATTCGCATTATAAACCTTGGGGTTGCTTCACTTGATCACACAATTACCATATTGTTTAGCATTTAGAGTTTCCTGCTCAAGAGAGGATAGACTACTTGGTATTTTATTCTGCATGTCAGAGTGATCAGAAAACTCATGTCAAAAGGTGGGTAGGTTATTCCAAGTTAGACTATTAGCAATTTTCCTAATTTAAATGATTAGGAAATTAGAAAAAGTAAGCTTTTGTGCAGGCCATGGAATAAGATTCAACTTTGTGATCAAAGCAATCAAAAGCAAGAGTGATGTGCTTCATCTTCTTAGACCCCAAGAGGATCAGCAACACTTATTCTTACATCTTTTCTGAACAGTTGATATGTTCACTTTTTGAGAATTATTATGGGTGAAGTTCGCTCTTACAAAGGAGAGCATTTTAATTTTTCTTTATTCATGGAGATTATTGTACATAGGTACCTCATCAAGGCTCATTGGGGATCTATTGATGTCAGTTTTTATACCACATAACATATTAACAATTGAATATCTAATACGGAGTATCAAACACACAATTCCTGTCTTGAAAAGTTAATACTCATGGGACATGAGAATAACTCCAATGTTCCTTACACATGTGGATGCTAACTAAGTATATCGATGTGATTTGCTGGTAATCATGTAGGCAGCCTTACGTTGTTCGTTTGAGGATGAATTGGACTTTGATGGAATGATGGTGATGGTGATTTGGTGTGAATGTTAGATGATGTTGGTGAAAAAGGTGATGGTGATGGAGGGTGAATGGTTCTTATGACTTACGCCTTTCTAACTTTCCTCTTCAAAATTCTAACTCCTAAACTACTTGCTATTCTACTCCCGCTCCTATGAATGGAAGATTAGCAAATGGACGGGAATTGAATCTAATGAAGGTTAACCGGTGGCTCCACCTCCATAGATGCAATGATTCAAAGGAAAGTAAACTAGTTTACCACACAAGGCTTCCCAACAAGCTGCTAGGATACTAGTGACCTAGTATTGATCCCTATCAAACATCTACTAATGCTACCATGCAACTATCCATCTACTTTACTCTTACTTAACAACTTGAAATGCAATCCACTTTAACAACTTGAAAAGAAATTTTACTCTAACTATTTGGAAGTAGAAACAATGCAATAATACCAAAGGCTCTTAATCACCATGCAAGTCACAACAATGAGAAAGAAAGCGATTTTTGGCATTATCTTTGCAACAATTTTCTCCAACCATTACAAATGAGAGCAAATGGCCTTATATAGAGGCTAAAATGTACAACTGATGGTAGAAATAAAGAGGCAAAACCAACGATCCAGATTGAATCCTAGAAACCCTAATTAGGGTTTGCACCCCATCGGCCAATGAGAAGATGCCACCTCATCAATGGACCAATGAAAAAAGTGGAAAAGTAGCAACCAATGAGAAGGCACCAAAATGGTGGCCAATCAGAATTAGACACTTGTCCTACGCTAGAAAAAAGAGAAATTGCCACTTGGGCTTACATCAAATGATCTTCTAATATAAATCTCCCTTTTTCTTTCATTCTTTTAGCTAAGGCAATGAATCTAGCTAGCCTTTCGTTGACTTCTTCCATGGGAGGGCAAGGTGTATGCTTTATCTTGAGCTCAGTCGATTTCATCATGTTGCTTGCTGCTTGTAATGTCTTCTCATGATCCTTCTCATACTCTTTTGCAAATCCGATAAAGGCATTGAGGGAGGAAAGGGTGCCCAAATGTTTCTTCTTGATAGCAATCTTTCCTAACTCATCCAATCTTGATCCAAGTCTTGTCTTATCAATGTCCTCTTCTCTGATGTCTTCAAAATCAAGTGCCACCCCAACGTCGCTCATCATGGTTGAAATGGAAGTGTCGACGCTTAGGCTGTGCTTTGCAACTGCATTCTGTATATCCTCGAGTGTTCTCAATCTAGTAGTCAAGGAAACAAACCAAGACTCAACCGTACTCAATCCTCTTTCATCAACCAACTTGGCCCTTTCCAAATATGCCTTCAGTAGCCCAATGAACGCTTGCAGCCTGGGAATAGCTAAATCCTTGACTGGAAGGAAATCCTTCCACTTCTCTTCAAATACTCTGAATTTTTGTTTCTAACGATCACTAATGACTAGAATGTCGAGATAAAGGAAGGAAAGAAATTTTGCCCATCCTGGATTGTATCATGGATCCAATCCCTGACTTCATATAGCTGAGCTGATATTTTTTCTAAGTTGCTCCCGCTGTCTTGAGGAAGAGTTGCCTGGTGCAACTGATGGTATAGGCTGGCAATCTCTCCAATATTTGTTTTCAGCCTCCAACTTTATGATCCTTTCATTTGCCTTCCTCAACCTTTCTCTGATTGAAGCTATAACCTCCTGAATCTCTTCACATTCCATATCATCTATGTTTCTTCCCAAGTTGTGCTCCACTATCTCATATTCCTGGGCCGCAATCTCATCTAATGCCTTGCTGACTGTTGGTATAGCAATCTAAACCTTTTGGTGACCTTCATTGTCGCTCCTGATTACCTTTGCCAGTGTTTTTGCCATTTTTTTTTGGTTCTCACTATCACCCTTTTCTATTAGTCCTTGGATATCTTCGACTGTTCGAGCAGTTACTACCTCGCCTCTTGGCATAAGCATTTGCCTTAACCATAGTGGTGCAGTGCATCTCCCCAAATCTGGATTTGGTTCGACTAACAGAGCATCACCAACGGCCTCGGGTGCCTGACTTATTGCCTCAATATCAATCTTCCCATCTCCTTCTTCACTAGTAACTGCCATGTCATCTCCACGCTGATTTTCTAAGAGAGGAGAGTACACGGTGCTATTACTGTAACCACTTGACTCTAAATTAGAGCTCACCTCTATCGCGATCCTTTGTTAACTTGTGTTATCTTCTTGGCCTCTAGCCTCAATTATACTTTCCCTTGATGGTACCGCATGTTGTCTCTTTGTTGGAGGTTCTAGATGTGTTGTGCTCTTCTCAACCTCCAAAGCTCTTTTCTTGCTTCTAACTACTTCCTGTTGCCGACAACTACTTTCACCCTTTTGTCCGACTGATTATGTTGGACCTTCTTTTGGCTTCATCTTCTCATAAGTAAGGCAAATCTTTTGACTTTTTAGCTTCCTTAATCTTTCATTGTACCATGACTCAGTAAGCAAATCAACTGCTCTTGTAACTGCCTCCAAGGAAGGATCTTGATGATCATCCCAATCTACTGGATTCAACTTTGTTCCTTCTACGGTATCATAATCTTCTCTCAACACATTTCTGTCATCTTCCAGTTGATTGGGAATATCAAGGCCTCTCCATTTGATATCTCTCAGCATGTTCACTGACAACCTTGAGAAAGCTAGCTTTCTCACATGAAAGTCATCCTTCGCATTGGCCCAAAAGTCTTCAATAGCAGGAACATGTTTAAACGCATTTCCATGAGATACCTTGATAAGACCATTAGGATCGAATCCTTGCTTTGCTCTGTACCATCCTAGATGATACCATTCCGATTCCTTCTCCACAGCTGCAAAGGCAACCTGATTGGGGCAACTATCATTGCCAATACCGAATGAGAAAGTAATCCCTGTCTTACCTTTGTTTCTCATTGTTCTATGATAATGCTCAAGTTGCCTAGCCAATTCCATCAAAACTACCTTGTCGGGTGGGTATCTTGGAAGCCTCTTGGGACAAACTGTGCTTCTTGCTACTCTAATATAGGTGAATTGCGAAAATTGGATAAACCAATTCCCATATTTATTTATCTTTGCTTCTGCTTCTAATGAGAGTCTCCTAATAGGCGTCCCTTTTAATACCCTTACTATCTTCATGGCAAAGGCATCACAAAACATCTTGTAATCCTTGTTGTTGTGCAAATGAAGCTGTGGATAGCATTCATGCACCAAATATTGCCCCGGCCCATTGCCAATTTCTCCTAAGGCCTTAAGTCCCGAACTTTTATACAATCTAGCAATTAGGTAAAACAGATAGGATCTTATGTAGAATTGCTTTTGGTTTTATACGGTTCTAAGTTGCAGCTCTAGATCCTCGCTTATGATCCTGGCCCAATCAAATCTTCTTTTTCCTTTTTCAATTTCATCAATAAAGAAGTACAACCAATTTTGGAATTGCATACCTTGTGCTAGGCCCATGATCCGACTGAGAAGCACAATGAGATCGCCATATTCTGATTTGAAATCTGCCACTATAAGCCTTGATGATCTAGTTACTCATTTCTTTCCCTCATTTAGCCAATCCTATTTTAGATGTGTGAAATAAGCTTCCTGGTTATCCTGAAATGATTTGGCTACCTGATCCATCATCACCACCGTCATGCTCTTGTACTGTGGAATGTTAAATGCTTCTTCAATCGCCTGTCCGCCAATATTGGCCAACAACCTCTTCCCTTCATCAAAAATGATGAATTTACTGATCAGATCAAACCTGGATACGCACTCCATAACCAATTCTGGACAAGGCAAAGTAGGAGGAAAGACTGTTGCGTGTACAATTCCACTTCTATATATCTTCTTTGCCATGGGATATTGTCCTTCTTTTAGTTTGTCCTTTACCTATATCATATTTACTGTACCGACATTGGTATCGGTTATTCACCTCATTTTCGAGAAGAAAGTTGTTTTGGGCATCATATCCTCTATGTCTTTCTTAGTATTTATTCTCTTAGGGTTCTTGCTTGCACTAACATCTACCATCCTAAACACTTATTTCTGCCCCTTCGTTCTAAGTGATATGGACTACCCTTATCGATCTCCAACCTTCTTTCTATCGATAGATTCTACACTTATTTTTGTCTCGCCAAGTCCTATCACTACACTTATCAATCTCCAATTTTCAACCTAGGATGGGACTAACACTTATTTATGCCTCTTCATGCCTTAGGATGGACCACTTATATCTCCCAACTTCATTCCTAAGTTGGTCTATCTTATTTCTACCTCATCAAATGTCCTATCATAGATTCTACCCTTATCAATCTCCAATCTTCAACCTAGGATGGGATGATGAAGTGGTGGATGATGAATGCAATAAACAAAGGAAACAAAACCAGACAAGAGTAAAAGAGAGAAATCCGCTAAAAGACCCCTTTCAACTCTAAATGATTTGAACTTATCTTTACCAATGGCCAGGTCTTCTTTTGAAATTTAGGATCAGACGTAAGAATTTCAAATCCTTTGCAAATCTTGATGCTGTAGCTGAAAAAATCAAAATTTGGCCCACTTGAAATTGTCCATGCACGTGCTACAAATCAAACTTTATTCATTGTTTTCTTTTTTCAACCAAAAATCATCCAGCCTTGGGAGAAATCGCAGCCTCTAGAAGATGTAAGATCAGACCTCAAAAATCAGCTAAGGCAAGAAAAAAAATCACAGCCCTCTAGCAAATATAAAATCAGACTTGAACAATAACAAATCTGCCCTCCAGCTTTGCAATTCTGAAAATGTCTTCTTTTGCCAAAAAAAAGCCAAGAATGGGAAATTTGATCTGCTCTAGAGAAAATTGTCAAACATGGGAAATTTACCTTTAATCATGAAAAATCACCAATATAGAGTGCAGATCTACCCCACAAAGAAAATCACCAAGCATGGGAGCTCTCTACCATGAAGAAACTCGGCAAAAATAATGCCAATCTGCCCTTTCAAAATTTCTCAAACACAAGGAAATCTGCTCCAAGTCAAAATCGCCAAATACCATGAAGAGGAGGAATGAGGAATGAAGAGAAAAGGTGAAAGGACTTCCTCTTATACCCCATTTGCTTGCCCTTTTTAGCTGGCCAACTAGGACCCTAGGAGCAAAAAAAATATTAATTAGAACACAAATTTGACCCCCAATTAAATGCTTAGCCCAAAATTAATTTTTCCAAGATGAAATTTACTTTTTCAAATTGCCCATTAGACCAAGATTGCAAAAATAGTAAATAATGTCTCGGAGATACTAAATGTTTCCATTTAATGATGATTTAGTAATTAATATATCATTAAAAATCGGATTTTGGCTTGCCAAAATTGATCTTTTCAATTTTAAATTACTAATCTCTTTAAAGACTCTAAAATCTTCAAGGCAAATTTAATCCATTTAAAGCCAATTTTTGCAATTTAATCCAAATTGATTTTGCTATGCAATTTTATTTTTATTTTTTTTTAACAAAAATAAATCATCTCTCTAGAGTCTAAAATCGATTTTCCTGTTTGATTCCATCATCACAAAATTAATTCTCACTGAAAAAATTCAAGATTTTCCAAATAACTTAAATCTAACAAAAGTTTATTTTTTGAAAATTATTCAAATTTACACAATTGTATCCAAATTTTCAAAAAAAATGGTCTAAGTACAAAATTTACAATTTTATCCTGCAAAGTGTTGTTCTTTAAAATTTGTTCGACCTAAGAATGAAATTGGTCGTTCTAGAAAATCAAGTTGAAACCGGGTGAAAATAAATCTAACTCTCTCCCTCCTGGCCTGAAGGCATCCAAGACTCAAAATTTTCTATGATCGGAAATTTTTTGGACAAGTTCAAAAATTATTGCCAATGCAATCGAAAAAAAGGGGGTCCCCAAAATTTTGAGGCAATGGTGTGAGAACCTCACAACAAGACCCCTATCAAAGATTTTAGCCTCCCTATTTGTTAGACATTTCCTAAGCTGTACTTAAGTAGAGATGTTGGTGTGGTGAAATTCTCACAATTTTAATGGAACTTTCTTAAACTATTAGGCATTCCATAGAATATTAGCTATTTTTATTTTGATTAATTAAGAAATTAGTTTGTTGTGCAAGCCAGGAAATAAGAGTTAGCTATATAATTTGGCCAATTAGTATCAAGCATTGTGTAATATGGATAATGAGATCACTAACAGATAAGCATAGAATTCTACAATTACTATTAGAGTTTGCAATTCTTGTGATTTCTTGCTTAGGTATTACCTTGGACCCTTTTTCTAACTAGGTTAAATCTTTGTACTGTCAATGTAGCATGGTAATCCATGTTACCTCCTTTCAATAGTATTTAAAACACGTGCATCAAATTTTGAAAAAATTTCATTACACTTATGAAACTACTTTTGTATTCCAATACCGAAGAAAATATCTTGATAAATTGTTGTACAGCAGCTCCAGCTGGAAAAATACTATATTTAAGATTTCTTCTTGGTAAGATATTTATTAATTATGACTTTTTACCTTACAAGACATGAGTTCTCTATTATGCATTTCTTTTATCTTTCTCAATGCTATAGATTCCTACCATATGATTAAAAAATAGGTTAACAGGTGTTACCTTCCAACAATATAGAAATTGCAGCTGCAAGAGGCATAAATTCAGCATTCTCCTCCATTGATTTCTCACTTATTTGAACACAGCTATCAATGAACGATTGGAAGAAATAAGAACTAGCCAGTGCCTGTATACATCTATGACATAGCTAGTAAATACACCTCAAGGTTAAAATTGCTATGATAGATCAAACAGTTTGAATAAAATCAATGTATCTCCTAAATTTCTTCATTCATGAATAAAAGGAAAATTTATCTGCGGAATTATGCCTTTGACATTTATAATAAACTAAGCATAATGCTCAAAAGTATCAAAGAAATGATGATATTTCAGTATCTTTGACAGAAAAAAGCCCAGAATAATGATATACATTGGCAATGTTCCTAGAACATCAAGATAATAGATGTAATACTCCATCGTGGCTTCATCTATGTTAAATTAGAAATGGCACCCAATTAGAGATAACATAGAATATAAACTTACCAGGAAAATGGAAAATCATGTTTCCCAGGAGATGGTTATTAGCACTGGTACAGAAGATGGGGACAGGCACTTGTATGCCATTTTCAAGGAAGGTCAGAGACAGCTCTACATATATCAATTGATATCTTTAAAAAATGTCAAATAGTAAAATGCTTAAATTAAAGATAAAGGTGAGGTAGTGACATATATTAATTATATTGGATAATCATCTTGATGAAAGAAAGAAAAAATGAAAACCATAATTAACTCAAGATTACAAAGAAATGAGTGGAATCCCATTAATTTTAAAACATAGTATGGGTGACCTTGAAGATGACTATTTTTTCAATTAATTTATAAAACTTCAAAGCATGTACACCTCTCGAGCCTTATTATTGTTTTATTTCATGTTCTTACCTCTTTGGGATTTCATAAGGAAATCTTCTACCACCAAAAAAACTTGTAAATTTTAAATAAAAGAATGCACAATTGCAAATGTGAGAGTGTATTTGTTTAGTTCTTTTATAATTTCTCAACCACATATCAGCACATTTAGAAAATCCAATGTAATTAATGTACATATTTGAGAAATCTCTATTGGAAGTGTTCCTTATTTTCAAGGGATGCTTATGGGAGACATATAGGAGTTGCAAAGGAACTTCAATTAGAGTCTCCTAATGTTCGTAGACATCTTCATATAGGAGTCCAAGACAAGGACATGTTTCTGATATGGGAAAAAAGAATCAAGGGGCAAGATAAGAGTCTTCTAGTAAATATGGAAAAAATCATCCCCAAAATCACCAAACCCATAAGTGGGTAAAAACTAAGTCACAAGGGACAAGTTAAATTTTGACAAGGAAATGTTTTTGAAACAAGTTCATCAAGCAAAAAGAATTGTATCCAACAGTCTCCTATGTAATTTTAGTCGCCAGTAAACTCATGTAAGTGGAATTATGTTACTTGTAATAATCATAAAGGTCTAGCAAAGCCTTGTAGAGTTGCATGCAACATCCATGGATCATATTTTGTAGAGTGTATCTACACCATGAGTTTTGGTATCTTGTTGGTTAGTGCTAGTGTTTGCTGCAGGTGGTGATCTGTATCAAATACTACTGTAAATCACATTTTATGGTGGTGATTAAGTTGAGCAATTGTTTGATGTGTTTGTAGTTGTACTACTACATGTGACTTCCATCATCAAAGAGTCTGTCATAGTGCGTATTGTTGTAAGCTGATGTACAGAGAAGTATTCTGTTTAGGCATTGTTTCATGTGTTTGTGACTCTGTCTTAGGTTGCCTTGTGTGCAAACCCTATCAAGTTGGGTCTCCAGCCTCTGTGATGCATTAGGTGTGGTATTAGAGTGGAGTATACCTCTGTGAAGGAGGGCATATTGAGATTAGCAAAATTCTAACAAAGTGTGTGTGAGAGAATATATCCCTGTGTAGGATTGCAACTAGAAGAGTTGCAGCAATAAGGGAAGAGAGACAGGAGAGAAAGATGCACTAAAGAAGAGCAGCAGAGATTGCAGTGGTAGATGTTGCAGGGAAATAGGAGAGCATGATCGAAGTTGGGAGAGAGATGCACATGTGAATGAAGGTCCTTGAGAAATCACAAAGAAGAGACCACACATGTGACAGAAAAGATAGTGAGATTGAAGGAGAAGTTGAAGCAGTGGAATAGGAAGATGAAGATACTGGTGAAGAAATGGATGGAGAAGGAGAATAAGTTGACAAATTATTTGAATTTATCATGCATTCAGAGTTGAGCCTAAAACTATACCAAAGAATACACAACTGTTGTGCAATATATTTTAAAAAGTTGCTAGTAAGAAATGTACACAAGGTGAAACAGTAAATGGTGTAGAGTGGGAAAATTTTGGATTCTCAGACATCCACCAAGAAGTAGAAATTTATGGAGAAAGTGATTTTGCATTAAAAGATGAATTACTTGCTGTAGCAAAGAGAGAAAAGGATTGGAATTTACTTGGCACCAAAGTGTATAAGAAACAATGTACAGAGAGTTTCAGCAGATAACCTGCTCAGCAATTGCAAAATCATCATTCATCAGATACCCTAGATATGTGTAAGAAGATTCACGCAAAAATAGTGCATAGGATATTGCTTGTGATGACGAAGTGGACAGGCCAGTGTTGAGGATAGAAAGAGTAAAGATCCAAGTTGCTCAGCTGCAAGACTAGTTGCAACAACATAATGGTGTAGTTATGTATTGTAACATGTGGAATCAAAGGCTGTTTTTCAACTTGCAGCAACATAACTTTTGACATAGAGAAAGGACTCACAAATTTTGTTACCTTGGCAGTCTGATATATGGACATTGCTCCTAAGCCACTAAACATCATTTATCTTCCTCACTTCATGTGGACAAATTCAAAAAAATTGGCCTGCCATTAAGCTTGGAGTCCATCTACCTAGTTACATTCCTTGAATTCCCTATAGTGTCAACTTCCCTTTTCCCATGAGAGTTTACCTATTTCATTTTTTATTTGTAATACCTGGAAATTAATGCACCATTCTTTTGGTGCTCATACATCCAAGGGAGAAATTTAATGACACTTTTGGGTAGGGTTCCATTTGAGGAAGGTAAAAAGAGTTATATGGTCCATTGCTGTTTGTTGTTTACTGTACAGGGTAAACGGATACTTATAGCATGTAGTATAGTAAGATATGACACAAAACAAATACTTTATTCATATACGCAACATGCACTCCAATGCTTACAATATGATTATGATGATGTCTCGATAGTCTCTTCTGGACAGTGTACATATACTTTCCCGAAGGGGTGACTCAACAATCATGCACCCTTTTGGATACAATTCTACCTGTCGGCTACAATATAGAATTTACTGACAACATCAACCGCCCAAAAAAATAATGTCGTCTGTGGACGACAACTACAAAATTACTGAGACAGATTAACAAAATGGAATACATTAACTGTGACTAACTATAACAGGATAGATTTTTTCTATCACATCACATTCACACTCCTCCCGTGCCTACACCAAATTGGTCTCCAAAACCACATTGCCTCTGTAGCCTCTGCTAACACAATATTGTCTCCCTAGCCAATCTGACCTTGATAGCCACCCATGTCGTCTTGTCTATTTCCAACTCCTGGATATGCTGAGCCAAGTGTCGCTCTACTACCTCCAATTAGATGGTCAGCGCCTCTTGAGCTCTCTATGCATCAATCAAGACAACCTCACATCCAACATCTACTCCGAGTGCCTCAAAGCGTAGCACCCCTCTCAAAAAGCTTGCTCCTGTGCTCTCTCCACCTCTAGTAGATGGACAATCCATGCCTGTAGCAGCTCCAGATCTCATTAACTAGTCACACTTCCCAAGACTGATAACTAGACTAACAGGGGGTCTAGGGTGCCAATGGGGTCAAGGGGCAAGTCCAAATCAGCAACCTCAAGACCAAATTAGCACCCTCAAACCCACACAAAAGTCCATGGAACACACCATTTTTGTGATTTTCTTCCGATCCCATACCCTTTGTTCCAACCGCTTATGTTTTCTTTACTACCTGTTTATGTCTTTCCCTTCGGTACCATGCGTTATTCATTGTGAACTGTTTTGATTTGTCAAGATTTTTTTTTAGAACCTGCTATCACCCTTCTTCTATGCCCGTACGGTGGTCGTCCTTTGTATCAATTTACATCGTACGACCATGCAATGTTTTAAAACTTCTCTGCACTTACCGTATGGTGTACGACAACCTCCTTCCCTTCAAGTGATTTTGTACGATGAACTTCTGCTAGCTAATGGCAATACAGCGTCAATTTTTATCTAATAGTCGTGTGGTGTATCATATACCTGCTCTGTAATCCGTACGCTAATCGTACTCCATATCGATACATTGCACTCCTTGTCCGTACGGGATTTACTCCTCTCCTAATAGTCGTATGGTGTACGGTAGCCTTGCAAATCGTACAATACTATAACCTCTCCTTCAGATTGACCTTTTCTTCTTCTTCCTCATTCGTACAGGTCATACAACATCTACCAACCTCGTACGATATGCTCATGCTTGATTTATGCTCACCGTACCAAGTCATACGGCAATCTTTTCATCTTGGCTTGTCTTCACATCCATACAGTATCAACTTCTCATGCTTCCCCCCATCCGTACAATGCCAAATGCTTCTTATATATCTATATGGTATGCCTTTCCTTCTAGTAATGACGGTACAATATATTCTTCCCTTCAAGTGATGGTCATACGGTATCATTTTCTTTCCATTTGTGGTCATACGGTACCTTTTCCTCATCTTACTAATCGTACAATACTTTTCCATGACTTTATCTCATTGTTATATTAGCATGTTATGATTTTTCGCTTTAGTATTTACTTGTTTGCTTCCTCCTCAACGGTGATACTATGAGAATTTTTTACTTACACATTATTTACACTTATTTATTTTACATATATACATTATTTCTTCTCTCAATTGTTTGTCGGCAGAGGCGCATTGTTTCTTTCATGATAGATTTTTAACTTCGACTCATTCACTGCATCAAGCATTTCCTTCCCATCGAGTGTCCATAATTTTATTGCTCCGTTATCGCCCACTTCGTAGATATTATAATGCCTGACCCACTTTATTTTAAAATTGCTTGGTCTAATCTCATTGCACCCATTATACTTCAACACTAGTTGGCCAGGTTGAGATCTATTATACTTCAAGTGCCTTACACTTGTTAGGTGTAACTTTTGTAGCACATTGTGCCTGCAGTCGATGCTCATCAAGTTTATTTAAATTATATAGTATTTCCCTCAAGCTTTCCATATATCCTGGCTTGTTTTCGATCGTGTTTTTTAAACTTGGTACCATGAATTGCGTCAGCTGCCACTCCTTATCGTTAATAACTATATTCTTGATTCTAGAACCTTCACTCCATACTAGTGAAGTTTTTTTTAAGTCCTTCCTCTTTGTTACAATGTGTTTTCCTTGCTACCAGCAATTTTCTACTAAATCCGTGGTGCGGTGTAACATTTTCTTTTCACGTGGTCTACTCACCATGTACCGTATGGTTGAATCTTTCCTTTTGTTGGGTTCATACGATATGTTCTTCCTCTTGTACTAGCCATATGGTATGTTCTTTCCTTCAGCTTCAGTTGTAACCACCTTTCCTTCTTTCGCTTCTCTATATTCCTTCGGACATTCATTTTCCTCTCCTTTATTATCTTTGTCAACCCTTAACATTTTATAGCTCAGAAAGAGCTCGTAGTCCTCCATTTGCCAATGGAGTAGGCCATTCATTGAGTCCAACTCATCATCGTTAGACCCTCCTTCTAGTCTCAATACTCGCTCTTCATCAAGTTCCATTCTCTTCTTCCCCTCAGTGTCCCCTCCACCTTCACCTTCAGAATCTGACGATGTTGCCTCCTCACCTATCATCTGTGTGTGTAAGTCAATTACAAATCTTTGGCATCCGCATTCCATGGACAGGGTATTTCATTTCCAATTATGTTTCACCTTTGCCTATACCACCCAGCCCCATCCAAGGATGACATCATACCTTTTACTTTTTAATAGAATAACCATGAAATCCAATAAGAATGGTTGTGTCCCGATGGTTACAAGCTGTGCCATTAGGGTCCCTAAGGGCTTGATCCCGTGCTAATCGGTAGTGAGTAGTTGAAATGTAGGTGGCCACAACGTAGGTTGTCCCAACTTTTTCCATATATCCTCTAGTAGTACATTTACTCCTGACCCTTCGTCTACGATTGTGTCCGTGAGTACAGTTCCCAAGATACCCATCTCTACTACTGCCGGATGTCTTCCCGTAGTGAGTGTCAGTAACATTGGGTCTATTGTAGTCACTCCGCTGCCATTCTTTCTTGTCTCTTCCGTTGCTTTCGGGAGTGGTGTCATGTTCAGTATTGTCGTTCACAACTGAGGCATTGTAAGGTCATTTAATTTCATAGGAACTTCCATTTGCATTACCTGCCTTATAATATTTTGTTCTACCAGGTTCCTCTTCAAGGTGTCGATAGTGTCTTCTATTTGTAATTTTTTTGTTTCCATTTGTTTTTCCAACTCTGTTAGTGCTTGCTAAAACCTCTTCTTTTCTTCCTCTGCATCTAAGTACATTACCTTCTTTGCTTGTTCACGAGTAATGGCTAGTGTCTCCTCCTCGTATGTTTCAATGCTTAACAAGTTCACTTCTTGCTTTGGGCATTTTGAATCCTCGTGGTCTCCCAGACCACATCATCTACACAACTGTAGTGTTTCCTCTGTGGTACAGTCTCTGGCAAAATGCCCCCAAAGGTTGCATGCACGGCATTGTATCATCGGCCGTCCACTTGAGTCGTACTGTATCTAACTTCAGCCTCCATTTTTATTATTATTACCACCTCATCCGCACTGGTTATTATTATGGTATCCTCCCGAGGTTGTGTCATTGTTCGTGTTTGTTCCTACTCCTGAGGTAAATACATCCTGTGTTAGTAACACTTGTTAGTGTCCCTTCGTCTTTATATTGAACGATCATTCCTTGGTGGAATGTCCCACAATCTAGCAACTATTGCAATCTTGTTTTCTCAAGTAGGAGCCCTTTGGGTGGCCCTCCTCACACTCTATACGCCACAATTCCCCCTTCACCAAATTAGGATTCTTTTTTAGATTTTTAAATTCCACCATCTATAGCATATCGTTCTGCAACGCTCGTACCTTTTTACTTGATTCTTTGTTGTTGCTGCTACTTTCGGAAGATGAATCTTCCAAGTTTGAAGATTTATGCTTCCTTTTGCTCATTTTCTGCTCACTCTCTAGATCCATTGCCTGATTATACGCATCTATGTACGATGTTGGAGGTAAAATTTTCATCTTCCTCTTTAGTGTCGGTCCTAGCCCTTCAACAAACCATCTTTTCTCTAATCCATCCACCGGTGGGCTCTCCATCTTCCCCACCAACTCTTTCAGCCTTCTTGCATATAAATGGATCGTTTCATTCTTTCCCTACTTCATACTGTATATTTCTGCCACAATTTCATTATTGTCCCTTAGTAGTCGGAACTCTGCTATGACTTCCTGACTTCTATCCATGTACTTAATCTATGCGGATCGGCATTCGAAAACCAATCAATCGCTACACCCCATAGGGTCGCTAAGAACTGTCAGACCCAGTCATCCTGGTCCGTTACACCATTCGTCATCCATATTGTTTAACATGTTTTGCAGTGTCTAATTAGATCTGTCGTCCCATCACTATTGAACTTCGGCAATTTTTCCTTTGGTCCTGCCATTGCTACTTTTTATTCTGTGGTACTTGCTATGTACCCACGTTGTTTTGAGCACCCGCTCTGTTCTGAGTACCTACATTGTTCTGAGCACCCGCGTTGTTCTGCACAACCGTGCTGCTGTAATATCCCTATCCAAATCTACTTGAAACTTTCTATATTTGCTTTTAGAAATTTTGTCAAACACTTGTACAGCAAAGGGATATATGACTGATTTTATTTTCAGTTTGTTTTCAGAATAAGAAAGATGACTTCTAATATCATAGGATGACTGAAAAATTACTTCTCTTCCACTTAGTCTACACCTAACATGAAATGCAACTCTTTTTTGTTTTTTCTTGTACAATATATGACATCTATTCAATGCAAATTAACACTTACGGTCAAGTGACATTATGTCAAATAGTTGGCATGCAAACTAAAATTATATTTCAAACTTCAAAATTGATATTTTGCTGATATAAAATCAGATTACACTACCTTCAACAATCTAACTAGACTGTCCATAGAGAACCATGTAGATGTATATTCAGATAATGCATAAACATGAAGATAAAATGAAGGGAACCTGAGATTGGTAGGTAGCTTTAAAACTGGTCAAAATTTGTCATGCACTGTAGCAATATTGTTCACAACATTGTAGCAATACTATTCACGACCACTATAGCGATAACACTATTCACGATTCCTGTAGCGATGACATTGTTCACGATTCCTATAGCGATGGCACTGTAGCAAATGGGTATAAACTTCCTAATATGCCTCCAAATTAGCTGCTTAACTCCTTCCAAAGTGCAGATAAAATGAAGGCATCGAATGACCCTTAAATCTGAAGTGTATCTTCTTCATGAATTGCTGCAAAAACTCAATAATCTTCAATGAGATGACTGAAATATCACCTCCAACAAATGCAACAATATCAGCTAATAGTTTCACAACCTCAAAGTTGCCAATTAAAGAGAATTATCATTCTCAATGACTGAAATGTCCTGCAGAAACCCTTGGCCCCACAAGTGCACAAGCAAGTGTCAATATCAAATCTAGATGCCCTGCAATGAGGCTCTCTCCTCTATTTATTCTATTTCTTCACCCCTTCTAGAAGAACATAAAATATTATTTTATTGCACTTTTCTAGAAGGTTCCTCCTTTCCAACAATAATTAGTTGTGCTTCTAAAAGATTCACTTTCCCATATAATATAATATTATTTTAGTGACTTGTGATTTAATATTTATTTTAGTCACTTTTTAATTAAATTAATTAAATATAAAAGTCACCTTTTAATTTTTAAATTATTTAATGACTTTATATGAAATTAATTTAATTATTTCACCTTATTTCTCCACTTAGCCTTCAAAGAATGAAAGGCTATGAACTTCGTTGAGAGGCTAAAAAGATGGGGATATTACAGTTCGCCCCTCTGGAAATTGCTTGTCCCCAAGCAATCTCAACTCTGGATGTTGCAGAATCTCTTCATTCTCCCATGTAGCATTCTCAATAGGTAGGTCCTTCCATTTAATCAAATATTCTCTAATTACACGGCTTCTCAACTGGTTCTCTCTAAAATCTAATACAGCCTCTGGTATCAAAATCAACTTGCCCTCATCATCTAAGGGTGGTAGAACCGCAGAAGGAACCACATGATGTCTCAATGCCTTCTTGAGGCATGATACATGAAAAATATTGTGCACTTTGCTGTCCGCCGGCAACTCTAGCTCGTAAGCCACCTCACCCACATGCCTAATGACCCAGAAGGGTCCATAGTATCACGGCTTGAGCTTCTCTGCACCACTCTTCTTGAGAGTAGACTGTCTCTAGGGTTGCAACATCAAATACACCATGTCCCCAACCTCAAAAGAGCATTCCACTCTCTTCTGATCTGCATACTATTTTTGCTGGTTTTGTACCTTCCGGATGTTTTCGCGAAGAGCCCTCATGATATCCTGATTTTCCTATAACATGTCTCCAGCACTAGGCACTCTACTATCACCCATCAACAAATCAAGAAAGCTAGGAGCCTCATAACCATACAAGGCCATGAATGGTGTCATCTGAATAGAAAGATGTTAAGTGGTATTATAGCAGTAGTCACAAAGGTATATCCACTTAAACCACCCTTTTTGCTGCCCAGCAATATAATTTCTGAGGTACCCTTTCACCCATTTGTTGACTATCTCTGTCTACCCATCTATCTGAGGGTGGTAACTAGTACTAGGAGAAAGCTCGGTCCCACACAATCTAAAAAGCTCCTGCCAGAAATTGCTCATAAACCGACTGTCTCGGTCACTAACAATGTTTTGTGGTAATTTCCATGCAATCTAAATACCTCACAAAAAAATAGTTCGGCAACCTGTGTGGCTGAATATGAAATAGTGACCGGAAAGAAATGTGCAAACTTGGTCAAGTGATTAACCACCACATATACGCAATCCTTACCTTGCACTTTTGGCAACCCTGTGATGGAGTCCATGGATATACATTTCCACTTCCTTTTTGGAATTGGAAGTGACTGTAATAAACTAGCAAGATATGTATGGTCCTATTTGTTCTGCTGACAAACAACACACTCCCTATCATATCGTAGAACATCAAATTTTAGTCCCTTCCAAGTGAACCTCTCCTGAACCTGTCGATAGGTTTTGAAATACTTGGGATGGCCTACCAATGGTGAATCATGAAAGGACCTCAATACTATGTTCTTTACTTCTGATCCTGGAGTTAAGAAGATCCTCCCCTTGTAAATGATAAGATTATTCACCACCATGTACCTATCATCCTACAGTGACCCATCAATAATACCTGAAGCCCAAGAATCCTTAGCATATTCTGCCACAATCAAATGACTCCAATCCTCTAAAACCTCAACCATAGAGCTCAAATGTGGCTGGCGAGACAAGGCATCAGCAATTATGTTCTATGAACCTTTGACAAAAGAAATGTCAAAGTCATAAGATCGCAACTTGCTTACCCACTTCTACTGATGGTCATTAAGATCCTGCTGCCCAAGGAAATGTCTCAAGCTATTATGGTCTATTTTTACAACGAACATACTACCCACTAAGTACTACCTGAACTTGGCCAATGCATGCATAATGGCCAACATTTCCTTGTCATATATACTATAGCTCCTCTCAGGACCTCTCAACTTCCTGCTCTCATATGCAATCAGATGTTTGTCTTGCATAAGGATAGCTCCAATCCCCTCACATGAAGCATCATGCTGCAACTCAAAGAGTTTAGTAAAATCAGGCAATGCAAGCACTGGGCAAGTAGTCATAAATCGTTTGAACATCTCAAAGCATTCTTGCCCCTCATGAGTCCAAACAAAAACTCCTTTCTTGGTCAAATCTGTAAGGGATGTTGCATGGCGAGAATACCCATTGACAAATTTGCGATAGAATCCACATAAGCCCAAAATTTCCTCTAAGTTGTGTCAGATTCATCAGAGTAGGCCACTCAACAATTGCCTTGACCTTATCTGAATCCATCCGAACTCCTTCTACACTAACGATGTGACCCAAATATAATAATTATGTCATGCCCAAGTCAAAGTTAGATTCCTTGGCATATAGAGATTCGTTACCAAGAATACCCAAAACTATGTCAAGATGTGCAACATGCTCTTCCCATGTTCTACTATAAACCAAGATATCATCAAAGAAGACTAACACAAATCGCCTCAACTATGAATAAATACCCTATTTATAGTAGACTGGAATGTAGCAGGGGCATTGGTTAACCCAAACGGCATAACCACAAATTCAAAATGTCCATAGTGGCAACCAAAAAGCTATCTTCTCAATATCTTCTTGCCATAATTTGCTTTTAGAAATTTTGTCAAACACTTGTACAGCAGAGGGATATATGACTGATTTTATTTTCAGTTTGTTTTCAGAATAAGAAAGATGACTTCTAATATCATAGGATGACTGAAAATGACTTCTCTTCTGCTTAGTCTACACCTAACATGAAATGCAATTCTTTTTTTATTTTTTCTTGATGCAATATATGACATCTATTTAATGCAAATTAACACTTACAGCAAAATGACATTATGTCAAACAGTTGGCATGCAAACTAACATTATATTTCAAACTTCAAAATTGATATTTTACTGATATAAAAATTCTGATATAAAATCAGGTCACACTGCCTTCAACAATCTAACTAGATTGTCCATATAGAACCATGTAGATGTATTTTCAGATAATGCATAAACATGAAGATAAAATGAAGGGAACCTGAGATTCGTAGGCAGCTTTAAAACTAGTCAGAATTTGTCATGCACTGTAGCAGTATTGTTCACAGCATTGTAGCAATACTATTCACGACCACTATAGCGATAACACTATTCACGATTCCTATAGCGATGACACTGTTCACGATTCCTATAGCGATGGCACTGTAGCAGATGGGTATAAGCTTCCTAATATGCCTCTGAATTAGCTGCTTAACTCCTTCCAAAGTGCAAAGAAAATGAGAGAATCGAATGACCCTTAAATCTAAAGTGTATCTTTTTCATGAATTGCTGCAAAAACTCAATAAGCTTCAATGAGATGACTAAAATATCACCTCCAGCAAATGCACCAATATCAGCTGATAGTTTCACAGACTCAAAGTTGCCAATCAAAGAGAATTATCGTTCTCAATGACTGAAATGTCCTACAGAAACCCTTGGCTCCACAAGTGCACATGTAAATGCCAATATCAAATATGGATGTCGTGCAATGAGGCTCTCTCCTCTATTTATTCTATTCCTTCACCCCTTCTAGAAGAACATAAAATATTATTTTATTGCATTTTTCTAGAAGCTTCCTCCTTTCCAACAATAATAAGTTGTGCTTCTAGAAGATTCCCTTTTCCATATAATATAATATTATTTTAGTGACTTATGATTTAATATTTGTTTTAGTCACTTTTTAATCAAATTAATTAAATATAAAGTCACCTTTTAATTTTTAAATTATTTAATGACTTTATAAGAAATTAATTTAATTAGTTCACCTTATTTCTCCACTTAGCCTTCAAAGAATGAAAGGCTAAGAACTCCATTGAGAGGCTAAAAAGATGGGGACATTATAGCTGCTTCGGACAACCACCCTACTTTGGACAACTGCATTACCTAGTGAGAAAAGATCTTCCTCAAGCAAAGTTGTTCGATTCTCTACCTATATCTGTTCATCAGGTGTATCGAGAACAAAGAGTTCACTCCACGCTCGTGCTTTTTCGACACTTTGAGCCATACGAGTTACTTCCCTTCTGTTCGAATTCTCTACCTTCGGCATATACAAGTTAAGGAACTCCTTTGTCTCTTCCATCAAATTTAATCATTGTCAAGTTTCTTCAAGCAATTCCTTAGCACTACTAGGTCTACTTGGTGAATGCACTCCCTCCGTCTATGCTCCTTCACCCCCTCGATGTTCGTTGGTAAGCTGCTAAAGCTTCTATCTACACTCCGCCTATTGTACTAAAATTAATACTTCCTGTGTTGTACGTATCTCATCCTAATCTTTTATCTTATTCCTATCTTTATTAAGAAGATTCGGCATTAATCTTCATAACACCTCCTTTGTTCCAAGTTCGACTGGCAACAACACCAAATGTTTACCATATAGGGTAAACAGATACTTATCACATGTAGTATAGTAAAATATGACACAGAACAAATACTTTATTCATATACGCCATATGCACTCTAATGCTTACAATATGATTATGATGATGTCTCAATAGTCCCTTCTAGACAGTGTACATATACTTTCCTGAAGGGGTCACTAAATGATCACGCGCCCTTTCGGAAACAATTCTACCTGTCGACTACAATATAGAATTTACCGACAACATGTCTGATTTAGAAATGTGTAAAAGAAGAAAGAAATCTCAGTATATATAAGCAAACCAAGAATGCGTTGAGAGAAATACAGTATGCTGCCCTATTTGCTATTAATTAATTTTGCACTTGTAGCTCAGAGTAACTCTGTAACTTATCAAACAATTTGCATACATTTACTAACAAAGTACATTAACTTGATGATTCATGTAAATTGCATTTACAAATAAACACTTGCAATACTGGTCTGATTTATTTCTATCATTCATAGCAGATATACAAAGTACATTAACTTGATGATTCATGTAAATTGCATTTACAAATAAACACTTGCAATACTGGTATGATTTATTTCTATCATTCATAGCAGATATACATCTAAGGAAAACAAACATTAACATCATCTAAAACCGATAAACATGAACCATATAAACTGATCTTCACAAAATCAAAATGTTTTAACATTCAACTTGCATATTATAAACAAGTCTTAGCAAATAGAATAAGCATAAGTACCTTAAGAAATATGTGTCTTCTTGCTGCTAAAGGTATGAAACCTAAGTTGCTGGGTTCGTACCCTGGACCCTTGAAAAGGTATGCACGAGGGTTGTATTTGATCTATGCCGAGTCCTGTGGGTTCACAAGACTAGGCGCAAACCCTGCCTGAACCCAGCCCGAACCCAAGTAGACCAAATAGGGACCCATATAGACCTGTGAGAGCCCACAGAGTCCATCTTGTGGAGTGGGTCTGAAAACATAAAAAAACATTTTCTTTGTTCTAGCCCAAAAACGACCCAATAAGAAGCCTCCAAACACACTTTTACTTCACATTTTCTCTCTCATTTTGCTTTCTCCATCTTGTTAGATTGGAGTGAGGTGATTGTATTAGATTCTGGAGTGCCAAAATTCCAAATACCTTCCTAAAAGCATATTTGAGCATTTAAGATATGCATTTCAACCATATCCTTCAGTTTTTTGATAGATTGTTTGAAAAAAAAATTGATTTTTATGAGTTTTAAATTTCTTTCAAGTTTGTGAAAAAGTTCTGAAGTATGTTTTTTTTTATAGATTGCAACAATAAGTAGTCAAAGCTTAGTGGTTGGGGAAGGATCTCAAAAATTTCAAATTGATAAACGGTTAGAAAGATCTAAACTACTCCTAAGGACAATGATATCAATGGATAGTATTCTAGTGGACAAATTCCATTATAACCAAGCTTTGCTTTGCCAAGATCAACTATAACTTCGCAAGAACCATTGCAATCTTCTAAGATATAGGCAAAGAATTTTTATATCATAATGAACAATGTGCATTTAACGATCGGATTTGAGCATCTATATAATAGCAGCTATGTAATACCCACCCATAGTATGTTTTTCAGTTTATATTGTCAAACACTTTTACACTACTTTTTATGTGTGTTGGTTATTTCAGTGATATTTGAGGATCTTGAAGTATGACATTACATTGCGATTTGATATATTATGAGCCATTGGATAGTTGTGTGATATCATATGTTGATCATGTTGATTATTTGCATATGATGATGATGTTTATGTTTATGGTTTTTACTAGCCCCATACTTGCATATATAAGGTTGGCATGAATGTTTTACATTTCTTATTGATGTGTTTGACATGATGAGAGATGAAAGTCGTAGTTACTTTCTTGCAAGATCTACATAATGTATCAATCCCTACCATTGTTTGTTATACATATACATGTATGTACACGCTCCTCTTTGATGCAAATTTTTGGTACTGTCATGGACCCCATTAATGTATATACAAATGTATTAAATCTTAATAAAACACATACTTGTTCAATCAATTAATAGTTAACATAATATCTATTATTAATTTTTATTAATTATAAATTTTAATAATAAATATACTTGATTTATCAATTTCTAGTTAATCTAATTAGTCAATATTATATCAATTAAATCAATAATTAAATTATCCAAATATATATTAGAAAATAATGATCAATCAATATGTATCAACAGAAGCCTACTAAATAGCCATAATCAATAGATAAACATGTACTAACAATACCATAATTGATAAATAAATATGTATTAAAGATAGTCAATCACTACCAAAGATGTTACGTATTACAATGAGATTAATAATAATATATAACATCCAATAACTCGACCCAAAGCAACATGGAGAGGTCCTATTGGGCCAACAATGTGTATAAACAATTAAGAGATAAGACAAAGAAACCAAACCAACAACAAGAAACGAAAACAAGGAAAACCAATTTCATAGCATGTGAACTGACCATTGATAGGGCCAGACCGATGTTTAATAAGGGAAGTTCAAAAAACCATGTTGATCACTGAGAAGGGAATTTAGGCTTTGATATGATATCCTTCTAGGCTTTAATATGATAACACAAAGATTAAGACAAACTTTAATTTCGTTTCTATCTTTGTGTGGGAAAGAAAAGATTAAGGAAAAGCAAAATAGTAATCTAAGAAAGAAAAACTATTTAGGGGTACGAACATGTTTTGAGCTATATATATGGAAATAAATTGGTCTCAATAAATAATAAAATAGTTTAATATTATTATAAAATAGTAAAATAAGAAAGAACTTCAGTATTGTAGTAAATAAGTATTTAATGGGACCAAGCATGAAATTTATTACATTTTTATATATAAAAGAATGGTCTCCACTTATGAAGCAAATGTATAAGACAATTGAGGCATACCGATTCATTATATATATATATATATATAAGTGCACGTAACTATATATTATAAAAATATTCTATAATACAGCGAATACATGATTCCTTAATGCCTTACAATAGCTTGAGGAATTGATAGTTGATGTTGTGTAGCAAATGATAAGAGTAAATCTAGAGAATGTATTGGTGTCAAGTGCCCTATGACAAGTAAACCCATGGCTTTCCTTATGGTTTAGTTTAGAAGAGAAGGAATCAAACTTCAATGTGCTAACTAGCATATTTATTATGAACTACTCCATAATTTCTTAATACCTGTTAATCACTGGAAATCGATAACCTCATAGTTGAGGGCACGAAAACTACATATGGTAGTTATATATACTTAGGTAATTCTTTAATCACTCACTAATACAACTAAGCAGGTAAGGAGTTTGTGAAGGGGAGAGTAATCTGGTCACAATAAGAAGAATCCCAAAACAGTCTTTGTTCATGAGGGAGCCTCTTGGAGATTGTTTCTACTCAAGTACAGTAATTCTACCATCCACATCAAGGTTAGTGATTAGGAGAGGATTAAGGAATTGAGGTTTAAGTATGTATTGTTCCTAAATATAATCTAAATGCATAATGATATATAATAATTATTGTGGATTGGAATTCTCCTAGTATGAAACATTACAAGTCAATATCCCCAAGTATAATTCAAACCCTAAGTGGGAGTTTTAGAACAAACCAAAAATGGTCCAATAAAAGATCAGTACAGGCATCATGCATCAATTTCCTTATGTAAGAATTTGCCTGAGGGAAAAATCACCCAAGACCAAGAAGCTCAATAACTAGCACAAAATAGACCAATAGAGTATGATCAAAATAACAATATGATATTCAATTGATTGTATAGTACATTAGAGGTGCCTGTATATAAAGGCCTCTATGATGCATCTAGAATGTCTAGGAGTTAGCAATATGATAAGCTCCACAAATAAGCTCATGTCCACCAAGAATGGGTTATCCTCCATTAAGCATAGGAGTTAGTGTGATGATGAGAGGATAAGCCTACAAAGGTGTGTCACATAAAATTATGTTGTAGACACCATGTGCTTACTTAAGAGTGCGAACAACTGTGTTGTCAACATGACAACTTAGTTGATTATGCAAACTCCAGTGTTGTAGACACCATGTGCTAAGTTAGAGTTGCTTACTCCTGTGTTGTCAACATGGCAACTCATATGAATATGCAAACTCCTAGGTGTCTACCCTAAGAAATAATAAAATAATGCATTTATCCTAAGTAAACTTAAGTGTAAATAATAATTATTTACACTAACACCCCCCCTAAATGAAACTTAGGGGAATGCACTTAAGCTCACAAAAGCTATGATGAAATGCATAATGGGTCCTAGCTACTAGGCCATGTTAGGTACCCCAGTACAAATTCAATGTTGAAATGCAATGAAATCTCTCTACAAACAAAGAAAGAGGGAAAACCTCATGGGAAAAACCCTCCTCCAAAAAGAGAGATATATACAATATAGAAGAGAAGGATCATGTGACCCCCCTTGGTGAGAAATCCCTCACCCCCAAGAGATCTTGCAAATGAGTATACGTGACCTCTGTGAAGGGCTTGGTGAAGATGTCAGCTACCTACTGCTCAGTAGGACAATACTACAATGTGATGACCTGCTCATGAATCAACTCTCTGATGTAGTGTATATGAACCTCAATATGTTTGGTGCGCTAATGTTGCGCTGGATGTTTTGAGATTTCAATAGCACTCTAGTTATCACAATGGATGATTGCGGGTCTAGGTAGATCAAAACCAAACTCCTTCAGAATCTATTGTAGCCAAATAGCCTCTGTTGCTACATTCACAGCTCCTCAATACTCAGCCTCAATCGATGAAAGAGCAATGGTGTTCTGCTTTTTACTCTGCCAACAAATGGTGTCGGAACCAAGATGAAACATATATCCTAAAGTAGACTTGCGAGAATCAAGGTCCCTTGCATAGTTAGAGTTTGTATATCCCACTAACTGAAGTCCTGTACCAGTTGCAGTGTATTCCATGTATATGTGTACCCTGGATATAGTGCAAGATTTGTTTGGTTGCCTTCCAATGAAGTTCATGTGGCTCTTGCATGAAACGAGAAACCATGCCAACTGCAAATGAGATGTCAGGGCGTGTATGTGTCAAGTAGATAAGGCTTCCAACCAACTATCTATACAAAGTCGCATCAACAAGTGGAGTGGAACACTTTGTTTCTAACTTAACACCTAAAAGGAATGGGGTAGTTGTCGCCTTGCAATCACTCATCCAAAATCAAGCAAGCAAATCAAGAGCATACTTGGGCTGTGATAATGTTATCCCTGATGAAGACTGATGTATCTCTATACCAAGGAAATAGTGTAATAGACCCAAGTCTATCATCAAAAACTTGTCCTGCAAAGTAGCCTTTACGATGCCAATGATGGATGCAATACTTCCTGTAATGATCAAATCATCCACATAAAGTACAAGGAGCAAATGTGAATCATCCCTCTGAAGAATGTAGACATTTGAAGCGGAATGACATTTGGTGAAGCCTTTGGAGAGAAGGAAGAAATCCATCTTGGCATACCAAGCTCTCAGAGCTTGTTTAAGTCCATAGATAGACTTTTTCAATTTGCAAACCAAGGTAGCATCCCATATGAAACCCTGTGGCTGCTCCATATATATCTCCCCATATAGATCTCCATTCATAAAAACGCTCTTCACATCCATCTAATGAACAGCCCATCTCTGAGTTGATGCTATGGCTATTGTCAACTGAATGGATTTCATCTTTGCCACTAGTGCAAAGGTCTCAGTGTAATCAATGCTAGGTACCTGAGAAAAACCTTTTGCAACAAGTTGAGCTTTATGTTTATCAACACTTCCATCCACAGCGAATTTGGTTTGATAGATCCACTTACACCAAACCAATTTTCTTCCCTTAGGAAGAGAGACTAAGTCCCATGTATCATTTCTCATAAGAAAGTTATACTCTTCCTTCATTTCTCTATCCCATTTTGAAATACCTGATGCTTCTTTAAATGATTGTGGATCTGAAGCAACTACAATATAAGCATGTGGGAATCAGTTGTGTTGTGATCTTGTCCTCCTTGTATTGGAAGGATTTCCTACCAATGGTCCTGCTGAATCCAATGTCTACTTGGCACATCTAGGTCTAGTGGAAGAAGATGTAGAAGTTGTATCCTCAACTTCAACTCACTAATGCCTCTGTTTTGGTCAGGGACGAACATCTTCCAAGTCACTGTTTTCACTATCAATCTCTTCAATGGAGGAAGGAGGAGTTGAATAAGAAAAGCTTGGACAACTCTCTTCAAAATGTACACTCCTCTCATAGAATATAACATGTGTCTCTGGATACATTAACTTGTAGACTTTATGTGAGTCTGCATATCCAACAAAGATGCAAGGTTTGCTTTGTGCTTCCAATGCCTTGCGTTTCTATGGAGGAATTCTTGCCCATGTTGGATAACCAAAGACTCTGAAGTGCTTAACTGTAAGTTTCCTGCCAAACCATGCTTCAAAAGAAGTTACACCATCCAAAGCTTTATGAGGACTTCTATTCTGTATATAGTTAGCACAATTCATAGCTTTAGCCCAAAAGATTTGATCAAGAGACTTGTTTAATAGCATGCAAGTAGTCATCTCTTTGAGAGTTCTATTTTTGTTTTCGGCAACACCATTCTGTTGTGGCGTATATGGTAGTGAATGCTGAAGGTCAATTCCCTCTTGAGTGCAAAAGTCTATTAGTCTTGTGTTCACATACTCCCCCCCATTATCTGTTCGAAGAACTTTGATGAATTTCCCTGACTGCTTTTCCATTTGAGCCTTGAAGCTGAGAAATTTTTCAAACACTTCACTCTTATGAGCCATGAAGAAAACCCAAGTAAAGCGAGAGTAGTCATCTATGACGGTGAGTGCATAGTGACACTTGCCAAATGATGGCACTAGAAATGGTCCCGCCACATCACTATGAACCAATTCAAGAACACATTGTGCTCTCCAAGACTTCCCCTTTTCATACAATTTTTCTAGATGTTTTCCAAGTGATCAACCTGAACAAACACCTTCTAAAAACTGAATTTGAGGTAGACCATTGACCATTTTCTTGCTGCTAAGCTGCTAAAGATATTTGTAGTTGAGATGTCCAAATCTCTCATGTTACAGTTTACTTTCTGCTTTTGAATGTAATAACAAGGCTTGTGCATTTGATTTTGGCACAAAGGAGGAGACAGTGTAAAGCTTTGAATCATGATTGGCTTCACCTATTGCAATCATGGAGTCATCCTTGATGCTTTTCACTACCATTGAATCTGGAAGAAATTCAACTATATTTCCACCTCCATTGTGAGTCATTTGGTAGACTGAACAAATGTTAGAGGTAAGATTAGGAACATATAGAACATCCTTGAACACTCCATTGTTCATCTCAACTTCACCTTTACCTTCAACTTCTAGCTCAATATCATCACCTACAAAGATGTGTGGTACCTCTGAATGTGTCATGGAAGAAAAATCTTGCTTTGACGCACCCATATGATGTGTGGCACCTAAACCAATGATCCATTCTCCCTGACTAACAGTGTTTGTGAGTAAAGCATGCCCTTTGCCCTTAGAATCTAAAGATGAAGATCCTTTCTCCTTATAAGCATTAGGCAGAGGAACATTGTGTTCCTTCATGATGTTCTTCAACTCATCAATCTGTTTGTGATAACACTCATGTTCATGATTACCCATCTTCTTACAACATGCACACGTTTTCTTCTCCTGATTAGTGTCCTCCTTTTTGTTTAAATTTGAAGAAGACTTGCCTTGTTGATTTGATGTTGGTGTTGACTTTTCTGTATCCTCTTGTTTGTTGTTCTTCCACTTCCTCTTTTTGCCCTTTCCTTTGTTTGAACTTTGACTAGCTAAATTTTGAGAACCCTCACTATTAGCCACCAATGCCTTGGACTTTGACGACTTGAGAATCCCCATCGTTTGCAACTTAGTTTGTTCATCCTCTAACAGTTGAGCATAATCATCAAAAGTGATTTTCTTATAGGCAGCCCCTAATGTAGTCTTTGTGGTGTTGAAAGAAGAGAGAAATGTGTACTTGGATGGCAGCTTATTATGAATGAGATAGATCAACCTGTCATCTTTCATAGGACTACCACAATCATCTAGCTTTGTTCTTAATTCATTCACCTTAATGATAAAATCCTATATGACTCAAAGGTCTTAGGACCTAGGAAGACTAGCTCATCTTCAATTTTGTAAACATCCTCCTCAGTCAATTCTACACTAACACCTTGAACTGTCAGCATGAGTGTGTCCTATCGCAATATCTCAATGGTAAATAAGGGGAGTTAACATACAGATCCAAATCCCAACCTACGTTATCATTTGTCCTCAAATAGCGGACAATTATCTAATTGACTACCTATCCAAAATCATCAAGGTGACGTGAATTCGTGAAACCTTCCTTTAAGCATGATTAATACATTTTGCTTTGGTCGGTTTTTCGTCTCATGCAGTCATGTGATTTGATGTTGGGTATTTCAAATAGATTAAGGGTTAAAAAAATAATGAAACGATTCATTAATTATATCTTATTAAATATTAAAATATTAAATATAATGATATGAATTAATTATATACTTATGTTTATTAAAGGGACTTAATTAAAAAGTATAAGTATTAAATACTTATGTTTATTAAAGAGACTTGATCAAAAAGTCTAACCCTGCAGTTAGGTTTCCTACTTCCACCTTGTTGTGCATTCTAAACTGTGTATTTGTGAGTTTTTCCAATAAACATTCTAGCTTTCAGTATAAAAATGAAACACGTCGATCTGGATTTCTGTTTAAACAAATAAAATAGTGTATCACTTATATAACTAAGCGATGTAGATTTAGAATACTTCCCCTATATAATTAAAAAAAACACCAAAAAGGATGTTGCCACAAAAACAACTTGAACAAGGAAAAGAGACATTCATACTAGAGTATAGAATATAGAAAACTATTTGCAAAGGAGATTTGATTCAATGTTTGAAAAGATAATCAAACCTGTAATATAACATTAAGAAAGCAGTTATTGCCCATATTACGTAGTCCTGGTACTGTGAGTTCCTCAAAGGAAGAACAATGAATGTTATCGGCAGCTCGAGTAGACATCAAGATATCTAACCATTTAGACCCCAGGGAAGATGTTAAGGAACCATACTTGTAGGCTAAAACTAATCCTATTGTTCCCACTCCAACTATTGTAGAAGCAAATTTATGGTGCTTCCCAAGTCTCAGCAATCCATTGCATAGAAGGAATTTAGTATTTTGGTTACGCAAAACAGGAGGGGAAAAATCTTGCAAATTCCAATAGTTCACTATCTGTATTTTCCACATTCTCAAAATTCAGTAGCCTTGTACTGTGTTTCACAACTCAACACCCAAGAGACTTTCCCTGCACAGAATTTAAACATGTTAGTAATGGCATTCTAAGATTAAAGAATGTAAATTTTGATTTGGTTAGATAACAAGCAAGGCATCAATCTCATTGATAAAATAAGAAGATAAATCCAATTTAGAAAAGCCAAGAATGCTACCACATGTTGACAGAAAATTATTGTACATGAACTTTCATTAACAAGATACAGTTTTCAAATTATATAGATGTCAAGTGTAGTGACTTGAGGCCAGGCAGCCATTACCACACAGTTTTCAAATTACATGTCAGAAGTTGCAGTTCCATGTGACAGTACCATGGAACAATTTTCAAACTATAAGTGCTGAGTGTCAATGCCCATTAAAAATGCAAATACACTATTCGTAGAAGCAGGTTTTTGTCAGTAAAGTATCTGACTGACCATGAACTCTTAATGGTAGGATAATCAGACTTACTAGCAGCACTACCTATTATATGAATTTCATAATAAAATTAATTTCAAAGTGAGTATTACTGGTAATACATAAGAAAGATCACCCTCCTACCTTTCACATATGTGAATAAGTATACCTCAAATGCTAGTAGATATGGGAGGATTGGCACTTAGTTCATCTCACAATACAATGGTGTTGTTTCATGTCATATTTCAATGTCGCTTCATGCTACAGGACATTCCAAAGTTCACATGATGATATCATGACACTCTAAGTCCTCTTACCCTATTCTGCATATTATCAGCCCCATTCTATGCAACTATTGAACAGAGTTTCCAAAGCACAGCATCATAAGGTTAAGAAGCATCAAAATGAAAAAAAATGCATTTATTGTGCCTACCATGGCATGCCTCATTATTCCAATTGTGGATAAATCTATACTATGCGTTCTTGAGAAGAGAACTACTAAGCATAGGTCTAGAGGTCTTGCAAGCTACACTTGGGCTCTTGGATCTTGCATGGATCCTTGCATTATATAACTTTGTAATCAAGCTTCTGGCAGTGTCCTGTTGCTTGTGCGTTCTCTTTGTTAAGCACTTTGATTCAAAACTTCCACCCTTTAATAGTTCCATTTGCTTCCACCCATAATAGATTCTAATCTGTTCAAGTGTGTCGAAACTAGGGCCACTGTCCTGCCCCTGAGCAATGGAATATTGTATGAGTTTTACACTGTCACATTTCAAAAGGTTGGTGCTTCTACAGGAAATAAAGCTTCTCGAATTTGATTTGGTTGACTTGCAAACATACGAGGCACTAGCAGGGACTAGCAATCGGTGCCATAATTGTTTCTGGGTATTTTATGGAAATTTGACTTGTTGTGCCACTCTGTATATATAGAAAGGAAAATTGGATAGCCTCTGAATTCAGTTCCTCCAAGAAGACATGAAAAAAAATTGGTAGTCAACTTCTGTGGCCCTAACAACCCAATAAGGAAATTAACTCCCAAAATGAACGCTCTCTCCTACAGGATGGACTACCTAACAGTAGGTTTTGTTAGCAAAGGGGGTATTTCAGTGCGATCAGGAGCACAATGAGAAAATCAGAGTGGTACTTCAACAAGTATATTCATGGGAATGCTATGGTGGATCTAGAACCAAATATTGTAGCTTAAACAATCAGAGGAAAAGATTTTGCAACATTGTGAATCTCTTGGATCGATTTCTAGTTTTCAAAAGATGGTTAAGCAATCAATGGACTAAATCTAGCATTCAGGATGTCTCCGATACTGATCATAACCCAATTTGGATGAAAGTGTCAACTGATGTTGCTCCAAAACAATGCCAATTTCAATTGCAATGATGCTGTTAAAGAATGAGATATTCACAAAAGGATGGAGTGATAGCAGAAATAATCTCACCAGGCAAGCTAAGATATGTTAATTCTCCCAAAAACTGAAATAGAGTTGTCTTAGAGATTCAAATCATTGGTACATTGGGAATGTTGAAACATGGCATCTCCTATTCTCATATCTTGTCCTGCGCCAAATTTTCTCTTTTCCTTGAGATTGTCTTTGTCACTTGCTGGATCTTCCCAGACTGCCATTGATGACCAAACTTGACGTTTGTAGTTACTCCAAGGGTTTTTCTCTCGCCAGAAAACCATTGTTCATTTTGAAGGTGTGGATCTACAAGCAATTTCAATGATGGATGATGAGTAAGTTCAAAATGCCATGAATGAGGAGGTTGAGTTCCAATTTTTGGCGGTCTTCATACAAGCTACAAACCATCCATTTGATGGATTCCATGAGATTTCATTTGCCTTGCCTACTACATTTTTGACTTCTTGTTCTTTGCTGAATTCTCAAGCAACTGAACATTCAATTTTTTTCTTTTGAAAAAGGGTCAATCATGTTTTCTTGTTTCATGACTGCAAGTGTTGAGGTTTGTCCAAGTTTTCAACTCCAACAAGCATGGTCGCCTATAGACACTAACACATTTTGTAAATCACGAGCAGTTTTTAAATTTGTAACCGATTTTTATAATAAATGTCTTCATTGCATTCATAGATGCTCAAAGGAACTTCTATTTGACAAACTGTAACAACATTATAGCTTAGGATTTCCTCTTGCCACATTTGTTGGTATAATTGTAATAACAATTTGATAAATGTTGAAGCATTTTGCCATTGCAATCTTTTTAGTGGTCTCTTTTTTATCCCATATGAATTTCTATAGTTTGGAGATGGATTGCTAATAAAGTTTGGTTGTTTGATATTATATCTTTGTTGATGTTTCTCGGATCACTGTAAATGTACTTGCATTGCCTGTACTGGTATATGTTTTCCATATGCAACATTCTCTTCTTATATTGAACATAGGTCATGAATAGACATGTCCCTTCATGGGACATGTCTATTCAATAATCAAATAATTATGTTATATAAACTTAACTATTGTTATATATAAATATTTATATAATATATATATATATGAATATAAATATATTTCTCTCATATAATAAGATTATATGTCATATATAAT
Source organism: Cupressus sempervirens (assembly GCA_028749045.1). Classification (NCBI taxonomy): domain Eukaryota; kingdom Viridiplantae; phylum Streptophyta; class Pinopsida; order Cupressales; family Cupressaceae; genus Cupressus; species Cupressus sempervirens. Next base: position 397,520,680 of record CM053791.1, on the reverse strand, counting down.
TACGTGTATAGTCATATAGTTATCCAATTGAAGCTACCAAACATTAACACTCCCTCTTAGCAAGGGAGGATAAACACAAGACAAATATTACACCATTGGTAATATTAGGAATTTAAGGAAAACTCAGAAGTTTTCTACCATTAATATCACATACGATATCAAGAGTATTGATCTCCAGAATATCAACATATGATATTTATCAATTACTCAAACAAGGGTATGATATCACATTTGATATCAATAGTCTTGATCTCCAAGAATATTGACATCTAATATTCATCAAGTACTCAAAACAAAGTTTAGATATCACATTTGATATCAAGAGTCTTGATCTCCCAGAATATCGACATCTAATATTCATCAAGTACTCAAAACAAGGTTTAGATATCACATTTGATATCGAGTATTGGCCTCCCAGAATATTAATGATATTCACCACTTACTCAAAACGTTTAGATATCACATTTGATATCAAGAGTATTGGCCTCCCAGAATATCAATGCTATTCACCACTTACTCTAAATGTTTAAATATCACATTTGATATCAAGAGTATTGGCCTCCCAGAATATCAATGATATTCACCAAGTACTCTAAGAGTAATGGCCTCCTAGAATGTTAAGATGCAAGACATTCACCATTTACTCAATTTATTTCATCTCATAATACAAGTTTATTGTAAGATCATCACCTTACAACAACTTCTCCAAATACAAGTGATGATCATTTGGAAGTCGTCACTTCCTCGTGATGTACACAGGGGATAGGCCCATACATAGTCACAGTCCTCTATACTGTGACAACTTATTGAACTTTAGAGAAACCATCTCAACATGGTTTACTCCCTCTTAATCAATAAGATCGGGTTCACTGAAGGTTAACCAAAAATCATCCTCAATCTTCTCCCTCTGAATCTTAATCTCCCTCTTTTTCCTGCAAGAACATTCTCGAAGGAAAAGATCAAGGTAGCTCTTATAGTATATATTAAAAAATAAGAATGTCAACATGAATATTAGTAATTTAACGCATGGCCATTACTAACAACAATATAAATAATTATAACATCTCTCTTTATTTTCAATAATAGAATTAAGATAACAGTACACTTTAATTTCTATATATATGAATTTCCCTTCAATGCCATATTCTCCAAGAAATTATAATAAATAAATTTCATTTCATTTCATTTCTATAAATATTAAGATACTTTCATAAATATATTATTGATATTTATTTTATTAAATAAATGATATTTACCTTTTATACCTTACTTGATAGGAGGTAGGTCCTTATCACCCAAGAAATGTAATTACCTTATTTATTCTAGTTTGTTACCATATTCACTTGTGGCAGCTGACCCACACCCCAATAGTCCTCCCATCACCATTTTCACCTCTTATAGTCAAAGTATCCTTTAAGTATATCAAACTCCCTCTCCATTTAAAGGATATTAGACTCCCGCTTCATCAGTTTCTTATAATCCACTATGATCGTGCCTTATATCTCTACATATATGACTATGTCATAATTGTGCCTCTTCTTAGGCTTATATGTCTTCAAGCAACATCAGCGACCCATGCAGTGGTTAAGGGGTGCAAACTGATTCCAATGTGACTCTAGACTAAGACTCGATCTGCAGTCCGAGCACTCATTGCTCCTCACACTGATCTGCCTAATGCAACACCCTTTACTCAAGCTCGAGCATGATCTATAGATCACAATCATTGAGAGTTAAGCCTATTTGACCAGGGTGCATATCCAATCGTCATTTGTAATCCCTTTGTGAAATTGTTCCTAATTTTTTAACTCTAAAGTCTTCCAAGCAAAGATATTCAGAAGTTCTCTCTTGCCATTATGACTACAACCACGATGGGATGTTCATTTATTTTTTAAAATTTTTTTAAAGCCTCCAATATGCGCTCCAAATTTGAATCGCCAACTTCCATGCCTAATGATGTTGACTGTAATATGTTCCAGATTTTCCCAATCCATCGCTGAGTTGGATTTTGGGTGGTCTATGTACTTGACTGATGGCTCCTCTTCACTCTTCCCTTATTCAGATTGTTTTCTCCCGATCAGTGACTGAATATGGAATCCACTGGTTATAAACTTATAAGTTCATATCAATTTCTTACGTCTAATGATTACTTAAAGCTTCAACCAATATCGTGCAGTCACAAAAGAACATGTAGAGAATCCTGTCGTCCTATTGTGGGTTTAACACTAAAATACTATAAGTTCCTGGCATACAACGCAAAGATTTTATGGCTTCTGAAATCCCAACTGCTAGGCCAGATGTTACATAATTTGTACGCATGACAGCGATAGTTTTACCACTTTTCACTCTGACTACTAGGTGAGATGAAAGGTAAAGGGACTAAAAGGTGAAGAAGTCTTCTCACAAGTTTGAAAATGGAAATTTACTGCCATTGTCACCCTCTGCCACAGGTGTGGATAAATGTGATAAAGAGAAGCTGTCACTATTAATGCTTCATAACTTCTTCCATAAAACCAAATCTATTGGATTAAGTTTGCAGTGTAACCCGGCTCTGATACCATGTTGATGTTTCTCAAATCGCTGCAAATGTACTTGCATTGCCTGTACTGGTATATGTTTTCCATATGCAACATCCTCTTCTTATGTTGAACATAGGTCATGAATAGACATGTCCCTTCATGGGACATGTCTATTCAATAATCAAATAATTATGTTATATAAACTTAACTATATATATATATATATATATATATATATAATAAGTTTATATCTCATATATAATTACATGTATAGTCATATAGTTATCCGACTGAAGTTACCAAACATTAACAATCTTTGAGGAATGTATATGCATAACTCATATTCTGTAATAATTTTAATGTATTGTTTCTCTTAGTAAACTTTGACTATGTAATCCATTGAATTAGGCACCAGTCCTACAAGCTCACGATCAACTATACCCTGAAAAACGATAAACATCTTTCATTGGTAGTTTAGGAGTAGGTTAGCAGCTGATATGCACCTCATGTCTTAGCGATTTATCCATTAAAGCATATAGCAAGCCATGAAAGTTATTATCCCAAGGCATCATGTTTTCTATATCTTCATCTTGCCTTTGTAGAATGATTTTTTATTAGCTGCAATGCCCTTTTTTCAGGTTCTTTAGCTATGTAGCTGGTGCTAACTTTTAGGGATTATGTCAGCCTATTCAAAGGGGTTTTTTAATGTTGGTAGAGAGCTCCATAGTAACACAGGGGGCACATCTAAGCCGCTTTTGGGAGTCGCACCTAGGACAGGGGGACGACATTCCCACGTCCCCAACGGCACCACCAAAATGCCGCCAGCAAGAGGACGCCCACGAGTCCCCGTTGGGGACGTGGGGGACAGGGACATGTCCCTCGACCTAGCAGGGAACGTTCGATCGTCCCCCATTAAAAAGTGCAAAAAATTAAAAAAAAATTAGAAGGTTTTGGTTTATTGTTTTTTAATGTTTGGTAACCCTAGGGTGTATGGGGCCCATCTAGATGTTGAAATCCCATTAAGTCTCTTTGTTTTCTCACTTTTATTCATTTCATGGTTTACTAGTTTTAGCAACAGCATCAAGAAGAAGAGTGAAGAGCTCATAGAAGGGTGCTTATTTGAGTGAAGAGAGCATGTGGAAAGCAAAAAGAAGTAAGGAGCAAAAAAAGGGGAAGCAAGATTTTTCAGCTTGTTCAAGAGATTTGTGAAGCAAAAGGTACGGTTTTTCATGGTTTTTTAATTTTATTTTCTGATTTTTCAAGTCAAAATCATTGTTAGCTTTTAGTTATTAGTTGAATTTCATTTCTAGATTTAGTTGGTATTTCTTGTTTCATTTCCTTTTTTTTTTTGCTTGAATTTTACTTTTAAAATTTGAGAATTTGAAGGGCTTAGGCTGAAAGCATGTATTTATTTTATATTTTTTTCATTTTGTGAAATGCAATGTGAAAATGAGCTCCCAAGGTCATGACCCAAGTGGGTCAAATCACAATGATAATGACATGGATTTAGAGGCCCATTCTCATAGTGATAGCAACCAAGAAGATAATAACCCTTAGGCTGAAAATGATGAAGAGAAAGAAGAAACAAATTCAGAATCAACAGATAATTGGCCACCCGGTCCACCAACTACAGATTTCCCCTCCACTCTTTTGGCAAAGTGGGCTAGGGGTAGTTATGATTATGAATCTCCTCTCAGATAGTTTGCAGCAAGGATAACTACATGGACAGCTGCAGGTGGTGGTATAAGGAAGTGGAAATGTAACATTTGTAAGATAGAATGGTTTGGGAGCATCACTAAAGTGAATGCGCATTTCCTTTTTTCGACAAAAAAAGGTGTGGGTGCATGCGAGTTTTTGGCGAAATCAACAAATTTGCATTAGAGAATTGAGTTCATCAATCTTTGTGGTGTTCCAGATGACATGGGTATTGAGGTACCTACCACCTTGACTGGTAGGAAATATATTCATAGTCTTCAATAGGCTTATGAGCAAGAGCAACCACATTATTCTACTCCTAGTCCTAGGGGTAGACCACAATAGAGACCTACGACTACATCATTTGCAGGGGCAGCCTCAGGTCCTTCTACATCTAGTGTTATGCCTAAAGCACAGTCCAGCAAGGGGAAAAGAAAAGTGTCATCTGAAAGTAGCCCCTTTACTGATTTATTTAATGCCCACCTGAGAAATGACATAGAGGGGGGCATTGGTAAATTTCTTTTTTCTAATGGCATACCTCTTCATGTAACATGGTCTCCTTATTATAAGGAGATGATGCAGCTAGTGGCAAGGGGAGGAGGACCATCATTTGTGCCACCAAGTGAGCACAAATTGCGGACTACAATCTTGGATAAAGAGTATGCCAAGATTGCTTTAGAGAAGGAGAATTTGAGGCCTGTTTGGGAGGAGTATGGTTGTAGCATCATCATAGATGGATGGACGAACATAGGAATCGTCCACTCATCAATATCATCATTACACACACAGAGGGGCCATTTTTTCTCAAGGCTATTGATTATTCAGGGCATTGAAACGATGCTGATTTTCAGTTTCATATACTTCGGGATGCTATTGAGGAGGTTGGACCACAAAATGTGGTCCAAGTAGTGATAGATGTGGCACCTGTATGTAGAGCCGCAGGGAGACTTGTTGAGACAACTTACAAACATATTTGGTGGACTCCATGTTGTGTGCATGCCATGAACAATGCACTAAAGGACATGGGGAAGATTCCTTGGATTAAGGGAGTAGTGAGCAATGCTAGAGATGTCTAGATGTTTATCTGCAATCACCACAAATCACATGCCCTTTTCAGGAGCTTCACAAGGAAGGAGTTCTTGAAACCAATTGAGACCTAATATGCATCCTACTTCATTCTTTTGCAGAGAATGATTGAGTTGCAGAAGCCATTGCAACTCATGGTTATGGCGAATGAGTGGAATAGGTTGGATGGGTCCAAGATAGAGCAAGGGTTGAGGGTGAAGGATGATGTATTTTGGGGTGATACAAAATACATCATCTCTTTCATCACTCCATTTTTCCAGGTCTTAAATATGAGGATGTGGATGAAGCTACTCTTTTAAGAGGTGTACGAGTGCATTAATATTATGCTTGACAAGATGAGACCAATTATGCGAGAGAGGGACCCGACTTTAGTAGTTTACACTGAGCACATTCGGCCTATTATTTAGCATAGATGGGACAGCCTCAACACTCCCTCACATATGGTTGCTTATGCTTTGAATCCGAAGTGGTACATGCCTAGGCCTGTGAGAGTTACACCACTGAATGATGATGAGGTAATCTATTATCAATTTCGAATTTAGTACAATTGCACTTGAAAGTTAGGAGTTAGTACACTTGCACTTGCAAATATTTAATTTGTTAATTTAGTGATTTTAAAATTTGAATTTCAGGTGAAGGAAGGATTCTTCAAGTGCATTGATATGATGTGTGACATTGAGACAACAGGGAAGGTTCGCGCTAAGTGGACCAAATTTTCTACTCTTAGGGGCTATCAAGCTAGAGCAAAGGCCGACATAAAACCAATGGCACAAGAGAACCCTATTTTGTGGGGAAATTGTCATGGACCCAAATCAACAACTACCACACTAGCCATCCATCCCCTATCTCAGGTTTCATGTTCTCCAACTTTAGAACCCTTACTTTTTACTTTCAAATTTCAATTTCACTTTTACTTTAGTCTTCTAGTCATGAATTTCAATTTCAATTTTCTGATTCTCATACTAATCATTGGATTGTTATGATCTTATCTTAGGTATCTAGTTCTTCAGCTTCTGAGAGGAATTGGTCTACTTGTAGCTTCATCCACTCTCTTAAGATGAACAAAATTACCTCTGAGAAAGTAGAGAAGCTTGTGGCTGTACATTGTGCCTTGCATGTCAAAGATCGCAAGACACGCTTGTACAAAGAAAGCCCTACAACACGATGGGATGTGGAGCCAGAAGAGCCCTCACAAGTTGATGAGGATGCAGATACTTTTGATGCGGGGTTGATTGGTATTCCTCTCGCAGCTCTTACCCTTGAAGAGGCTGAGAGTTTGGCGGATGAGTTTGTTGAGCTTGAGCCTCAAGTTGACATGGATGATTAGAGGCCTCTAGGCAGCCTCTATTGCATTTTGGCAGCCCTTGGGCCTTTAGTACTTGACATTTTGTCTTTTGATTTTGTAGTTTGTACTTGAGACTTGGATATTATCATATTTGTCATTTGAAGTTTTAAACATTGAACATTGAACATTGTGATCATATCATGGTTGTTTCTATTTGATGTAATTAAGTTCATGATGCCACTGAATGATTGATAAGATAATGATACTCATACTTTGATACCATTTGAATCTTCAATCTTTGATTATTTAATTTTAAGTTATTTGATAGAAGTTAGAACTTAGAACTTAGATATCTTTCATTGTTCACTGTTCAATGTTCAATGCAATGTAAAACTAAACTAGCAATAGCAGTCTTGATGAGCTTATGCTTCATATTTATGTCTTATATTGTTACACATCTTTTCATAATTAGCATTTAAGTATCCTATGCGTTGTATATACAATATAAACCCCGTTCCCCCACCACCGTCCCCCCATAGTCCCCAAATTGAGGCCACTATGTCCCCCCGTCCCGAAAACTTGTCCCCCAGGCCAATGGAACTATGCGAGAGCTCAAATGGTTTGTAGGATCTGCTTGACACTTTTTGAAGGGACTTCTAACAATTTTCCATACCATTTATAATGTCAACCTCGACAATGATTTGGTTAGTTGGCAAAGTTACTATTTTTGGACAAGTGTTGATTGCTAACATTGATGATTCTTTGCAACATAAAGTGATTTGACATATTATTTTAAATAATAGTAAAATACTTAAATCACATCAAATATTTAACTAATGTTATTTGATTTAATTTTAGGACGTTATATTGGCGTGTAATGTTTCACACATAGTAACATGGAAACACATTCCTCCCCACCTTTTTGCCCCATGTCTCGGAGACGGGGACATACCAGGGACTTGGGGACTCAGTGCCCCTATCCAATGGCACCACTAGATGCTGCCACCTCTGCCGCCACCAGATTCTGATACCTCCACCGAGGATGGGAGCACATCTCAGTGTTGACTATTTGCTGATTTGACAAATTATGTTCAATGTTCGATATTCCAATTCAATGCAATGTTTAGGAATTTATTTTTTACATATTTATGTCTTGTATTACAAAACATATTTTCATAACTAGGCATTTTAAGTACCATATGCAATAATATATACAACCTTCGCCATCCCAAAATTAAGGCCCCTCTGTCTCCCTGTCCCAAAAATGTGTCCCCTTGTTCTGTCGTCCCCCTGCCCCCCAAGGTGGTATAAGTATGGTTTCACATAAAGTGCCCCCGTCCCCAAGGGTGCGGTAACTATGATCTCACATATTTAAGTGCTTTCAAGGTGGGTGCCAACTTAGGGAGACATTAGATGAATTTAAAATTAAATTTAAAAAAAGCACAACCTTGAGCTTGAAGTTACAGAAAAAGGACTTTTGGAGCACATATGCAGCATGTTGATTTTATTATTTCTGATGTTTCTCTCTGAGTGTTGAGTTAATTATTTCTGATTTTTCTTTCTAAGAAAGCCCTGCACGGTTGCAGAGATTTGGACTAATATTTTGAGGAATGTTTCGGCACAAGTTTTACTTTCCCAATATAAGATATCGTGTCAAACGGTTTTCTTGAAGATATTTGTTTATTTTCAAGATTTGGAAGGGCAATAGAAAATATATAATAGATAGAAGTAAACAAATTCATTTGCTCACACGAGTGAATTTGCAGATTCTTGAACAGAGAAAGTTTGTAACCTTTCAAAATACCAATAAATTGAGAATAAGAGAAGTTTCATACATTTGCAAAAATGATACATAAAAGAACAATTCCGCATCTTCAATTAGCAGAAATACAATTCATTTACAAGTTTTGATGAGAGGCTATGTCTTCTAGCACTGGAGGGAACTAAGATCAGGCATAATAGCTTGGCTGCAATAATCTTCTTGATACTTAATGGATCCCTATAAGGAGGCGACAAGGCATTTAAAAGTATGATTATCACTCATCTTGTTGTTTGTATTTGCAATTCCAGCTTGGAATTGAGTCTTTTGTTTGTAGTTTCAAAGGTGCAAGAACTTCCCTAGTCTATTGGGTTCGCCCAAATTTGTGAAGTATTCAGTTGAATACATATTAAATGCAATCAGAGATATATCTATATTGTCTGAAATATTATATCCAATCATCAACATTCAATCTTGTTGCTCTATGTTGGTATCATTTGTGTTATATTGCATAGTCATCAATTTGGATTATAACATATAACATTTGAAGGAGCTTTGCCAAAGTCAAGACATTTACATACCGTGTTGGAAGCTGTTAAATTTGAACCAGAAATAGATATGCAACAAAATGAATCAAAGAACACAATAACGTATAACATTGCTTAGTTATACTGGGAAAAACCCTCTTGCTCAAGGGAAACAACCCAGCCTGCAAAAGGATGATGTCTTTATTCCAATCTTTTGTGATATACCCGATGGATTTTTGGCATACACTAAGGGAGTAGGTTGTATCTATTTTGGCGTACAGTTAGGTTAACTCGTACAACCCATTGCTGGCCGGAGGAGGGAGATGTGGAGGTGTACAGTGAGTGGGGTGATGGAGGGGTCATACGGTGTTTGGGTGTATGATGGAGTGAGGGGATAGAGGGAGGTGATGTTGGCATGCGTATGGAGATGGAGAATAGTGCTTGGGGTTGTACAATGTCGGTGGGGGAGGTAGGTAGTATGGTATGGCCTTGAAAGGGAGGTCTCCAGAGCAGATGCACCAATGAAGTAAACGAATTAATAGTGCCCAAACGCAGAACACACTGAAAGGTCTAGATTGCATATATTTGCAACAATGAACACAAAGAACTCGAGATAGTCACCAAAATACCAATGACATAAAATATATTAATCTCCAAAAGATAGTACTTGATTACGTATCTGCATCAAACAAGATCCAAGCGGAGACATAATAGTCCCTGAATTACGACAAATATCAAATCTTGCACACAAGTGAAATATCCAACTGATATCTCCAACAGCAAAATAGGGTGGTTCTAAACCACCAAAACTACAATAGGCAAAGTAGGGAGGATCTTCCACCTCCAAAACTGCGAACAATCTTCCTCAGCCTTCAGCCTCCATAAATACAAAGAGAAATCAAATCCAATCCATGATGAATTGCAATGCCCAGCAATCTCCTTATAAAGGCCTCCAAGAAGGATCTAGAGAATTACAAAAATAGGTCGACAATATTATTTATTCTATTATTTTATTAATTTAGGCCCCATATTTATTAATTAGTTAATGGTCATTTATTAATTAGTTTAATTCCAAGAACTCATTAATTATTACATTAAAATTGGGGACATCACATCTTTGAAAACAATACAATAGTTCTTTCTTATGATTGAAGACTTCAATACATTCAATCAATAAGACCAATATTTTTATCGCAATAGCTCACTGAAATTGTTTAATTATCACACTCAAATCGAAAAAAACAAGATAATATAAATATGTTTTACTCTGCACTTAGAAAACAAGAACATTTAAGTTCTGGAATAAATTAATAACAGTAGAAACTGCAAAGTAAAGAATGTAAGAAAGAATGCCGCACAAGCAAGATAACACTGGAGTCTTAACAAGTTTGACCATAGATCATGCAGTGATTATTAAACATAGAATAGAAGAAGACGATAATACCAAAACAATGAATCATAACCATATGCTCAAAATCTCCTCCCATAAAGGAAACATAACAACAAACTATCTAACCATTGAAGCAACCTTGAAAGGAATAGACTTGTGGGGAATGAGAAAAGATGACGATTACCATCACCACTTGCTTTATAATTAGCAATTATGAACATTGAATTCAAGGAGAAGTTTAATGACACACTTGATGACATGAATCGTCAACTACACCTTCCACGTGGAATCCTCAAACCAAGTCATATAGCCAAGTCATCAAATGGCTCAATAGTGATAGACAATTAATAAGGTGATAGACACGAAAAACAGCCACACAAATACTATCAAGGGAGCACGAGCATTACTTAACAATGCCAATACAAATTTTCAGCAAGTACAAAGTCAAAACCAAACACAGGTACAAGATCTTTTTTGCAGCAACATAATTTCAACTTAGATCGATTCAGGAAGATATAAAACTAAGAACACACAAGCACCTAAACATGGATAACAAACAACAGCAATAAGGAGAACTTGACGGAAAAAGCAAAAACCAAACAATGAAGAGATGTTCATAAGGTAGGATTTGTCTTCGCCCCCACCACTAAATTCAACACTCCCTCTAGGCAAGAGCAAGATCCATAGAGTGCCACCTCATTACAAGTGCATTTTGCTGCAACAAAAGATAATGTCAACAACAATTTTCATCATAGATTTATTTTTTAATTGTTATTTCAGCATAACAATATTCACCATAGTTACTCCTAGAGGATGAACCAAGAAGCATATAATAAAGTCATGGAGTCATAGTCATGACTTCCATCATGCCTACTTGCAGAGGATGGATCAAGGGATTTCACCTCAAACTTCTTTCACAGAGAAGAACTCATTAACAAGGGACTGCACCTCAAACTTCTCTCACAAAGAAGAACTCATTAACAAGAGATTGCACCTCGAACTTCTCTCACAAAGAACTCATTAACAAGGGATTGCAACTCATCCTTCTTTCTATAGAAGAGCCCATTAATAATATGCATAGGATCACTAACGCTCGAATTCTCTATCAGCAAGAGAATCATTTTCCGCTATACCAAGCTTATCCTAGAACTAGCAAAACTTCACTCTCGCAAGTGGCTTGGTAACAATCTCTATAGAAATGTACTTAAGCTTAATAACTTTGCTTTAATCAATATCCCTTAAATAATCGTATTTGATTTCCACATGTTTTGACCTGTCATTAAACACCGGATTGACAAAAAACTTCACATAGCTTTGATTATCACACATGATTCTGTGGGTTCCAAAGGTTGTCCAGATAAATCTGTAAGTAATTTACGAAGCCACATAACTTTTTTTTTAGCCATACATGCTGCAACATATTCTGCTTCAGTTGTACATTGAACCACACAAGACTGCTTCCTGCTGCACCAAGAAACCATTGTTGATCCTAGGTTGAAACAACATCCTAAAGTACTCTTTCTGTCAAGTACACACCCTGCCCAATCTAAATTAGAGAGCCCCTGTAAGTTCAGCTCAACACCTAAAGAATATTTTAATCCATATCCTACTCTACCACGAGTATATCCCAATATATGTTTGGTTGCCACATGATGAAATTTCCTTGGTTCACACATAAGTTGACTCAACGTATTCACAACATAACATATATCAGGTCTTGTGCTAACCAAGTACATTAAGGAACCAATTAGCTGCCTCTGCATGATAGGATCAACTAAATCTGAAACAGTTGTATCCTCATGTAATTTTTTCAGATTTGCTTCCATAGGTGTAACCATAAATTTACACTCTAGCATTCCAAATCTTTTCAAAATATCTATTGCATATTTACCTTGACTTAAAATAATTTCATTTAGTCTTTGTCACACCTCAAGTCCAAGGAAATAATGCAACGAGCCATGATCTTTCATTTAAAATTCTAAAATAAGTTCTTTCTTACACTTAAAAATGAGATCATCATCACCGGTAATAAACAAGTCAACGTCGTAAAGTATAAGAATCAACACCTTGCCATCAGTTACCTTTAAGGATAAATTTGGATCAGCATCATTCTTATTAAAACCCAAACTTAGAAGAAAGTGATCAATCATTTCATAACAAGCATGGGGAGCTTGCTTAAGACCATAAATGCCTTTTTCAATTTTCTCGTGTAAGACTCTATCATCAATCACAAAACCTTTTGGCTGCTCAATGTAAACTTCCTCTTCTACTACTCCATTTAGAAAGGTTGTTTTTATATCCATTTGGTAAAGTTTCCAGCCATTTACTACTGCAACATAAATGATTGTTCTAATGGAAGTGTATCACGCTACAAGTACAAAAGTTTCTTCATAGTCTATGCCTTCCTTTTGTGAAAAACCTTTAGCAACAAATGTGGCTTTATATTTTTCTATGCTACCATTCACAAGTTTAATCTTAAACAACCATTTAGAAGAAACAACTGATATACCTTTTGGTCTTGGAACTATATCCCATACATCATTTTTAATGATTGACTAATACTATTCCATCATAGCATATTGCTATACATGCTGATTAGAAGCTTCTTCAACACTAGAAGGGTTCGGATGCAATAATGTGTCTCATTAATGCTACATAGCTAGCATACTTATGAGACCCTTTACTTTCTCTAAAAGTGCCTCATAGGACTGCATATTATACAATGTTTGTGGCCCACAATGGTCTTTTCTTGCTAGCTAAAGTATTACTAGGACCTGCTGAAGTATCAATAGGGTCTATAGGATCAACTGGTGCAGCTGAATCATCAACAACTACATTCGCCCTCTGAATCTCAGAAGATGGAACTGGATCATCCATTACTAAATCTTGAGGATGCTCAAAACCTTCCCCATCATTTTCAATATAAGACTTATCGGGTGTCTTGCAAGCTACATCTTCATCAAAACTAACATCCATGCTTTTTTCAATTTGTCTTTGACCTAGAATATAAATCCTGAAATCTTTTGAAGAATCACTACATTCGACATTGATACCTTTCTTTCCTGAAGGTTTTATTTTGATCTTTTCACTTTTGGAATGTGAATATAAATTAGACACACAAAAGTTCTTAAGAAACTGATGTTTGATTTGATACTTGTAAAAGCTTGTACAGGGGACATATTGTCAAGAAACTTATGAGGACTATGATTATGCATATAAACTATTGTACTGCAAGCTTCGGCCCATAGAAAAGTTTGAAGGCTTTGATCTATTCTTTAGAGAAGTCTTTCGTTTGCATGGGTTACCCCGAAACATCGTCAGTAATTAGGATGGACGATTCATCAGTATCTTCTGGACAAAACTGTTTCAGATGGCAGGGACAGAACTATCACCAAGTACAAGTTACCACCCACAGACAAACGAACAAACAAAGATTGTGAACAAATGGCTCAAAGGCTAGCTTCAGAACTATGTTTCGGCACAACGAGTGTGGGTAAAATGGATCCATCTAGGAGAATATTGCTACAATGCCAAGTACCACATGTCCATCGGAATGGCACCCTTCAAAACTCTGTACGGGTACGAACCCCTTTCCTTCATCGACAAAATTCTAGGTGACAGTCACGCACCAAGGGCGAGGGACTGGCTTTAGGAGGGACAAGACATTCTGAGGGGCTTGAAGGAAAATCTACAGAGGGCACAAAATCAACAGAAGATGTACGCCGACAGACACAGAATAGAGAGAAGTTTCGAATTGGGGGATTTGGTCTATCTTAGGCTCCAACCATATCAACAATCCTCACTGAAGGAAAAGGGAAAGGAGAAATTGAAACCTCGATTCTATGGCCCCTATCATGTAACTCGTCGCATTGGTGAAGTTGCCTATGAGCTCGAACTTCCGGAGGGTAGCCGTATTCATAATGTTTTCCATGTCTCTTGTCTAAAAAAGGCCGTAGGGCAAAACGTCACAATTACTACTGACCTTCCGCCACTCAATGAAGGAGAGCTCATTTTGGAACCTGCTGAGATCCTCAAAGTACGTGAGAGGGCCCTACGGAACCGCACTGTGAAAAAATACTTGGTACACTGGCGACACCTACCATTGGATGACATGACGTGGAGGGCAAGCACATTCTCCAACACCCGGCGTTGCATTTGCTTGAGGACAAGAAAAATTTGGGACGGGAGGACTATAATGTTCCCGTTACAAAATAAATAATAAATCAAACTTTTGTAACAGGCCGATTGATTTAATATATCTCAGACCCATTTTTACTTTCATTTTTGTAGTTTGTGTCACCGTCGGCTATCTTTGTACACCCTTGGAAAGTTTCCCGACAGGTATTTAAGTGCAGCTTATAGGTTGTAATCGGTATGCTTTTGGATTATTATTCTTGGTACTGCGAATTCCTGTTGGAGTTCTCTGTAATTCACCATTTCGGAAGTGGAAGATCTTCACTATTTGGCTCATGTGGTTTCGGTGGGATTCAACCCTCACCCTATCCCATTGTTGCATGTATTACTTCGCTCGGATATGGCTATCGGAGCACCATCATAATGCAAATATTAAATTGTATGCTTCTGTGTTCATTCTCTGTGTCTTGGTCCAATTTAATATTGATGGTATTCAATACACTCACTTCCCGGCTCAACCAACATCGTACGGCTCTCTGCAATCATCTGTATGACCTGCTCATAGTCATTGTACGGCCCTTTGAAATTATCCATACACCCTTGCTTGAACTCACCATACGACCCTTTGAAATTGTCCATAAACCCCTACTTGAACTCACTGTACGGCCCTTTGGAATTGTCTGTACATCCCAGCTTCAACTCACCGTACGGCTCTCTGATACCCTCCGTACAAACCTGCTGCATCAACCATATGGCTTGTCCAATCTCTATCCATACAGCCATCAAAACACTCCCTTAGCTCAGTACGGACTGTCCATTCATACATATGGTTAAGGCTTACCCGTATGATCAAACTACAGCTACCGTATGGCCTACTGTGACCCTCCTATTCAAACTCCAATCTTAATGCCATATGTCGTACAACAATCTGTACGACAACCTCCAGTTAGGCAACACCATGATTTCATTATTTGTTTAATCTTAGAGGTGGACAAAAACATTACGGTGGTATCAAAGCACTTCAATCCTGCCAGCCTGTGGATAGTGAATGAGAGTTTACAGCCGAAAGAGGAGGACACATTCCATTGATCGAATGGCTCCCGAACCAGAACCGACCACTACCGAACTTGTGGCACTACTGAGGGAACTTGCCAGGAATCAGGCACAAATCACTGATACGCAACGACTCATGGAAGAAACTCTCAGGAAGTTGGCGGACAACAAAATATTCGGAGAACAAAATGGGCACAGGGCGGACTCAATGTCGGGTAAATCAAATCCTCATCCAGCAAGCTCTCGACCTTCCATGCCAACTTTTCCACCACGGACGGAGGCACAACACGAAGGGAAACAACCAACCTTCGAAGAGATGCAGGAACAACTGAGAGAAGACTGGAAGAAAGCAAACCTTGAAGAAGATATATCCTACAAAAATTACGCAGATCTGAGAATCAGATATTCGGGAGGTGGAAACAGAGGATACTTTAATGATTATCTTCAAAGAAAGTTGAGTAAGGTAAATCTGTCATCATTTGACAGATCTGGTTCCATATCTGCACAAGCGTGGGTAATGAAAGTCAATACCTACTTCCAATTGAATCCTATGCCAGAAGAAGCAATCAAATTTTTCGCGCTGCACATGGAGGGAGTTGCGCATGAATGGTGGCACCACAACACCATCATATTAGGGCATGATCAAATAAATATTTACGCAGAATTCACGGAGAGATTGATAGAACGATTTGATGGTAAAGTTTTGGAGCTCAATTTCAAAGATTTGGCACAACTGAGACAAACTAGATCGGTCGATCAATTCATTGCAGAATTTCAGAGACTCTATTTTGGTCACAGACATTTCCGAAAGAAGATGGGTAGTGCTCTTCATGGACGAACTGACAGAACCTCTGAAAGGTTGGGTAAAGGGGTTCAATCCTACCACCCTATCAGAAGCAATCAGTAAAGCACGGAGTATGGCATCGTCATCGGCATCATCCTCTCAAAGTTACTCACATCCTAAACCACCGACATTTCCAAGGGACAAACCTCTGCCCAAGAAGCCGACGTTGGATAAAGCTACAAGACAAGAACTCTAAAGGAAGAAATTGTGTTTCAATTGCAAGGGACCTTGGGAACTTGGCCACTGATGCCTCGAAAAGGGGAAGATCCATTACATTGAAGTCGTGTCCAATGATGAGGACAAACAGGAAGAAATGTCAGCCGAAGATAACCAACCCCATAATGGCACCAATATCAGTTTAAACCATACGGAGAGAATGCTGCTTTGGTACAATGCGGAGGAACCATTGCCTTGGCCGGCAGCTCGAGTTGCACATTTTTTCGTGTACGTAGTACTCTTCAAGGACAAAGGGTTACGGTGATGTTGGATAGCAGAGCTACTCTAAATTTCATAAACTCATCCTTAGTAAAACGAAGAAGTCTACCTACAGAGGCGCACACACGCTTTCAGGTCAAGGTTGTCGGAGGAACTTTTCTACCTTGCACGCACCTTGTTCCTCAGTTGAGTATCACAATGGTGAATCACATGGCGACTGAGGACTTCTTCATAGTGGACCTGGCTAACATGAAAGTTATTCTTAGCATACAGTGGCTGGAGACCCCTGATGAATACACTCAGAGTTTCAAACGGATGGACTTCACTATTGTGGTTGACGAAAAGAAGGTTGTCCTCCGAGGAATGGAAAATGAAGTTTTGAAGGAAGTGTCTGCACATCAGATGGAGGCAATTTTTTGACACGATGACGTTGTGTGGGCTGCACATTGTTTTATCTCAACAGAACCTATAAAGGGGCATCGAACACCTCCACAAGATGATGAACTTTAGGATATTTTAAGTAGACATGATAAAGTTTTCATGGATATTCCTCTTGGTATACCACCTCATCGGGGGTTTGAACGCACTATTGAGTAAGAATCAGGAGCAAAGCCAATCATAACCACACTGCACCGCCACCCCAAGAAATTCAAAGATGAGATTGAAAGGACAATTTAGGAATTACTAGAGAAAGGATGGATTCGTCCCAGTTCTAGCCCATTCATATCATCTGTGGTATTGGTCAAAAAGAAAGACGAGACGATGCGCATATGTGTGGACTACTACGCGTTGAAAAAAAAAACAATAAAGAATAGATATCCCATTCCAAGGATAGATGAGCTACTGGATGAATTGCATGGCGCAATCTATTTTTCAAAGAAAGATCTTCGTTCTGGATACCATCAGATCCACATGAGGGAAGAAGACGTGGAGAAGACGGCTTTCTATCGTCACTATGGACATTATGAGTTTCTAGTCATGCTGTTCGGATTGACCAATGCACCTGCTACATTTCAATCATGCATGAACCGCATCTTCAACAAACAATTGCGTAAATATTTATTGGTATTCTTTGATGATCTTCTTATTTATAGCAGGACATGGGAGGAGCACTTGGCGCATCTAAATGAAGTTCTAAGTATCATGAAGGAACAGTCCCTATTCGCCAAGCAATCCAAATGTGAATTTGGCATGACAAAAATATTGTACTTGAGGCATGTTGTTAGTAAATACGGAGTTCAAGTGCATCAGGAGAAGATTCAGGCTATCCTTGACTGGCCTCCTCCAAAATCACTCACGGATTTGCGAGGATCTTTCAGAAAGTGTAGTTACTACAAGAGGTTCGTTAAAGGATTCTCTCAACTCAGGGCACCCTTAATGGATCTCACAAAGAAGGGGTCTTTCCAGTGGAATGAAAAGGCACAACTCACCTTTGATAAGTTAAAGGAGGCCATGAGCACTTGTCCCGTACTTGCACTACCTGATTTCACTCGACCATTCATTTTGGAGTGCGACACGTTCGGGGAAGGCATTGGAGCGATATTGATGCAAGATAGACACCCCATCGCTTATGAAAGTAGGAAGCTTACGCCAATAGAACTCCTATATTCCATCTACGACAAAGAAATGTTGGTCATCGTTCATACATTAACCAAGTTCTAGCAATATCTGGTGGGTGTCAAGTTTGTTGTCCGTACGGATCACAACAGTCAGATTTTTTTGGAGCAACGAGACTTAAACGATCGGCAACAAAAATGGGTAAGCAAGGTTAAAGCTTTTGATTTTGACATTGAATATGTGAAAGGGAAAAACAATGTGGTTGCAGATGCCTTGTCCCGAAAACCCACCATCTGCTCACTATACCAGATTTCAGCTGACTGGAAGGCACATCTATTAGTGGAATATTCCAAAAATACATTTGTCTGTGAAATAATGGATGGCCACACCCCACGATGATCAGTACAGAGTGGTGGATGACACCATCTACTATAAAGACGATATATTTTGTGCCAAAATCCAAATTAAAGCAAAAAATCTTGAAGAAAGTACACGACTCACTCCTATCTGGACACCCGGGTTTCCTCAAAACTTACAGAAGTCTTCGGGAGAGGTTTTCATGGAAAGGACTTAAAGGGGATGTGTTAGAGTATGTAAGAGAGTGCATGGGCTGCCAGCAGAACAAGTCTGAACATACTCTACCGTTCGAGCTGCTACACCATCTACTATAAAGACTAGATATATTTGGTGCCAAAATCCAAACTAAAGCAAAAAATCTTGAAGAAAGTACACGACTCACCCCTATCTGGACACCCGGGTTTCCTCAAAACTTACAGAAGTCTTCAGGAGAGGTTTTCATGGAAAGGACTTAAAGGGGATGTGTTAGAGTATGTAAGAGAGTGCATGGTCTGCCAGTAGAACAAGTCTAAACATACTCTACCATTCGAGCTGCTACAACCTTTGCCAATTCCCAAATGTAAGTGGGAAAGTATATCGATGGATTTCATAACAAGGCTTCCCAAGGTGAACGAAAAGGATTGTATTTTCATGGTGGTTGACAGATGGACAAAATATGCACATTTCTTCGCCATCTCCTCCGACCTTTAGGCTGCACATGTTGTCGATCTGTTCTTTAGAGAAGTCTTTCGTCTGCACGGGTTACCCCAAAACATCATCAGTGATTAGGATGGACGATTCATCAGTATCTTTTGGACAGAACTATTTCGGATGGCAGGGACAAAACTATCACCACATACAAGTTACCACCCACAGATAGACAGACAAACAGAGATTGTGAACAAATGGCTCGAAGGCTACCTTCAGAACTATGTTTCGGCACAACAACCAGTGTGGGTAAAATGGATCCATCTGAGAGAATATTGCTACAATGCCACATACCACATGTCCATCAGAATGGCACCCTTCAAAGCTCTATACAAATACGAACCCCTTTCTTTCATTGACACAGTGCTGGGCGACAGTCATGCACCAAAGGCGCGAGATTGGCTTTAGGAGGGACAAGACATTCTAAGGGGCTTGAAGAAAAATCTAGAGAGGGCACAAAATCAATGGAAGATGTACGCCGACAGACACAGAATAAAGAGAAATTTCGAAGTGTGGGATTTGGTCTATCTCTGGCTCCAACCATATCGACAATCCTTACTGAAGGAAAAGGGAAACAAGAAACTGAAACCTCGATTCTATGGCCCCTATCGTGTAACTCGCCACATTGGTGAAGTTGCCTATGAACTCGAACTTTTGGAGAGTAGCCGTATTCATAATGTCTTCCATGTCTCTTGTCTGAAGAAGGCCGTAGGGAAAAATGTCATTGGAATACTTGGTACACTAGCGACACCTGTCGTTGGACAACGCGACGTGGGAGGGCAAGCACATTCTCCAACACACGGCGTTGCATTTTCTTGAGGACAAGCAAAATTTGAGACGGGAGGACTGTAATGTTCCCGTTATAAAATAAATAATAAATCAAACTTTTGTAACGTGCCGATTGATTTAATATATCTCGGACCCATTTTTATTTTTGTTTTCGTAGTTTGTGTCGCTGTTGGCTATCTTTGTACACCCTCGGAATGTTTCCCGATGGGTATTTAAGCACGACTTGTAGGTTGTAATCAGTATGCTTTTGGATTATTATTCTTGGTACTACGAATTCCTATTGGAGTTCTCTATAATTCGCCATTTTGGAAGTGGAAGATCTTTCCTATTTGGCTTGTGCAGTTTCAGTGGGATTCAACCCTCACCCTATTCCATTCTTGCATGTATTACTTCACTCGGATCTAGCTATCAGAGCACCATCTTGTTGCAAATATTAAATTGTATGCTTCTGTGTTCATTCTCAATGTCTTGGTCGAATTAAATATTGATGGTATTGAATTCATTCACTTCCCAGCTCAACCAACATCATACGGTTCTCTGCAATCATTCGTACGACCTACTCATACTCACCATATGGCCCTTTGAAATTATCCGTACACCCCTATTTGAACTCACTGTACAGCCCTTTGAAATTGTCCATACACCCCTGCTTGAACTCACCTTACAGCCCTCTAGAATTGTTCGTACATCCCAACTTGAACTCACCTTATGGCTCTCTGATACCCTCTGTACAAACCTGCTGCATCAACCGTACGGCTTGTCCAAACTCCATCCATACGGCCATCAAAACACTCCCTCAACTCAATGTCCATTCATACGTATGGTTAAGGCTTACCCGTACGATCAAACTACAGCTACCGTACGGCCTACTGTGGACTTCCTATTTAGACTCCAATCTTAATGCCATATGTCATAATGCAATCTGTACGACAACCTCCAATTAGGCAACACCATTATTTCATTATTTGTTTAATCTTAGAGGTGGATAGGAACATTACATGTATACCCTCAAAAAGTTTTCCCCAATGGGTATTTAAGCACCGCTTGTAGGTAGTCATATGTATGCATTCTGGATTATTTCTTTGTACTACGAATTTCTATTGGGATTCTCTATTGTCCTCCATTTCAAAAGTGAAAGATCTTCCCTCCTTCGCTCTCTGGTTTCGGTGGGATTCAACCCTCACCCTATTCCGTTTGTGTACAGCTTGGCTCGGATCTGGCAAATAAGAGCATCGTTTGTATGTGGAATATTATTATCATTTGGCACAAATGTGTATCTATTTGGTCTCTAATTATCTGTAAGCTATTGTGTTCAATATATTACATTTGTATTTTGAACGTCGTTGTTGAACATCTTTGCATCTGTCCTTGCCATAATTCCTTCACCATACATTTTCCTGTCGATACCATACGGCCACCTTATACCACCATATGGCCTGGCTGTTCCACTGTTCCATCGTACGCCCTCCTACTGTACTGCCCGTCACTTTACCATACACTGTACGGTCTTCTACTGTACTAGCTATCACCCACCATATGGACATAGCCGTGCATTGTTCCCCTGTACCGTACAGATGTATTCCTATACCGTGCGGCCATTCCAATTAATCATGTATGGCCCTCCCTCCTTCCTCATTGTACAACCACCTGCAATTCACCTCACTTGTCAAATTGATCAGGATGCTAGTCTGACGCCCATGTGGCTACCCAACCAAGTTGTATGGCCACATCCCCTTGCCCTTTGCAACACACAGGAACATCACAGTGGCATCAAAGCTTTGATCCTACCAGCCTATGGACAATGAATGAGAGTTTATAGTTGGAAAAGAAAAACCCATTCCGTTGATATAATGGCTGCCAAACCAAAACCCACAACTGCCAAACTCATGGCACTACTGAAAGAACTTGCGAGGAATCAAGCACAAACCAATGATACTTAGCGACTCATGGAAGAGACTCTCAAGAAGTTGGCAGATAATAAAATATCCGGAGAACAATATGGTCACAGCACGAACTCAATGTCAGGTAAAGCAAACCCTCATCCAACACATTCTCAACCTTCCATGTCGTCTTTTCCCCCACGGACGGAGACATCACCATGAGGAAAGCAACCAGCCTTTAAAGAAATGCAAGAATAACTGATAGAAGACTAGAAGAATGCGAATTTTTACGAAGATATATCCTACAAAGATTATGCAGATCTAAGAATGAAATACTCAGGAGGCGGAAAAAGAGGATATTTTAATAATGATCTTAGGAGGAAGTTGAGTAAAGTAAATCTGTCACCATTTGACAGATCTGGATCCATATCTACACAAGCATGGGTAATGAAGGCAAGTACTTACTTTCCGCTTAATCCCATGTCAGAAGAAGAAGCAATTAAATTTGTGGCCTTACACTTGGAGGAAGTTGCGCATGAATGGTGGCATCACGGCACCATCACATTGGATCATGATCAAAAATATACCTATGCGGAATTCATTGAGAGATTGATAGATCGATTTGATGGTAAAGATCCATAACTCAATTTCAAAGATTTGACACAGCTAAGGCAAACTAGACCGATTGACTAGTACATTGCGAAATTTCAGAAACTCTTTGTTTTGGTCATGGACATTTCTAAAAGAAGACAGATAGTGTTCTTCGTGGACGGACTGACAAAACCACTTAAGGGTTGGGTAAAAGGTTTCAATCCTGCCAACCTATCAAAGGCTATTAAGAAGGCAAGGAGCATGGCATCATCAATGACATCATCCTTACAAAGTTACTCACATTCCACACCACCAGTGTTTCTAAAGGACAAAGATAACAAACCTCCACCAAGAAAGCCGTACATGGACGAAGCTACCAGATGGGAGCTCCAAAGGAAGAAACTATATTTCAACTGCAAAGGACCATGGGAACTTGCGCACAGATGCCTCGGAAAAGCAAAGATCCACTACATTGAGGTCATGTCCGATGATAAGGATGAACAAGAAGAAATACCCTCCAAAGACAACCAACATCATGACAACACCAACATGGCTAGTTTGAACCATACGGAAAGAATTGCAACATTGGTATAGCGCAGAGGAACTATCGCCCTAGCTGGTAGCCCAAGGTGTACGGTTTTCTGTATACGAGAAACCCTTCAAAGACAAAGGGTTATGGTGATGCTTGATAGTGAAGCCACTCTAAACTTCTTAATCTCATCCCTAGTGAAGTGAAGAAGTCTACCTATGGAGACGCACACGGGATTCTAGGTCAAGGTTGCCAAAGGGACTCTTCTGCCCTACACACACCTTGTTCTTCAACAATGGTGAATCACACGGTGACCGAGGATTTCTTCATAGTGGACCTTGATGACATGGAGGTTATTCTAAGCATATAGTGGATAGAGACACTTGATGAATACACTCTGAGCTCTAAACGGATGGATTTCACTTTTGTTGTCAATGGAAAAAAGGTTGTTCTCTGCGGAATGGCAAATGAGGGTCCGAAGGAAGTTTCTACACAATGGATAGAGGCAATTTTTCAGCATGATGACGTTACTTGGGCTGCACATTGTTTTGTTTCGACAGAACCTATAAAAGGGCAACGGGCACCTCCCCAAGATGATCTCCAGAATATTTTGAGTGATCATGATAGAGTTTTTATAGACATTCCTCTCGGCATACCGCCTCATCGAGGGTTTGAACATACTATCGAGTTGGAAGCAAGAGCCTAGCCGGTCATAACCACACCCTACTGCCATCCCAAGAAATTTAAAGATGAGATCAAAAAGACGATTCAGGAACTGCTAGAGAAAGGATGGATCCGTCCCAGTACTAGCCCTTTCGCGCCATCAATGGTATTGGTCAAAAAGAAGGACGGGACGATGTGCATGTGTGTGGACTACCGTGCATTGAACAAAAAAAAAATAAAGAATAGATATCCCATTCCAAGGATAGATGAGTTCTGGATGATTTGCATGGCACAGTCTATTTTTTGAAAATAGATCTCAATCCCGGATACCATTAGATCTGCATGAGGGAGGAAAACGTGGAAAAGACGGCCTTTTGTTGTCACTACATACATTATGATTTCATGGTCATGTCGTTCAAATTAACGAATGCAACTGCTACGTTCCAATCATGCATGAATCGCATCTTCAACAAACAATTGCGTAAGTGCTTAATAGTATTTTTTTATGACATTCTTATTTATAGCAGGACATGGGAAGAGCACTTAAAGCATCTGGTTGAAGTCCTAAGGATCATGAAGGATCAGCCAAGTATTCGAAGCGTGAATTTGGTATGACAGAAATATTGTACCTAGGACATGTCAGTAAATATGGAGTTCAAGTTAATTAGAAGATTCGGGCTATCCTTGATTGGCCTCCTCTAAAATCGCTCAAGGAGTTGCAAAGAATTTTTGGACTGTGTAGTTATTACCGGAGATTTGTAAAAGGGTTCTCTCAGCTCAGCGCTCCATTAACAAATCTGAGAAGAATGGGGTCCTTCCAATGGAATGACAAGGCACAACTCACGTTTGATAAGTTGAAGGAAGCAATGCGCACTTGTCCCATGCTTGCTTTACTTGATTACACTCGACTATTCATTATGGAGTGCAACGCATCTGGAGAAGGCATTAGCGCAGTACTAATGCAAGATAGACACCCCATAGCCTATGAGAGCAAGAAGCTTATGCAAACAAAATGCTTATATTTCATCTACAACAAAGAGACGTTGGCCATCGTACATACACTAACCAAGTTCCAGTAGTATCTAGTGGGTACCAAGTTTATCATTCGTACGGATCACAATAGTTTGAGATATTTTCTAGAGCAATGGAACTTGAACAAAAGGTAACAAAAATGAGTAAGCAAGGTTTGGGCTTTTGATTTTGAAATTGAATATGTGAAAGGAAAGAACAATGTTGTTGCAGATGCTTTGTCTAGGAAACCTGCCGTCTGCTTACTAATGTAGATTTCAGCTGACTGGAAAGCACATTTGTTGGTAGAATATTCTAAAAACACATTTGCTTGTGAGCTAATGGATGGCAATACCCGAGATGATCGGTACAAAGTGGTGGATGACATCATTTATTATAAGAATTGGATATTTTTAGTGCCAAAATCCAAATTGAAGTAGAAAATCTTGGAGGTACACGACTCACCCTTAGTCAGACACTCGAGCTTCCTCAAAACTTACACACGTCTCAGGGAGAGGTTTTCATGGAAAAGTCTTAAAGGAGATGTATTGCAATATGTAAGAGTGTGCGATCTGCTAGCAAAATAAATCCGAACATACTCTACCCGTCGCCTTACTGCAACCTTTGCCAATTCCAGAACAGAAGTGGGAAAGCATCTCGATCAATTACTTCCCAAGATGAATTGAAAGGATTGTATCTTCGTAGTGGTTGATAGACAGACAAAGTACGCACATTTCTTCGCCATCTCAGATTTTCAAGCCACACAAGTTGCCAATCTGTTTTTTAGAGAAGCCTTTTGTCTGCACAGGTTACCCTGAAACATTGTAAGTGATCGGGATGGGCAATTTATTAGTATCTTTTGGACAAAACTATTTCAGTTGGCAAGGACGGAATTGTCACCAAGTAGTAGTTACCACCCTCTAACAAACGGAAAGACAGAGATTGTGAACAAGTGGCTCAAAGGTCACCTTCGGAACTACGTTTCAGCACAACAATGAGTGTGGGTCAAATGGATACACCTAAGAGAATATTATTACAATACCACGTACCACACGTCCATCGGGATGACACCATTCAAAGCACTATATGTGTATGATCCCCTTTTCTTCATGACACAGTTCTCGGTGACAATCGTGCACCAAGGGCGAGGGACTGGCTTCAGGAGGGTCAGGACATCCTAAGATACCTGAAGGAAAACTTACAACAGGCACAGAATCAACAAAAGATGTATGCCAACAGACACCGAATGGAGAGGAGTTTTGAAGTTGTAATGTTCCCGTTATAAAATAAATCATTTATCAAACTATTGTTATTGGAAAAATTGATTTAATATATCTTGGAGCCATTTTTATTTTTGTTTCCGTAGTTTGTGTTGTCGTCAACTATCTTTGTACACCTTTAGAAAGTTTGCCGACAGGTATTTAAGCACGGCTTGTAGGTAGTCTTTACGTATGCAATTTGGATTATTTCTTGGTACTGTGAATTCCAGCTTGGATTCTCCATTGTTTGCCATTTCGAAAGTGAACGATCTTCCCTACTTAGCTATTCCGATTTCGGTGAGATTCAACCCTCACCCTATTTCATTTGTGTATTGTTTGGCTCGGATCTGGCAAATATGAGCATCATTTGTATGTGGAATATTATTATCATCTCACACAAGTGTGTATCTATTTGGTCTCTGATTATCTGCAAGTTATTGTATTCAATATATTACATTTGTGTCCTGAATAGCGTTGCAGAATGTCTTTGCATCCATCCTCGCCATACACCTTCTTATCCATACCGTATGGCCACCTCTTACCACCCTACTACTTGGCTACTCTTCCGTACAACCACCATATTGCCAACTATTCCATTGTACAGCCTTCCCAAGACACACTGTATGGCCCTCTGCATTGACCGTACAACCTTCTTGTATACACCATATAGCTGCTCTCCCACCAGTGTACATACAACTTTTAGGCCCTCAGCTAGCCATACCTCCCTTGTGCCTACCGTACAGCCTACCAAGACTAGTATATGCATTATTCTGGTTGTTTAGTGTCCATCAAATTCAAACACGAGCAATCTAATTCGTAAAACCTAATCTTGGAACATTTCAAAAGTGGGAGACTTGGTCTATCTTAGGCTCCAGCCATACTGACAATCCTCATTGAAGGAGAAGGGAAAAGAAAAACTGAAGCCACAATTTTATGGCCCTTATCGTGTAGTTTGCCACATCGATGAAGTCACCTATGAGATGGAACTTTCGGAGGGGAGCCGTATTCACAACATTTTTCATGTTTCCTACCTAAAGAAAGTTGTGGGACAAAACGTCGCAATAGCTTCAAAACTTCTGCCACTTGATGAAGAAGGAAAGCTCATATTGGAACCAGCCAAGATTATTGAAGTACGTGAGAAGACCTTGTGGAACCGAATGGTGAAAGAATATTTGGTACGCTGAAAACACTTGTCACTAGACGACGCAACCTGGGAAGGCGAGCACATTCTACAACATCTGGCATTGTGTTTGCTTGAGGACAAGCAAAATTTGGGACGGCAGGACTATAATATCCTCGTCATAAAATAGTTTATTGATCAAATCTTTGTTATTGGGCCGATTGATTTAAATTATCTCAGACCCATTTTAGTTTTGTTTCCGTAGGTAAGTGTAGTCGTCGGCTATCTTTGTACACCCTCGAAAAGTTTTCCCCGACAGGTATTTAAGCACAACTTGTAGGTCGTCGTAGGTATGCATTCTAGATTATTTCTTTGTAGTGTGAATTCCTATTGTGATTCTTTGTTGTTCGCCATTTCAGAAGTGAAAGATCTTCCCTATTTGGCTCTCTAATTTCAGTGGGATTCAACCCTCACCCTATTCCATTTGTGTACAGCTTGGCTCAAATCTGACAAATTAGAGCATGATTTGTATGTGGAATATTATTATTATTTGGCACAAGTGTGTATCTATTTGGTCTCTGATTATCTATAAGTTATTGTGTTCAATATATTACATTTGTATTTCAAACGGCCTCACCGAACATCTCTGCATCCGTCCCTACTGTAATTCCTTCACCATACATCTTCCTGTCCATACCGTACGACCACCTAATACCACCGTACTGCCTGGTTGTTCCACCGTACGGCCTGGCTGTATCACAGTACAGCCACCTATCGTACTACACATCATCCCACCGTACAGCCTCCTACCATACTACTCGTCACTTCACCATACATTATACAGTGTCCTACCATACTGCCTATCACCCATCGTATGGACATAGCCGTACACAGTCATATTCCTATACCATGCGGCCATTCCAATTGATGCTGAAAAGCAAAATTTAGATTCCATAATGTAAACATCCTCAGTAGAGGAAATTTTTGTAAATAAGGCTGGCATAAATGCAGCAGCAAAAGTATTAAAGTTAACTAAATAAATTGGTTTATTCATGTGTGATATTCACTCGCAAACTCTTTTAATTTGTCGTAGGCACACTTAAAAATATGTATACAATAAATTGACACAAAATTTTGTAAATTTCCAAGTTAAACCAATAAACAAATAAAACGAGCAATGATGAGAACGTTGCAAGTCATGACATGGTCCATGAAAACACACAATCATCCACTGATTTATTACTTCAAATTTTGCAAGAAACGCAACTGAAGTTGGATCATATGGAAAAAAGAATAAATGAGATAGCAACCCAGATGGGGCTGAACCAAGAGGAAATGCCCCAAACTGCTTGTTAGGAAGGACGGAACCATGAGATTATGCATAGATTACAAAATGCTCAATAAGGTTACTATCAAGAACCGGCACCCACTTCCTAGAATCAACCTCTTTGATCAAATGAAAGGCGCTACAGTATTTTCAAAGATTGATTTGAGGTCAGGATATCACCAGCTTCATATTAAGGATGAAGATATTCACAAAACTGCATTCAGAACTAGGTATGGGCACTATAAATACACAGTGTTACCTTTCAGGGTAACCAATGCTCCAACAGCTTTTATGAACTTAATGAATAAACATATTCCAAGATTGTCTAGATAAGTTTGTAATAGTCTTTATAGACGATATCCTAATGTATTCAAAGAACAAAATAGAAGATCAAGAACATCTAGAAAAAGTCTTACAAAGGTTAAGAGAGCATAAATTATATTGAAAATTGTCTAAGTGCACTTTTTATCAAAAGAAAATTCAATATTTAGGACACATTATATCAGCTTAGGAAATAGTTGTAGATCCGTCAAAAATCAAAGCAAATAAAGGATGGCCTATACCTAAAAAATGCGATAGAAATTAGAAGTTTCATGGGATTGGCAGGTTTCTATAGGAAGTTTGTCAGGAATTTCTCCAAGATAACCTACCCGATTACATCACTTCAAAGAAAGGGAAGGAAGTTTGTATGGATGAAAAAATGTCAATCAGCTTTTGAATGCTTGAAGGAAAATTTAACCAACGCGCCCATATTAAGAGTACCTGACCCACAAAAGAAATTCGTTGTTATATCTGATGCATCAGGAGTAGGAGGTGTACTAATGCAGGATGAGCAGGTAATTGCATACGAATCTAGGAAATTGAAGAATCACGAGCAAAATTACGCCCCTTATGATCCAAAATTAGCAGTTATTGTTCATGCTCTTCAAATATGAAGACATTATTTGATTGGAAAACCTTTTGATCTACGATTCGACCATCACGGCCTAAAATATATTTTTACTCAACCAAATCTTAATGCTAGACAAAGAAGATGACTAGAATTTTTAGCAAACTATGAATTTGACATAAGTTACATCAAGGGCAAGGAAAACAAAGTAGGAGACACATTTATGCAATGGCTTCTATAAATTTCAAATTAAAGGACCAGATTCTACGACGTCTAGAGCATGATGAATTTTTATGCAGAGATCAACCTAGCTCTCATCAGAGACCCACAAGATCCCAAGCATTTAGAATTTACGATAGAAGAGGATGGGTTATTAAGATATCATGACAGGATTTATATACCTAACAAAATTGAACTTCAGAGAATGATTCTGGAAGAATCTCATTTAGCTCCATATTTAGGACACCTTGGAGTAACTAAAATGTTGTCAAATATAAAACCTCTATATTTTTGGAAAGGAATGAAAAGGGAGATAACGGAATTTGTGGAAGGATGCTAGGAATGCCAAAGAGTAAAAGCAAAACATCAATACCTAGTCGGTTTTTTGCACCCAAACGAGGTACCAGAATGGAAATAGCAGATAATCTCCATGGATTTTATACAAGGATTACCTATGACACGGAATAGACACAATACCATTCTGGTAGTAGTAGATAGATTGACAAAAGTTGCTCACTTTATATCAGGAAATCTAAACCAATGGAGCACCAGAAATCGCTCATAAATTCATAAAGGAAATTTTCAGATTGTATGGAATTCCAGAGAAAATTATCTCAGATAGGGATGCTAGGATAACTTCCAAATTTTGGCAAACATTATTTTCAACATTAGGGACTAAACTAAACATCAGTTCAACTTATCATCCTGAGACAGTTGGTCAAATAGAAAGAGTAAACCAGGCATTAGAAGATCTTTTGAGAATTTACTGTATGGATCGGCAATATCAGTGGGAAATGTATTTACCTTTGGTAGAATTTTCTTATAACACTTCCTACCAATCCACCATTAAAATGGCCCCCTTTTAGGCTCTATATGGCCACAAATGTAGAACTCCTGTGAGCTGGAATCGATTGGAAGATAGAATTATTGTTGGACATAAAATGCTTAAGGAAATGGAAGATTTGATAATCCAAACTTGTCAGAGATTGAAGGAAGCCAATGACAGACAACAAAGTTATACAGATGCAAAAAAACACGTAGGGAATTCTCAGTGGGAGAAAAGGTACTATTAAGAGTAAAACCTCAAAAGCATACTATCAAGTTTGATAAAAATGCCAAGTTGGCCCCAAGATATGTGGGACCCTTTGAAATATTGGAAGTTATGAACCCAATAGCCTACAGAATTGCCTTACCACCAGCCCTTGCAAGGATGCATGACGTCTTCCATGTGTCCTACTTTAAGAAATACATTACTCATTAATGATCATATAATTGATTGGAACCTATTACAGATGCGAGAACCAAGGGTAGTGGAAATAGAACCACTCAGAATACTTGAGGTGCATAAGCTACGCTTACGAAATCGAGAGGTGACTCAATTCAAGGTCCAATGAGATCAATATGCAAAAGATAATGTCACCTAGGAACATTATCACGAAATCTTTCAAAAATACCCTCATCTATTCTCTAGGGCTAGAACCTGAACCTTTGCTTTCTTGAAATAATCTGAATACATATTGTTTAAGTTTTGTTGTAATATTCATCAGGGACGATGAAAAATTTAAGGGGGAGGGTATGTTACATCCCAATTTTTTGACCTAATTTTAAATTTGCTCATAGTCGTTAGATTGAATTGATTTTTCTTTCATAATCATGTGAAGTAGGTAGTTATTCATATCCATTATATTAACTGTTTTATGAAGATGGTCATTATCCATTATTTGTCATGTCATATTTAGCAGTTGCTTGATTTTGGAATTATGGTTAAATGATTAAATTCTGTTAAATGTTAATATGAAAATTATTATGGAATTTGATATTATTGTGGAAACATTGCACAGGTGATTGCAGGAGAAAATGAAGGGGGGAAGCATTGCTAAACAGGATCAACGAAATGGGATACTAGCTAGTCCAATCATCAAGATGATAGGTATGTCCTTAAATTGCCTTGGTAAGGACCTAGCGACTTGAACTTCAGAATACAATGTAAGGACCCGCATGATCTATTAAACAAACATTGCAAAACATAAAATAATTTAATTAAAATATAATTCATACCTCAAAGGTTTTTGATTGATCTTTTCATCACATAATTATAATTAATAACTATGTACATACACATAGATATAAGAATAAAATGACATCATAATATTATTATTCCTATGATGTCACCCCATAATTATATCTACGTGCATGTAGATAGATATAATTCATAATTATTTTTTGATTTATAACCTTCAAATCTTTCTCCATCTTTTTTATTTCATTTTTCTTATTTGAAACCGATTGTAACACTTGGCATTTTTAATTGGCGTTCAAGAGCCAAAATATTTCATATGTTACGACTTATTGGAAGCCAAGGAGTCACGTTACCCTTTTATTTAAGAAGTCGAGGGTGAGAGGCGGAAGACATCTATTCTTCCAAGCACCGGACTTCTATTCTTCCAAGCACCCAACTTCTATTTCTCCTAGCCTCCGACTTCCATCTACCACATGAAATCTCTACAATAGCATCTGATATATCTCTATTCTTTTGAGCATTGCCAATCTCTTCTTTGTTTTGGTTACTATTCTTCTTGCTAAAGACGTGACTGTAAATCACCTTGTGAATGCGCCTCGAGATCACTCAAAGGAAGAACTGAATCATTAGCGTTTGGCAAGTCTCCAAACTTTTCCAGAATTATATTAGGTTATGTGATCCATCAACCTCAAGTAATGTTATGAATTTTGTTATCAGCTACTATTGTATACCGAACTCCTTAGCAGTAGGCAGCTATTGTCTAATCATCGTGCTTAAGTATCATCAATTGACTCTCTTAAGGAGTTGCTATCAAAATAATAGTAAAGTATCTATGACATAGAATCGAATTTTATTTATGCCATTGATAATCAGAACCAAATGATATTTTTCTGCAAGTATTAAAGAACATATTCTTTCAAATCACTGATTGTGTTAAGTTGGAAACATATAATATTCATGATTCAGTTGAGAATCAACAAACAGAGCAGATTGCTTTGAAATTCGAAGCACCTAGGACTCACCGGCTATATAGCCATGGAAAAGATGAAAACATGAGATGGAATCTACAATAACAAGGAAGTGAAATCAAATATGATACAACAAAACTAAATACTTTTACTTAATAGCTCATGCTTGTCCATATTGTTGTTCCCCTATTGTCAAGTCAAGCAGTGGTGATCAGGTCATTGAACCCATCAGAAAAACCTTGGCCAAGCTCATTTAAAGGTATGTTTTCCATCTAAGATCACTTGATGTCAGTGGTGTCAATTATTCAAACATGTCCACCCATAACTGTGCAGACATTCTAAACACCAAAAAGCTCAAGTGGCTGGACTAAAAGTATCCCAAGCCCGATCCTGGGGTAAGGAGGGCCTTTCTAATTCAATAGATTGTGTGGGAATAAGTATGGTCCGAGGTTGGGAACTTAAGTCTAAGTCAATGCTTCACCTCTCACTGAAAGCTAAGGCTTGCACAACCAACTAAAGACTCACCAGACGATACTTGTATGTTTTTCTTTTCTTTTTTTCATGTTAAGCATTTACTTTACTTGTATGTAGAAAAAGATAACCGTTATACAAGTTATTACAGATGATCATTGATATTGTTAATCATTATTTTAATTATAGTTAAATTTAGTTAAATTGATCATTGATACTGTTATTTCAGTTAATCATTATTCTAGTTATTTCAGTTGATCATTGATGCAGTTATTTTCAGTTAATCATTAATATTGTTACTACAGTTGAACATTGTTTCAGTTGATCATTGATATAGTTATCACAGATGAACATGGTCATTTTAGTTAATTGTTGGTAGTTAAAACAGTTAATGTCCTATGAAAAGGAATTCAATTATTAGTTCAAAAAATCGTCTTTGTTGGGAAAAACTCTTTATAAATCGTCTTTGTTTTGCTATGAAAAACTGTTTGTTACAACCATGATAGAGATATTGCATTTGATTGTTGATAGCATTCAAAGCCTTAATGACTTCAGTGGTGATCCATTTGGTAAGAGATTTACAATATTGGAGAATTGTGCAAATGTCCAAGTATGTAACCTCCTCTTAGATCTAGAATTGCAAGATTTGATCCATGATATGTTTCATCACTTCTTAGTCACAATAAAGTAGTGTCATGATAATAAGGTTTCAGTTGATATGGAGAAACTCTATGATCCTCCACCTCCATTTTCCATCCTCCATCCACCATCCTACCATCTGCCATACCTCAGTATGCCATCCATCTACCATCCCTCGATACGTCGTCTTGGCATCTACAATCTCATATATGTCATCCATCTTCCACTACTCAATATGTCATCCACCTGCCACCCCTCGGCACGTCATCCTGCCATCTGTCATCCCTCAGTACATCATCCCTCGACACATCGCCATACCATCCGCCATCCTTTAGCACTACAATCGATTTTCAATTAAAGGTGAGAGAAATTATGTTTTAGGAACACAAAGGGGCAAATAGTTCCTATCACCATACAGTCATATTACCACCATCGCATGAACTAGCCACTCCCGCTGTACAGGCATATTGATCCCCCTCCACCGTACGGACCTCTCATTATTACTGTACGCCTTAGTTTGGTTTTCACTTGTGTGTGATCAAGGCAATCTTTGCCTTTTCTATTGTTGTACAACTTTTCATACCTTCTTTACCAAAAATCCAAGGCAAATAGGCATAGTATGGAATTGGAACATTACAATGGTATCAAAGCTAGTGATCTAGCCAGCCTATTGGAATGATGGAGAGATTTTGGGATTGACACTATGGCACCCAACAACGATGGAGAGTGGCGGATACAGGCACTACAAAAGATTGGCAAAGAGCTTAGCAAGGGTGTTGATCTTCCATTAGACATATTAGAAGTATTTTTGTGTAAGGTAGACTAATTACCTTCAAGATTTATACAGAGGATCGTTCTCCAATTAAGGATGCCTTTAGTCAACCCAAGCTTTTGAGACAACATGACAAGGAAATAAGGTTGGGAGTTGCAACGTGTCAATGAGATCTTGAGAATTTCAGCTCCTAGAGCATTGTATGATCATAACACCACGATAAAGATATTGCATTTTATCATTGACAACGTTCAAAGCCTTAATGACTTTAATGGTGATCCATTTGGTAAGAGATTTACAAAATTGGAGAATCGAGCAAATGTCCAAGTATGTGACCTCCTCTTAGATCTAGAGTTGCAAGATTTGATCCATGATATGTTTCATCCCTTCTTGGTCACAATCAAAGAGTGTCATGATACTAAGGTTTCAGTTGATATGGAGAAACTCTATGTTCCTCCACCTCCATCTCCCATCCTCCATCCACCATCCCTCAATATGCCATCCACCTACCATCCCTTAGTACATCGTCTTGCCATTTACCATCCCATGTATGTCATCCATCTGCCACCCCTCTGTATGTCGTCCTACCATATGTCATCCCTTAGTACATCATCCCTCGATACATCGCCATACCATCTACCATCCTTTACCACTGCATTTGAATTTCAGTTGAAGGTAAGAGAAATTATGTTTTAGGAACACAAAGGGGCAAATAGTTCACATCATACAGTAATATTACCACCACCATACGAACTAGCCACTCCCACTGTATAGGCATATTGATCCCCCCTCCACCGTATGGAGCTCTCATTATTACTGTAAGCCTTAGTTTGGGTTTCATTTGTGTGCGAACAAGGCAATCTTCAATTTTTCTACTGTTGTACAGCATTTCATACCTTCTTTACCAAAAATCTAAAGCAAACAGGCATAGTACGAAATTCGAACATTACAGTGGTATCAAAGCTAGTGATCTTGCCAGCCTATTGGGATGATGGAGAGATTTTGGGATTGACACTTTGACACCCAACAACGATAGAGAGTGATGGATAAAGGCACTACAAAAGATTGGCAAAGAGCTCAGCAAGGGTGTTGAACTTCCATTAGACATTGGAAGTATTTTTGTGTAAGGTGGACCAATTACCTTCAAGATTTATATAGAGGATCCTTCTCCAATTAAGGATGCCTTAAGTCAACCCAAGCTTTTGAGACAACATGACAAGGGAATAAGGTTGGGAGTTAGCAACATCTCAGTGAGATCTTGAGAATTTCAACTCCTAGAGTATCGTATGATCATAACACCATGATAGAGATATTACATTTGATCGTTGACATTGTTCACAGCATTGATGACTTCAGTGGTGATCCATTTGGTAAGAGATTTACAATATTGGAGAATTGCGCAAATGTCCAAGTATGTAACCTCTTCTTAGATCTAGAGTTGCAAGATTTGATCCATGATATATTTCATCACTTCTTGGTCACAATCAAGGAGTGTCGTGATACTAGGGTTTCAGTTGATATAGAGAAACTCTATCTTCCCCCGAGTTTCCAAGACAGGGACAAGGGGGACGACGGGACGGGCTTTCGGGCCGGCAAATTTTTTTGGTGATTTTGGGGACGGGGGGGACAGCAAATGGGGACAGTTATATATAGGAAAATTTTAAAATATACACTAAAAATTTTAAATATACATGTCATTCATATAAAACTAAGCACAAAGCATGTCATTTAAACATTATAGAACCTTAAAATACAGCATTTGAATGCCATCTAGGAAATAATAACCAATTTTTGTACTTAATTGTCAATATGCATACCAATATGTGAACAAAAATATTTAAATATAAGTTTAGCAATGAACAATATCATAAAAATTCGGAAATCTAAATATGCCCAAAGCTTGAAGGCTGTCATAAAATTTCATCATCATGTTCAAGTTCAACGTAGAAAACAAAATATAGAAAAATGAAGTAGACTATTGCTCAAGCTCTTGGAAGCAAAAAAATTACCTCTTCTTGCAAAATGAAAACCCGAGCCAGCTGCAACACACTCCAACTTCACAGGCATAACCAAACAATTAGCAAAACAACCACAATGTGGTCTTTTTTGACCTTTTAGGGCATTTGGATAGGCAGAGCCCATTGGACGACCAAGTAAGGACAAACAAAATAAAGCTTTTTGTTTAAAAAAAAATTAAGCTTCACAAAAAAAGGGACAGCTGGCCGGCCCCGATACAGTTAGGGGACTTTTGGACATCCCCTTTCCGTACCAAGGAGGGCAAGCCGTCACCCTTTTCTTTCCTAGAAGTCCCCGAGTTTCGGAGACGTCCCCTGGTGATTTGCAAATTTTGGGAATGGCTGGAGGACGTCCCCTACCCGACCCCCCATCCCCGAGACGTCCCCATCCCAAAAACATGGGTTTTTTGGCCGGGGACGCATCCCCAGGGTACGTAGGAGAAACTTATGATTTCATGCATTAAAGAGATGGATGAAATATCTCAACCTAACATATATATGTTATGGGTTGTTCATAATCTAGAATTTGTCCCTTCTATGGCAGCATGTAGATTGGTCAATAATGTATTCAAGCATTGTGAAGAAAATTGCCATCTTAATTGCACAAGGTTAAGGAGGTTGGTAATAGCAGTCAGAGTGATCAGGAGGCTTTGCAAGAGTTTGTTTTTATGCCTAAAAGTGGAGAGCACTTGACACTTTAAGATGACGAAAAAGGTGAATAAGATGTTTGCACTAATTTCATCAAACCAACACTCATGAATCAACTCGATGAAAATTCAAACCCTATCAATGATCCTCTGAATGAACAAGCTCTCCCAATAGTTGCTCAACTTCATGGAAATGCTATCGATGATTCCTTGCAAGAGAAACCACAGCTGGTTGAATATGGAGTTTATCCTTCAGTTGTGCCTAATTCGTACATGATCGCAATTTTTCCATGTGAAGGGCTTCCTCATAAAAATAATAGGATCTACATGGGTTGTGAGGTTCCTAAGGAGATTGATGATTACATTTAGTCTATGGATTTGGACATCAATGTTGTTTATGATTGGCTTCTTTGGAATCCTGACGACTAAGAACTCTTACTCTTCATTGGTACAGTGGCAATGCTGACAAGTGGAAGTGTCGACTGGCATAGTGCCCACTAGTATAGGTACAGTGGCAGTGTCATCCAGCCTTGTAGCAATGTCATCTAGTATTGCAGAAGCATCTATCAACTGGTACAAGTACAGTGGCAATGCCAATTGATACTATCGTGGTTATAATTTTTCAATGGTAATGTTGATTGACACAGTGGTAATTATGGAAGTGTTGATTGGTATAGTGATAGTGCTGGAGTGCAACGCATTTAGTGGAGGCATCGTATTCACGTTGATACAAGACCATCTTTATGGGAGGAACAAGAGAAACATGAAGGTTGTGGATTGGGGCATCAATGTGTCTTATGATTGGCTCCCATGGGATCTCGGTGCTTTCAGACATGGCACTATTTATATTAGATTGGCGTAACGAAGGCTTGGTGGTGTCTCAATGGAATCCAAATATGCACATGATATCCTGAAGAAGTGTGGTGATTTCAGCAGATATAGCTATCAATATCCACAAATGATTTGGGATCCTGGAGTTTGCGCATTGCTTGAGGACAAGCAATCTTTGGGCGCCAGGGATTTGTAATATCCCTAGTTTTAACAAAGTGCTTTAAATAATTAATGGTCCCACAATTTAAAATTAATTATAGATGAATCTTTAATTGTTTAAAAAAGGGACCCATTTTTATTAATTATCTATAGGTGTTTGTCGTGTTGGCATTTTTTGTAAACACTCAGGAGTTTTCTCCAAAGGGGTATTTATGTGTGGTATGTAGGAAGTTGTTGGTATGCGATTTGGGTTATTTATTTTGTACTGCGAATTCTTGTTGGAGTTCACTATTGTTCACCATTTCAAAAGTAGATCTTCCCTATTTGGCTATTCTAGTTTCGGTGGGATTCAACCCTCACCCTATTTCATTTTTGTATTACTTCGCTTCAAATCTAGCACATCTAGAGCACCATCCGTGTCTGTAATTATAAATTCAGCGATACATTGCATATATCTATGATGTCTTTCTTGTTGGTATTTATCTGTGGTTTCAGTAAATATCATGTTTACAAGATTTGGCACTAAGCTTCAGCATCACATGTTTCATTGTGCAATCCTTGGCATAGGTGTATCTTCAATTTTTAATTGTACGACTTGCGAGCTATCTCTGTACAATCGATTTGCCATCTACCATTTGCCATCCCTCAGTATGTCATCCTTCAATCTTCCATCCCTCAATATGCCATCTATCTGTCATCCCTTGGTGCACCACCCTGTCACTTGCCATCCTACAACACTGCATTTGATTTTCAATTGGAGGTGAGAGAAATTGTGTTTCAGGAACACTAAGGGGACAATAGTTCATATCACCATACAGTCGTATTGCCACCACTGTATGAACTAGCCACTCCTACTGTACAAACATACCAATTCCCCCTCCATCACACAAACTTCTCATTATTACCGTACGCCTCATTTGGGTTTCACTTCCATACAAACAAGGAAATCTTCGCCTATTCTACCGTCTTACAAGTTTTTATACCTTCTTTACTAGAAATCTAAGGAAAACGAGCATAGGACGGAATTGGAACATTACATAAACTTATTCAAATAACAATTAAAGTTCTGATATAGATGACAATAGTCATAATGGCTGAGCCTATACATGAGAGCAGCCCTTCCATGTGTAAAAGATGGTTGCATGGAGTTTCCTAGTGTTGACACTCATGATTCAGGTGTTAGCAACGAGTTATGTGATTCAGATGTGGGCCAAAGAAAATCTGATTGCATACATCAAATCTAGGAAATTGAATCAAAAAATTCATCTATTGGTAATAGGCCCCACGATCGTGACTTAAAAGGACTTGCAGTTGCATGGGAAGTCGGAGTGTGCAAGGAGACTATTTTAGCCACAGCTTCCACTTTATCATATGAGTCATTTGTGTTGGTGCTTAGCAGCAATACCTCAGTTATTGATGTGTGCAGAGATAATAGCACTAATAATGCTACTTGTCATAAGCTAAGAAATGTTGATACAGCTTCGTAGCATAGAGCGGATTGTAGGTGAGAGAGCTTGCATGGGGGCCATGAATATCAAAGACATCATGTGATTGGACAATTAAAGGTGAATAGCAGTCAAATTGCCACAACCATTGAGCATTTTGACGCTACTCGTCAAATGTTGGCTACCTATGGTTGGGGTACTCCAATAGCGGAGAAGAATTGTGAAAGTAGTCTTTCCCTTGTAGATCTTCATATACTTTGAGAAGCCATCGAAATATTAAAACAAAATTATTTACAATTATTGGCTGATAGAGACTATCTTCTTGAGTGGGGTTGCACTTCTTATAATGTAATGAGGGGAAAGAAGGATGAGGTGGATGAGATCACTCGTGAACTTCGAGAGCACCTAGTTTGCCCTTCAAGAGCCACAATCATGGTTGGAGGAATTCACTGTGGAGTTAAACCGAGCACACTCTTAACCATTTGTAGTTGCAGTACAGATTCCTATAGTGGTAGTTGTGATGATTTGATATCTTTGGGCTACGGTTGTGAGCAGGTTGAGGATGTGGCCACACCTATCACAATTATAGGTGCAATTTATATTAATGGGATGAGTGCATCTATCAAGAACAGCAAAGAACCACATGTTGCATCAAGTTCTCTCGTTATTACATCCACTGCTGGTATTGTTGGTTATGAGTCAGATGACAGAGGTTTTATTCAGAGCTATGACGACAAAGCTTGAATGAGGTGGAAGCTTTTTATCAAGACTGCATAGGGAAGAGTACTCACACTACTTTTTTGATCCACGCACACAGAATTTGATGATGCATCAGTGTGAATTGTGTTAGGGTTTGACAAATCCAGAACAATATAAGAATAAACAGTTATATGCAAAACAAAAGAATAATACATAAAGAATAGAGATAACACACAAATTTAATGTGGTTCACCCAAAACCTGGGCTACGTCCACCTACACAGCCTTCAACCTTTCTATTATCTAGCAAAAACATACACCAACATTACAAATGTATTATGCATCTCAGCCGCTTATAACAGCATTATAGGGAAACCTCTAAAATCGACCATTTTAGGGTTTTTACAATGTTAGTTTTCTTTTCCTGAAAAAGCACAAAAAATTCCGACACTACGCATTAGTCGAAGGTTCGGGGCTACCGTCACTCACCTCTAGCAACTACATGAGCAATCGCCACAGTATCAACAAATTGATTCAAAGCTTGTAACATCCATTCGAGGATGAGTATTTTCCATCCGCAATAGACAGGATCAATAGTTGCAAGTTGGATTACTTGCAGAATCAACACATCCATGGGATCCTTGTTGAGGATGAAGGAAGTGGTATCGATATAACCACATTTTGATTTCCTTATCTCCATAGTACAGATGGATGTGAGTTCAATGTGCTTTGGGACCCGAGTGATGCCATGGCCACAATTGTAGTTTGAGTGGGTCCCATTGACTAGCTTCACTGCTTTGGGCATGGTAAAGTTGAATTCAAAGTTGAGTGGCAGAAGTTTACGAACATTCTTTTTGGCAAACTTCTATTCAAAGTTTGGGATCCTTTTAGTGCATCGGAATTTCAATACAAACTTACAAAGGAGTTTTGGGATGTGCACATGGTGTTGAGTATGTATAGTTTTACTTTTGACACTCAAATGAATGATCTCTTTTAGGTGCACAGTTTAGTTGCGCACGTATTGGAGAATGTGTATGGAAGCTAACTTTGCACAATTTGAGGAAGCAAGCTTTGTCAACCTACCGAGTTGCTTCCGTATATGGTATTTACTCCTACGACATCTATGGTCAAATGTGATTTAGTTTGGCAAGTTTTGTCAATTGTACTAATGATGATGTTATAGGAGTTAGTTAGTGATCACAGGGACATTACACAATTCTACACTTGGGATCTAGGTGGACTAGTGTATTTTTTTGTTTCTGAGGTTGCCTGGGGACAAGAAATTTCTAAAAGGGCGGGCAATAATGTCCCCTTTCTAGCTCACCATGGTTGGTGGTTTAGATTAGCCTATCAATAGCACTTGTAGGCTAAGTCAAATGTCTAGGGGTCTCAATTGGCAAAACCGAAAGTCGATTCCCATTCTAGAGGACAAAGAGTTCATAAATGCTCTGAAAGATCCCTGATGGATCTCTACTGCAAATCTGCTATAGATTTATTTTATTTTTGTTTTTTCCTGTTTATTAATGTTTTCTTGTAGAACTAGACGGAAATGCAGAAGAGTTTGTTTGTTTTTGTGTTTTTGTGTTTTTGATGATTATTCCACATAGAAATGAGAAGTAGCAAATGGCAAGAAAAGAGTCTAAAAATAAATAACAATATGCAGTAAAGTCAAAGTTGATACAAATCGTACCAGGCAGATCTCTGAATTATAGAGCCAAATAAAAGATCCAGTACATTTCCTCTAACAATGATGCCACAACTGGCTAATGAAAAACGGTTGATAAGATGCAAGAATCTGCTGCTGAGTAACCGATTTTTCTATGTATCCAAGTGCTGCAAATGACAGAGTACGGCTGCAAGTACGGCTGCAAGAAATGGCAGTGTACGGCCGCTAGAATTCACCTCCCATACGCCAAAGAACATGCCCAACAAAACAAACTGTAGGCCCAAGCTGAAGTGTCGTCTACCTTCCTCCTGAATACTGTTGAAACTACTGACAAACCAATACCCAATGCTGCTGAGGGTTACGTCCCAGCCAGCAATTACCCTGGGGTTTGCGTCCCAGAATGCAAATCGCTCAAGCAGAGCAAATCCGAAAAGAAGTGTTTGAAAAATATGCATAATCATGAGAAATGGCGTCCATCTCCTTATAACCCCTTGCAAAGCAATTTGAACCCTAAAGTGACCCCCAATTGGCATTGGCTATAAAAAATGAATTAAATCTTATTTTAAAGTGACCATGTCACTAGAAAATGACCTTTTCCACCATAGTAATAAATCCGTTCACCGAATTGCCTTGAGACCAAAGAGGAAGATTTAGAGAATTTCAAGACCTTTCCAACGAACTATCATAACATGGGATACGCATCCAAATGAGGCCAAAATTCCCTTATTACTCCAAAATGGCTATTAACTTAGCCTTATTTAAATATTAAATGCTAACTTAGGAAATATTAAAAATATAACCCAAATAGCCACAAACTGCCCAACTAACATCACAAACCATAAAATCATCCTGTCACCTGTCTGTGACTGAAGTCGGAAATCAAGGATCCACTGGCAATCTCATCTCTAAAATCTAGGGATGCTCCTAAAATTTAGGAAACAAGCCCTAACCCTCTGAAACTAAACCCAAAGGGTCATCTCATGGAAACCCAACCCTGGGCATGATCATACCTCCTAAAAAGTAGGAATGAACCCCATAAATGTAGGAACTGCCTCCTAAAAACAAGGAACGTCACCCAACTGATCAATACCCACCAGAAAACCAAGTTCCCAACACTGAATAACCATACTGGGTCTCTATCCAACCCTGTCAGCCTACAAGACCCCATAATAAGCTGACTCACATGTCTCTGTTAGACTGAGCTAGAGTGGGGACATGACAGTCCTCCCGTCTCGGAGATGCTTGCCCACAAGCAACTGTAATGCACGATGCTGTAAAATGCTCTCACCCTCCCAGGTGGCATCCTCTATGGGAAGATCTCTCCATCGAACCAAATACTCTCGAATCACCCGATTTCTCAGTCGTCGTTCCCTCACCTCAAGAATCTCATCAGGGACCAAAATCAATTTACCTTCCTCATCCGTAGGAGGTAATTCGGGTGAAACTATAATATGCTGTCCAAGGGCCTTTTTCAGGCAAGATACATGAAATACATTATGAACCTTGCTGCCCTGTGGTAACTCAACCTCATATGCAACCTCTCCCACTCGCCTAAGTATCCTGTATGGACCATAAAAACGTGGTTTGAGCTTCTCAGCTCCCCCCCTTTTTAGGGTGCTCTGTCGATATGGTTGTAAACGCAGAAAGACCATATCATCCACCTCAAATGCCCTCTCAATCCTGTGCCTGTCAGCGTACATCTTTTGCTGATTTTGGGCCTGCTGCAAATTCTCCCTAAGAGATCTCATGACATCCTGGTTCTCTTGTAACCAATCCTGAGCCAAGGGAACTCTACTGTCACCAAATGCCAAATCAGTGAAAGATAATGCCTCATATCCATAGAGAGCTTTGAAAGGCGTCGTGCCAATGGACATATGATGCGTAGTATTATAACAATACTCACCCAAATGCAGCCAACGCACCCATGCTTTTTGCTACCCTGACACATAGTTACGCAAATATCCCTCAACCCATTTGTTAACTATTTCTGTCTGCCCATCCGTTTGAGGGTGGTAACTAGTACTAGGTGTTAACAAAGTACCAGCTAGTGTAAAAAATTCCTGCCAGAAGGAACTCATGAATCTGCTGTCCCTATCACTCACAATGGTCTTGGGAAGACCATGAAGTCTAAACACCTCCCTG
Organism: Cupressus sempervirens; assembly: GCA_028749045.1. Taxonomy (NCBI): domain Eukaryota; kingdom Viridiplantae; phylum Streptophyta; class Pinopsida; order Cupressales; family Cupressaceae; genus Cupressus; species Cupressus sempervirens. The sequence continues at coordinate 397,476,608 of CM053791.1, read as the reverse complement.
AAGAACAACTCAGCCACCTGCAATGCTGTAAAATCTAATGCAATGGGAAAGAAGTGGGCATACTTCGTTAGCCTATCCACAACAACATAGATGTAATCTTTCCCCTGAACCCGAGGAAGACCTGTAATGAAATCCATGGAGATCCCTGTCCACTTCTGTTCCGGTATAGGCAAGGGCTGCAATAATCCCGCTGGGTAGGTATGCTCCGACTTGTTCTGCTGACAAGTCATACACTCACGGACATGGCATAAAACATCATCTTTGTGACCCTTCCAAGAGAATCTCTCACGTACCGCCCTGTAATTCTTACCATATCCTGGGTGTCCGGCTATAGGAATATCATGGAGAGCATGCAAAATTTGTTCCTTCAACTGAGAACCCGGAACAAGGTAAACCCTGTCTTTATAGTAGATAATATCATCTACCACACTGTATCTGTCATCCACTATCAATCCCTCCATAATCTCACAAGCATGCTGATCTTTAGAGTATTCAACTAAAAGTTGAGCCTTCCAATTTGCTGAAATCTCGCTCAATGAACATAGGACAGCCAATGAAGGTTTCCTAGAGAGTGCATCAGCCACAGTATTATTCTTCCCCTTTATGAATTCGATATCAAAGTCATAAGCCTGAATTTTGCTAACCCATTTTTGTTGTCGATCATTGAGCTCTGCTTGATTTAGGAAATACTTCAGATTGTTATGGTCTGTTCTCACCACAAATTTACTGCCAACAAGATACTATCTGAACTTGGCTAACGCATGCATAATAGCCAACATTTCCTTATCATAGGTAGAGTACAACTTTTCATTGTTTTGCAACTTCCTGCTCTCATAGGCAATGGGGTGTCTATTCTGCATCAACACCGCTCCTATACCCAAGCCCGACGCATCACACTCCAGGACAAATGGCTGCGAGAAATCAGGTAGTGCCAAAACAGGGCAAGTACTCATAACCTCCTTGAGTCTATCAAAGACCCCCTGTGCTTGTTCTGTCCATCTGAACGATCCTTTCTTTGTGAGATCTGTCAAAGGTGCTGCCGGCTGTGAGAAACCCTTCACAAATCTTCTATAATAAGCACACAATCCAAGGAACCCTCATAACTCAGTAATGTTCCGAGGAACAGGCCAATTCTGAATCGTCTGAATCTTCTCTTCATGCACCTTCACCTCTCAGCACTGATCACATGACCCAAATATAACACCTCCCCCAATCCAAACTCACATTTGGAAAGCTTAGCAAATAGAGACTGACTCTCCATTATGCTAAGTACCTCCTCAAGATGTCTGAGATGGTCCTCCCAAGTACTGCTGTAAATCAATATGTCGTCAGAAAACACTAGAACCGATTTCCTCAACTGCTTGTTGAAGATATGGTTCATACAGGACTGGAAAGTAGCTGGTGCATTGGTAAGGCCAAAAGGCATTACCAAAAACTCATAGTGCCCATAATGACAACGGAAAGCAGTTTTGTGTACATCCTCTGCTCGTACACTTATCTAATGATAACCTGAATGAAGATCAATCTTAGAGAAGTAGACAGCCCCATGTAACTCATCTAACAACTTATCAATGCGCGGAATGGGATATCTGTTTTTTATTGTCTTCTTGTTCAAAGCTCTATAGTCTACACACATCCGTAGAGTCCCATCCTTCTTCTTAACAAGCACTATAGACGAAGCAAAGGGGTTGGAACTAGGTCGAATGAAACCCATGTCCAATAGCTCATGAATAGTCTTCTCAATTTCATCCTTATAGGCTCTAGGATGACGGTATGGGGTAGTAATCATTGGCTTCGCTCCATCCTCCAACTCTATACCGTGCTCAAACCCTCTACTGGTGGCACTCCAGGAGGTATATCACCAAACACTCTACTGTGACAATCCATCACTGACTGAATGTCCACATGAAATACACGGCCATCCTGAGATATGGGTGTTTTGGATTTAACCAAACAGTGTGTAGCCCAAAGCACATCATTATGCCTAAGGATGGTCTCCATCCTGCGAGCAGTCACCTCCCTGGGTCCACCATCTGACACTGCCCTCAAAATCACCTTCTGCCCACCAGAAAGAAACTCTAACTGCATACGGTGGTGATCAATAATGTAACGCCCAATACCCTGTAACCACTGCATGCCCAAAACCACATCATAATCTTCTATGGGAAGCACATAGAAGTCATCAGTCAAAGTATAATCTCCCATCTGAATACTAAGCTGTGGAATCCGCTTAGTACAACCCAAAATGGCACCATCAGCCACCTTCACTCCAAAACCACCAAACTCCTCGTACTGTAAGCCACGCCTCTCAACTAATTTTTTATCAATAAAGTTATGCGTAGCACCTGTGTCTACCAAACTGGTGATCCGCTTACCCTTAAGTGTACCTTTCAACCGGAAGGCATGAAACTTAGGATAACTGTAGAGGGTAGCCATAGCTACTTTAGTTGATGCCACAGGCTCAGCGGTGTCTAACTCCAACTGTGTCGGAAACTACTCAACATCCTCTGTATTATCCTCAATATCAGTATCAAGAACCTCCTCATCCCCTAACTCAGAAGTCACCTCAATCAAATGAACCTTTCGTTTACCCATGCAACGGTGTCCTGGTTCCCATGGTTCTTTGCAGGAAAAACACAACTTTTTCCTCCTCAATTCATTCCTCGTCTCCTGATTCATCCAAGGAGTTTTAGATGAGGTCCCTCCTTTGTTCTGTGTCGTATTGGCCTTCTGTGCAGGCCGTGAATCTCTAAATGGTTTCTTATCTGCCTGATAAGAAGTGGGAACAGTATCCAATCTCAATGTCACATCAATAGCCTCCTTAAGAGTAGCTGGTTGGAAAGCACGTACCAATCCTTTTAGTCTATCTTGCAAACCCTCAATGAAGAACATCACACTACGTTTCTGGGGCATATCCAGTACCATAACTGCAATATGCTAGAACTCATTAATATAGGCTTCTGCATGACCAGTTTGTTTAAGGTGAGCCAACTCCCTATAATAAAGTTCTGTATCCTTACGGTCAAATTGTGCAATGAGTCGCTCGGTGAACTCAGCATAGGAGTGAACTAAGGCGTGATCCTGGGTGACCAATCCATGGTGCCACCAATCATAGGCAATCCCCTCTAAATGCAACACAGCAAACTGAATAGCCTCACGCTCAGGCATGGGCCTCAATGAAAGGTATATGTCTAGCTTGTGGACCCAAGCTCGTGCACTAGTGTCTCCTGAGCCATTATATGGGGCCAATGTAATCTTCCCAGTAGCTCTATTGAGGTCATAATTCTGCTACTGTTGTGGTAGTCTATTACCACGATCTCCCCTAAACCTGGTTGTATCTCTACGTTGTGCACAATACTGGGGAAGAGGGAAGACGTCCCTAACCTCAAGAGGTAGAGCTCTCCACTCAACTGTGGCCGCCAAAACTAACTCCTGAAACCCCACTTCTAGTGGTTCCACCTGCGCTGGCCGTTCACCTGGTATGAATTGGGGAAGCAATGGCCTATTCGTAGTAGGTGTACGATGGCGATGCCTCCTACTGGAATGAAGGCAGCTCCCAACTGAAGAATGGGACTGATGGCTGCGCTGACTACTAGCCACTGAAACTGATCTACTTTGCCTGCCTCTGTGTCCACCCATCTCCAAGCGCTCCAAGGTATCCTGTAACCTGTCTAGAGCCTGAGCGATCCTGGGCCGAGTAGTGAATAGGGTCTGCACCATCTCTCTTTCTTCTGCCTCTGTAGGCATGCCGTCGCCAGCAGCACCCTGTGCCTCACCCATAGCTGGTATCTGTGCGTCTCTGGCGGCCTCTGCTTGCCACTGGTTTCTCCTGCGCTCGTAGAATCTGTGTATTTCTCCACCAGGATGCATAGATTTGTATTCAATCCACCAACTAGTGACTACCCAAATGCTGAAATGATTTATCAAAAACTTTTATCCAATACCCAAATGCCAAAATCTGTTGTGACAATTTCTCACAAACCCTACAGGCTGGCAGGATGTAGGCTCTGATACCACTGAAAGATCCCTGATGGATCTCTGCTGCAAATCTGCTGTAGATTTATTTTATTTTTGTTTTTTCCTGTTTATTAATGTTTTCTTGTAGAACTAGACGGAAATGCAGAAGAGTTTGTTTGTTTTTGTGTTTTTGATGATTATTCCACATAGAAATGAGAAGTAGCAAATGGCAAGAAAAGAGTCTGAAAATAAATAACAATATGCAGTAAAGTCAGAGTTGATACAAATCGTACCAGGCAGATCTCTGAATTATAGAGCCAAATAAAAGATCCAGTACATTTCCTCTAACAATGACGCCACAACTGGTTGATGAAAAACAGCTGATAAGATGCAAGAATCTGCTGCTGAGTAACCGATTTTTCTATGTATCCAAGTGCTGCAAATGACAGAGTACGGCTGCAAGTACGGCTGTAAAAAATGGCAGTGCACGGCCGCTAGAATTCACCTGCCATACGCCAAAGAACATGCCCAACAAAACAAACTGTAGGCCCAAGCTGAAGTGTCGTCTACCTTCCTCCTGAATACTGTTGAAACTACTGACAAACCAATACCCAATACTGTTGAGGGTTACGTCCCAGCCAACAATTACCCTAGGGTTTGCGTCCCAGAATGCAAATCGCTCAAGCAGAGCAAATCGGAAAAGAAGTGTTTGAAAAATATGCATAATCATGAGAAATGGCACCCATCTCCTTATAACCCCTTGCAAAGCAATTCGAACCCTAAAGTGACCCCCAATTGGCGTTGGCTATAAAAAATGAATTAAATCTTATTTTAAAGTGACCATGTCACTAGAAAATGACCTTTTCCACCATAGTAATAAATCCGTTCACCTAATTGCCCTGAGACCAAAGAGGAAGATTTAGAGAATTTCAAGACCTTTCCAACGAGCTATCATAACATGGGATACGCATCCAGATGAGGCCAAACTTCCCTTATTACTCCAAAATGGCTATTAACTTAGCCTTATTTAAATATTAAATGCTAACATAAGAAATATTAAAAATATAACCCAAATAGCCACAAACTACCCAACTGACATCACAAACCATAAAATCATCCTGTCACCTGTCTGTGACTGAAGTCGGAAATCAAGGATCCACTGGCAGTCTCATCCCTAAAATCTAGGGATGCTCCTAAAATTTAGTAAACAAGCCCTAACCCTCTGAAACTGAACCCAAAGGGTCATCTCATGGAAACCCAGCCCTGGGCATGATCATACCTCCTAAAAAGTAGGAATGAACCCCATAAATGTAGGAACTGCCTCCTAAAAACAAGGAACGTCACCCAACTGATCAATACCCACCAGAAAACCAAGTTCCCAACACTGAATAACCATACTGGATCTCTATCCAACCCTGTCAGCCTACAAGACCCCATAATAAGCTGACTCACATGTCTCTGTTAGACTGAGCTAGAGTGGGGACATGACATGCTCTTTTTTGGTTCAATTTGGCACATTTACTATTTATAGTGTCTATTTAAAGAAATGTCGGTATTTCTATCTTTAGCAAAGCACTTGATTATGTGTTGCAGTATTGAGATTTGGCATCCTCGGCTTGAGCAATTATTCAAGAACTTACTATTTTTAGTATCACTAGGCAATTTCTATATTTGACAAGGCACTTGGACCGGCCTCAGTTAAAGTATTGACCCTTGGCATCTTGGTTGATTAGATATTTATAGATTTACTAATTATAACAGGTTAGGGATTGATAAAGAGAGAATCGTAGTACTTTTAGTAAGGCAGTTGGGTGCACAATGGACATAATGGTTAACTCCCAAGTTAAAACACAATGAAAAATAATGATTATTTGTGGAGTTATTTTAATTATTTATAAAGTAATACTTTATTAATAATTATTTATAAAGTTAAAAAGTCACTTTATATTCAATGAGGTCGTGACCATTCATTTGAGTGACTCAAAGTGCAATTAATGTGTTGATGTTTGGTAGCTTTAATCAGATAAACTTAATAATATATAAAATTATATATGAGATAAAATTATATATAATCAAAATTGTTATTATTTAATTAATGAATAGACATGTCCCTTTCAAGGGACATGTCTCTTTGTGGCTTATCTTCATTATTTATAAGAGAGAAAGCTACCTTTCGAACATATATACCAATAAGGCAATATTAGTACATTTGCAGAGATCCTCCATCAAATTCAACATGGTATCAAAGCAAGGTTGTAGGCTGCAAATGTAAGAAAATTAGAGAAAAATCAAAGATGCATATCAACTCTATAATATTACATGAATGATGCATGGGTCAACTCTAAACAAAGGCATTATCGTCAAGAGTCATTACAAGTTGCGTAGCAGAAGAGGGTTGACACCTTTTCAAGATGAGGCAATGATTTGCATAGGGCGTTGTTCAATATTAGTGCAAAGGTCCATTTTTGCAATGGTCAACATTTCTACAAGGAGACTAGTGTTTTGATTGTGAGTCTAGATTCATTTTCAAATTGAAAGCATGCAGCGGAAGCATGGTGGTCATTGATCAAGTTGGAAAGGGAACACTGATACAGAAATCACACACAACATCCTCGAGGGTGAAGGGCAAGCGGAGCCACGATCAGGGAAGACTGTAGCAATTTGTGTATGAATTCTGCAACAATTGGTCTATAATCTCCAAAAATGCCAAGAGCTAGTTTTGGAACCAAATTGAGATCTAGCGAAGTGAATAGGAGTTATGAGAATACAATACAAATAAACGAAGCATTTGAATGAACACACCCTTAATAATAGTCATTCCAGGGTAAGAAACAAAATTGCAGGAGTGAATCATCATCATCAGACAATAACGAGGATGTGTGCACTTTGTGCAATGAACACAATCTTCATAGACCCCTAACACTTTGTTGGAAACTTGTAACACTTGATGATCTTCATCGGGTGAAATTTATCATAGTGTCATTTGAAGAGTACGTGAGTGGCAACGTCTAGTGGGAGATCAAACCCTAAACCCTACTTGCAACCATTTGTGGATTCCTGTTTCACAACGATTGGCTCGGTAGTCTGAGTCTAAAAAGAGCGGCATTATGAAATGAAGATTGCACATGTCCAAATGGACTAAGGTAATGATGTAAGTTATATTGTCTTCATATTTTATTATTATAGAATATTACTAATATGAAATATTAATATTAGTATAAGAAATAGTATTGGCATATACAATATTAATATGATATAATATTCTTAGCATATTTTTTGTTATATTGAATACTTATATAATTAAATGAGATTAATTTTCAAATCTAATGAGATAATGATCAAATAATTATTGAATATAATTAAGTTTCCAAAAATCCTATCTTTGAGTTCAAAATGAATTAGTTCCAATCATTATCATAAATAATTACTATAAAATAATTTTTTACTATAAGAGCTATTTACCTTGATCTTTTTCTCTGAGAATGTTCTTGCAGGAAAAGCAAGATTGATTGAGATTCAAAGGGAGCCTGACATTTCATTACAGACAACCTTGAAAGAGAGGATATGGTTAAGTCAACCTTTGGTGAGGGAGAAGATAGAGGATATGGTTCAATCAACCTTTGGTGATCTCAAAGGAGTAGACCATCTTGAGATGGAGACTCCAGTGATTAATAAATTGTAGCAGTCAAGAGGACTATGATTCATGAATATACTTCATGACTAGTTTAGGCCTAACCCCTGTGTACATTGTGAGGAAGTGATAACTTTCAAATGATTATCACTTGTATTTGCAGAAGTTATTGAAAGGTGGCGATCTTACAATAACTTAATTTTCTATTATGATGGATATCTTATGATGTCTATACAGATCATGATAGATTATACTTTGTATGGTGTATGTTCATATGGTAAACATTATGAGAATGCGTGTGCACATACCTTATGAACATTTTGAGTACATGGTGAATGTTATGCAAATTGATGTTCAGGATGCCATTACACAAAGTACTTGGTGAATATCAAATGAGTTGACATTCAAGAGGCCATTAAGGAGGCCATTACTCCCAATATCTTTATATTACATTGAGGAAAAATATGGTCATGTCTTTATCCTCCCTAGCTATCAGGGAGTATTGATGTTTGGTAGCTTTACTCAAATAAACTTAATAATATATAATTATATTAAATAAAATTATATATAATTAAAATTGTTATTATTTAACTATGTTCCCCCAAGTTTCCGGGACGGCAACGACAGGTGGCAACGGGATGGGTTTTCGAGATGACAAATTTTTTTGGCGATCTTTTAGGGATGGGGGGGGACGGCAAATGGGGATGGTTATATATATAGAAGTATTTTAAAATATACAATGAAAATTGCAAATATACATGTCATTCATATGAAACTAAGCACAAAGCATTTAATTTAAACATTATTGAACCTTAACATACACCATCTGAATGTCATCTGGGAAATAATAACAGATTTTAGTAACTTAATTTTCAATATGCATCTCAATATGTGAACAAAAAATATTTAAATTTAAGTTTAGCAGTAAACAATATCATAATAATCTAGAAATCTAAATATGCCCAAAGGCTAGAGGGCTGTCATAAAATTTCATCATGTTCAAGTTCAACATAGAAAACAAAATATAGAAAAATAAAGTAGACTACTGCTCAAACTCTTGGAAGCAAAAAAATCACCTCTTCTTGCAAAATAAAAACCCCAACCAGTTGCAACACAATCCAGCTTCACAAGCAAAACCAAACAAACGACAAAACAACCACAATGTGGTCTTTTTTGACCTTTTAGGGCATTTGGAGATGCAGGGCCCATTGGACGACCAAGTAGAGACAAACAAAATAAAGCTTTTTGTTTTAAAATTATTTTTTAAGTTTCACAAAAAACAGAGATGGCTGGTCGTCCTCTTACGGTTAGGGGACTTCTGGACGTCCCCTTTCCGTACTGGGGACAACAAGCCATTCCTCTTTTATTTCCCAGAAGTCCCCGAGTTTTGGAGATGTCCCCTGGTGATTTGCAAATTTTGGGGATGGCTGGGGAACGTCCCCTACCCATCCCCCATCCCCGGGACATCCCCATCTCAGAAACATGGGTTTTTTGACCGGGGATGCGTCACCGGGGTACATAGTTATTTAATTAATGAATAGACATGTCCCTTGAAGGTACATGTCTTTTCGTGGCTTATATTCATTATATATAAGAGAGAAAACTGCCTTTAGAACATATATACCAATAAGGCAATATTAGTACATTTGTAGAGATCCTCCATGAAATTCAACATATAATGGACAATATTTTGGAGGCCATAATATTAAAGTATTTTATAAAGTCAATGTGTACACAAGTCTATTATTTTACACGATAATAAAGTGCATTTATAATCCATGAATATGAGCACCCAAGTTTGAAGACTTCTTGTAAACATAAATGTGGATTTAAAAGTAGGTTTGAATACTAGTAAGCTGATTGGAGTTATTAAAGCAAATCAACCTCATTATTGATGATTATTTTGACTATGCTTTTGGGAATTTGTGACCATGGAAGAGAAACTAAGGGTTTCAACCATTTCTATGCTTTGAAGAGCAAAAACTCTTCATTGTAATTGCAATCTTGAGCCTATGAGTGTTCAGTTGATGGTTTGAAGAATTTTTTAAGTTCCATCTATTGCAGATCTGAAACTTCATTATTGCAGCCATTGTTGATCAGATTTCAAGCTATTCATTTTTTGTTGTTATTCATCCTTTTAGAGGGTTTCAAAGCATGTTTACCTATGAGTTCATTTATTGTAACTCCGATTTTTTTAGATATTGTTGCTTTCAATAATAGGGGATATTCATGAACTGGGTTGTCAATATTTGTGAAAATATTGAGGATCTAAATTGGTATAATAATCTGAAATTTTCAACTGTGTAATTTCAATGCAAGTTCAGTTTCAAGTTGGAAATTTTTATATTGAAAATCTTTATTTGTTGCATTCTATTGTCACATCAACATTGCAAATATACCATTCATTCACCAAAGCAAACACAAACAAGGCAGAAAATTTGTAGTTACAAGAATCCAACTAGAGAGGATTCCTGCAATAGTATTTGAGCTTGCATGTAAAGTGTTTGACAAAATGTCAAACATCTAGAATTGAAGTTATAACTCATATGAATTATTATGGAGGTATCAGAGCGGTTTCCTGCCATCCTGTGGGAAAAGACTCTTAAATTCAAGATAGATGTCTTGTGTGAATCATGGGTAGAACTATAAACAAAATCTATACAGGATTTCATGTGAGCACTCATGCATGCCTTAGAAGATTATAATAATGCCTTTTAGAATTATAATAAAAAATTATCAAGGCATCTACAACATCCGAAAATCTTGGACCCTTTGTTTGCAAAGAAAAAGGAAGCAAAAGCTTATTCAAATAACAATAAAAGTTCTGATTTTTATGACAACTGTCATAGCGGGCGAGCCTATGCATGAGATATCAGCCCTTCCATGTGTAAAAGATGGTCGCACGGAGTTTCCTATTGTTGGCACTCATGATTCGGGTGTTAGGAATGAATTATATGATTCAAATGCAAGATTGGAAAGAATGTAGAGAAAACATGTAGAATGGAATGAGGAGACTGAAAGTAGAACTAGAGGAAGTTTCAATGTTTGGAAGTGGCATAAAATTTTGCAAAAAGGGAACTAGACAAAACACCAGAAATGATAGAGAAACTAAAGGCCTGCATGTCAAGAAGTGGAAAGAGAGGATAGAAGAAGTTTTTCGGTACTCTATAAAGAGGAAACGAAGTGCGGATGATATGAGAGGCAGGGAGATTTGGAGATGGCTAAAGATTGGAAAAACTGTGGATGACCTCTACAAGTTTGCGAGAGGGAAATAGGGAAGGAAGGGTGGGTTGTGGGAATCAGGACTAGAGAATCATCAAATGTTGGAAGAAGGAAGAGAAAGAGAGGAAGTTCGAACAAACCCTACAAATCCATTAAGCACATGAGACTTGACCTAATGTCAGAAAACAGAGAAGGCCGGGATGCAAAAGAGGACAAGAGGTCATGTGACCAAGACAAAGAAGTTCGACTATCTGTTGCAAACCACAAATTAATAAAAGGTCAACAACAAAGTGAGGAAGAGACCCAATAGACTTAACAAAATTTCTTTGTGGGACCAACAATCCAGACAAGAAGTCAAACAACCTAAAGAAGTCGCAAAATCCACCAAAACTCCACAACCTTGCAAAAATTATGGAAAAATGATCAAAACCTTTTTGGACTTAAAAGTCATTTAGACTTTTGCAACTTCTAGCATGGGATAGGAACATAAGGGGTAAAGAGGAACAATACTTAGGCATATTTACCCAAAGGAGGACCATTTAGATATTTCTCATATCAGGTATATATGATAGGCCTAAATAAGCCAAATGCACAAGGTGTCTAGAACTGGAGCAATATGTGATGTTCTCGTTATAAAATAAATCATTTATCAAACTAGTGTTAATGGGCTGATTGATTTAATATATCTCAGACCCATTTTTGTTTTGCTTTTGTAGTTTGTGTCGCCATCGGCTATCTTTGTACACCCTTGGAAAGTTTTCCCGACGGATATTTAACATGGCTTGTAGGTAATCTTTAGGTATGCATTTTTTGATTATTCCTTTATACTGTGAATTCTAATCGAGATTCTCTGTTGTTTGCCATTTTGGAAGTGAAAGATCTTCCCTACTTGGCTATTCCAGTTTCGGTGGGATTCAACCCTCAAACTATTTTGTCGCCTGTAACACTTCACTTAGATTTGGCAAATCGGAGCACCATCTTTTGGCAAATCTTATTGAAGGTTTAGTGTTCTATTTTTTCATTACTGTTTGGTACTATCTAATGAATTTGGATCCCTAAAGTTAGATTGCATTATTGAGTTTCTTTCTTCCATCCGCACACCCTTCATCTTTCAGCATTCTAGGAAATAGTCAAACAGATCAATACATCATTGGACAGTATACTTGTGTTGCATACGACCTTCCTAGCCATAGGACCCTCCTGTTGCATGGTCTATTGGCCGTATGGCCTCCTTGCATAACCCTTCACCCACACCATACTTCATCTCCACCCTCCACCGTACAGCTTGACAGTTGGGTCACCATATGGCCACATAGCCTCCTCCCCGTATGGCCACTTTGAGTCTCTACATCGTACGGCTACTCTTACCCCCAATCCACCGTACAGCCTTCATCCACTCCACCCTATCTGTACTATCACTAAAAAACATACAGCTTCCTCCTCCCTCCAATACCGTACGGCCCACAATTCCACTACATGTGTAGTCATTCCGTACAACCCTATTAGCTTGAGGTCAGTCGAATCACCACACGGAGGTTTGGAACACTACAGTGGTATCAGAGCTTCAATCCTACCAGCCTATGGACAATGAATGAGAGTTTATAGCTGGAAGAGAAGAAGAACCCATTCCGTTGATAGAATGGCTGCTGAACCGGAACCGATAGCTACCGAACTCATGGCACTACTAAGGGAGCTTGCTAGGAATCAAGCACAGAGCAATGATACTCAACGACTCATAGAAGAAACTCTCAAAAAGTTAGCAGCCAATAAAATATCTGGTGAACAAAATGGACACAGCGCAAACTCGATATCGGGTAAAGTAAACCCTCATCCAACACGCTCTCGACCTTCCATGCCATCTTTTCCTCCGCACGGAGGGAAACAACCAACCTTTGAAGAAATGCAAGAACAGTTGAGGGGAGATTGGAAGAATGTGAATTTTGAGGAAGATATATCCTACAAAGATTATGCAGATCTGAGAATTTTTCGAGGGGCGAAAACAGAAGATATTTTATAATGATCTCAAAAGGAAGTTGAGTAAAGTAAATTTGTCTCCATTTGATGGATCTAGATCCATATCTGCACAAGCGTGGGTAATGAACGCTGATACTTACTTCCAGTTTAATCCCATGCCAGAAGAAGAAGCAATTAAATTTGCGGCATTGCACTTTGAGGGAGTTGCACATGAATGGTGGCATCACGGCACCATCACACTGGGGCATGATCAAATAAATACTTATGCGGAATTCACTGAGAGATTGATAGATCAATTTGATGGTAAAGATCCGAAACTCAATTTCAAAGATTTGGCACAGTTGAGACATCGGTTGACTAGTACATTGCGAAATTTCAAAAACTCTCTCTTTTGGTCACAGACATTTTTGAAAGAAGATGGGTAGTGCTCTTCATTTACAAGCCGACAAAACCACTGAAAGGTTGGGTAAAGTGGTTCAATCCTACCACCCTGTCGGAGGCCATTAAGAAGGCACGGAGTATGGCATCATCATCGACATCATCCTCGCGAAGTTACTCACATTCCAAACTGTCAATGTTTCCAAGGGACAGATATAATAAACCTCCACCCAAGAAGTCATCATTGGACAAAGCCACCAGACAGGAGCTCCAAAGGAAGAAACTATGTTTCAATTGCAAGGGACCTTGGGAACCGGGCCACAGATGCCTCGAAAAAAGGAAGATCCATTACATTGAGGTAGTGTCCGATGATGAGAACAAATAGGAAGAAATACTTGCCGAAGACAACCAACATCACGACGACATCAACATGGTTAGTTTGAACCGCACGGAAAGAATTGCAGCATTGGTACGCCACGGGGGAACTATTGCTCTAGCTAGTAGCCCAAGGTGCACTGTTTTTCGTGTACAGGGAACCCTTCAAGGACAAAGGGTTATGGTGATGCTTGACAACAGAGCCACTCTAAACTTCATAAACTCATCTCTAGTGAAGTGAAGAGCTCTACCTAAGGAGACGCGTGCCGGATTTCAGGTCAAGGTTGTCAAAGGGACTCTTCTACCATGTGCACACCTTGTTCCTCAGCTAAGTATCACAATGGCGAATCACACAGTGACCAAGGATTTCTTCATAGTGGACCTTGATGACATGGAGGTTATTTTGGGCATACAGTGGATGGAGACACATGATGAATATACTCAGAGCTTCAAATGGATGGATTTCATTTTTGTTGTCAATGGAAAGGTTGTTCTCCGCGGAATGGAAAATTGAGGGTTTGAAGGAAGTTTCTATGCATCGGATGGAAGCAATTTTTCTGCGTGATGATGCTGCTTGGGCTGCACATTGTTTTGTTTCAACAAAACCTATAAAAGGGTAATGGTCACTCCCCAAGATGATGATCTCCAAAATATTTTAAACAAACATGATAAAGTTTTTACAAACATTCCTCATAGCATACTACCTCATCGAGAATTTGAAAACACTATTGAATTGGAAGCAGGAGCCAAGCTAGTCATAACCACACCTTATCGCCATCATAACAAATTCAAAGATGAGATTGAAAAGATGATTCAAAAACTACTACAAAAAGGATGGATCCGTCCCAGTTCTAGCCCCTTCACATCATTAGTGGTTTTGCTCAAAAAGAAGGACAAAACGATGCGCATGTGTGTGGACTATCGTGTGTTGAACAAAAATAAATAAAGAATAGATATCCCATTCCAAGGATAGATGAGTTGTTGGATGAATTACATGGTGCAGTCTATTTTTCGAAAATAGATCTCCATTATGGATACCATCAAATCCACATGAGGGAGGAAGACGTGGAAAAGACGGCCTTTCATTGTCATTACGAGCATTATGAGTTTCTGGTCATGTCATTCGGATTGACAAATACACCTGCTACATTCCAATCATGCATGAATCACATCTTCAACAAATAATTGCGTAAGTACTTATTGATATTTTTTGATGATCTTATTTATAGCAAGACATGGGAGGAGCACCTGAAGCATCTGGATGAAGTTCTAAGGATCATAGAGGAGCAGTCTTTGTTCACCAGCAATCCAAGTGTGAATTCAGTATGACAAAAATATTGTACCTGGGGCATGTTAGTAAATATGGAGTTCAAGTTCATCAGGAGAAGATTCAAGCTATCCTTGATTGTACTCGCCCAAAATCACTCACGGATTTGCGAGGGTTCTTCAAACTATGCAGTTATTACCGAAGGTTCATTAAAGGATTCTCTCAGCTCAGCGCACCCTTAACGGATTTGACAAGGAAGGGGTCTTTCCAGTGGAATGAAAAGGCACAACTCACTTTTGATAAGCTGAAAGAAGCAATGAACACTTGTCCCATACTTGCATTACTTGATTTCACTTGACCATTCATTCTGGAGTGCGACGCATCCGAAGAAGGCATTGGCATGGTACTGATGCAAGATAGACACCCCATAGCTTATGAGAGCAGAAAACTTACACAAACTGAATGCTTATATTTCATCTACGATAAAAAAATGTTGGCCATCATACATGCACTAACCAAGTTTTGGGAATATCTGATGGGTGCCAAGTTTAACATCCATACGAATCACAATAGTTTGAGATATTTTCTAGAGCAACGGGACTTGAACAAGAGGCAACAAAAATGGGTAAGCAAGGTTCAAGCTTTTGATTTTGCCATTGAATATGTGAAAGGAAAGAACAATGTGGTTGCAGATGCCTTGTCCAGGAAACCCACCATCTACTCACTAACCAAATTTCAGCTAGGACACTCGGGCTTCCTCAAAATTTACAAAAGACTACGGGAGAGGTTTTCATGGAAAGGACTTAAAGGAGACGTATTGCAGTATGTAAGAGAGTGTATGGTCTGCCAACAGAACAAATCCGAACATACTCTACCTGTCGGGTTACTGCAACCTCTGCCAATTCCAAAACATAAGTGGGAAAGTATCTCGATGGATTTCATAATGAGGCTTCCCAAGGTGAACGGAAAGGATTGTATTTTCGTGGTGGTTGACAGATTGACAAAGTATGCACATTTCTTCACCATCTCCTCAGATTTTCAGGTCACACAAGTTGCTAACCTATTTTTTAGAGAAGTCTTTCATTTGCACCGGTTACCCTGAAACATTGTCAGCAATCAAGATGGGTGATTCATTAGTATCTTCTGGACAGAATTGTTTCAATTGGCAGGGACAAAATTGTCACCAAGTACTAGTTACCACCCTCAGACAAACGGACAAATGGAGATTGTGAACAAGTGGCTCGAAGGTTACCTCCAAAACTATGTTTCGGCACAACAATGGGCATGGATCAAGTGGATACACCTAGGAGAATATTGTTACAATATCACATATCACATGTCCATCAGGATGACACCATTCAAAGCTCTGTATGGGTATGAACACCTCTCACAGTCGCGCACCAAGGGCGAGGGACTGGCTTCAGGAGGGATAGGACATCCTACGATACCTGAAGGAAAACTTACAATAGGTACAAAATCAACAAAAGATGTACGCCAACAGACCCTAAATGGAGAGGAATTTCGAAGTAGGGGACTTGGTTTATCTCAAGCTCCAGCCATATCAATAATCCTCATTGAAGGAAAAGGGAAAAGAAAAATTGAAGCCACAATTTTATGGCCCCTATCGCGTAGTTCGTCGCATTGGTGAAGTCGCTTACGAGCTGGAACTTTCGGAGACAAGCCGTATTCATAACGTCTTTCATGTTTCATGCCTAAAGGAAGGTCGTGGGGTAGAATGTCACGATAGCCACAGACCTTCCACCACTCAATGAAGAAGGAAAGCTCATATTGGAACCAATCGGGATCATCGAAGTATGTGAAAAGACCCTGCGGAACCTTACAATGAAGGAATATTTGGTGCATTAGAAACACTTGCCATTGGATGACACGATGTGGGAGGGCGAGCACATTCTCCAACACCTAGCATTGCATTTTCTTGAGGACAAGCAAAATTTAGGACGGGAGGACTGTAATGTTCCTCTTATAAAATAAATCATTTATCAAACTAGTGTTAATGGGCAGATTGATTTAATATATCTCGGACCCATTTTTGTTTTGTTTCCATAGTTTGTGTCATCATCGGCTATCTTTGTACACCCTCAAAGTTTTCCTAACGAGTATTTAAGCATGGCTTGTAGGTAGTCTTTAGGTATGTATTTTTGGATTATTTCTTTATACTACGAATTCCAATCGGGACTCTATTGTTCGCCATTTCGGAAATGAAAGATCTTCCCTACTTGGCTATTCCGATGTTGGTGGGATTCAACCCTCACCCTATTCTGTCGCCTGTAACACTTCGCTTAGATTTGACAAATCGGAGCACCGTCTTTTGGCAAATCTCATTGAAGGTTTAGTGTTCTATTTTTTCATTATTGTTTGGTACTATCTAATGAATTTGGATCCCTAAAGTTAGATTGCATTATTGAGTTTCTTTCTTCCATCCACACACCCTTCATCTTTCCGCATTCCAAAAAATAGCCAAACCGATCAATACATCACTGGACAGTATACTTGTGTTCCATACAACCTTCCTAGCTGTACGGCCCTCCTATTGCATGGTTAATTGGCCATACAGCCTCCTTGCATAACCCTTCACCCACACCGTACTTCTTCTCCACCCCCCCACCATACAACAAGTTGGTCCACTGTACAGTCACCGTACGGCCTGAAAGTTGGGTCACGGTACGACCACATAGCCTCCTCACCGTACAGCCACTCTGAGTTTCTACACCGTATGGCTACTCTAACCCCTAATCCACCGTACAACCTTCACCCACTCCACCCTGTCCATACTATCACTAAAAAACGTACGGCTTCCTCCTCCCTCCAATACCGTACGGCCCACAGTTTCGCTACACTTGCAGTCATTCCGTACAACCCTATTAGCTTGAGGTCAGTCGAATCACCACACAGAGGTTCGGAACACTACACAATATTTTTGCATTTTTAGGTAGTATTTCAACATTCTAATTTGGTAGTGTCTAGAAATTTCTGGCTCTATGAGCCATCTAATGTAAATATTTGTATAAGATTTCTAAAATTTCCAGAATCCAGGATTAGGCACTAATAAATCTCACATTTATTTATTAAAAAGCAATCCTATGGGATGTCGAAATGGTAATGATGAATATACATAAATGACAGCACATCATTCTTTACAGTTTTAGTTTTGTCTTCAACCCTTATTGGAGCAAACACAGGGCCAATGGTCTATTACACAGTGATGGGTCGGAAGGGTAGAATATACAAATTGAATTACAGGTTGACTTCAATGATCTTATCTTTAATTTTCATATTGTATCTTCAACAGTATTCAATAAGTTCACGAAAGCAATGTGACCTACATCTTGATCAAATTTCACATGACTTTACACGCATCGTACCTGAAGTTAGAGGGAGCAGAACAGCTGCAGACAACTTAAGAGTTACAGCTACATAGAAAGAAACCAATCTCATCCAAGAGATGAACAGAAAACTTGCCAAGGGGCTATGTATCAATGTAATTCCATGAAGGCTTGCATGTCACAGTAAAAGCACACAGACCAAAATGACAGAAGTGAGTTCAACGGCTGATGAAGAGTTTAAAGTTGTAATTCATGATCTACCCTATGTGTTCTCAGTGGAGAGCAGAACAAAAGCACAACATTAAGATCAACTACAGGTCCCAACAAGTTGTCATTCCTCCTTAAAAGCAATTTAGAATGTCTGAGGATGTGTTTCAAGATGAACGTTATGGCATGCAGCAGATAGAAGCAAAAAAATTCAAAGATGTGGCTCTTCTCTCCTCTTTAGCAATTACAATGCTGTCAAAATTTGAGAAAATTCAATTTGTGAAATACATTAGAATTATTTTTTTTGTACGTGATCATGCGGATTCATGTGCACAAGTTGTCAATGACAGTGTTTTAGGTCAAAAAGGCATCTCTAAACAATCTTGGATATTAGGCCTCGACAAGCATCCCTGCTCTCTACGTGAAGTCTTTCTCGTCT
The DNA here is from genome assembly GCA_028749045.1 of Cupressus sempervirens. Classification (NCBI taxonomy): domain Eukaryota; kingdom Viridiplantae; phylum Streptophyta; class Pinopsida; order Cupressales; family Cupressaceae; genus Cupressus; species Cupressus sempervirens. The sequence goes on along the minus strand of CM053791.1, from coordinate 397,457,814 downwards.
ATGAATAGAAATGCTACGTCTCTCTTTCCTTCTCAAATTTAGCAGATTGAAGTACTATTTATTATCACGTAGTTGAACATTAATATTGTCAGTTTCAAAAAGGAAAAGAAAAAACAGACATCTAGATTTAAATTTCTTCCAGCTTCGGACATTTACTTCTAGCCAATCCTTAGGTCAAATTTTTAAAAAAAATTCAGGCGTAAGGTTTCTGCTTTGTGTGTCACGGCTACAAAGATCCACTTCTAATTTTGAACAGTTTTAGATTGAACTTTCTATTCATTTTTTTTTCGTAATTCTCTCAATTATTCGCTTTAAATATATTTAAGTTACGTTATGGTACTGCCAGGCTCATAATCGTGGTATCAGAGTTAGACAAAGGGTTCAAATCATGCTTTTCATCACTTACAATTTCCATTATGTGGTCACATATTTCAGTTCTTCAAGAAGTTTCAGAACTTAATTTCAGTTTTAAAACCAGTTATGCTATATTCTAATTCTATAAAAGAATAAAAAATAACGTTTGAGGCACGCATGGGTCCGTAAAAGGTTCCTAAATCTTGAAGTGGTGCTCTCACTGGTTGGTAGCTCACAGGCCTCATGCCTCGCTCGGCTGCCTCACAGATTTGAACCCTCCATCAAAAAAAATTGACCAGCCTAATCAAAATTTTAGCTTGTTCTCTTAGTGTTTTAACATTAAGATCTTACGCAATGATATTACAGCAAATTCATTCATTGAATTTGACAGTGGATTCAGTTTCAACTTTCCCTTTGGTTATAGTTCCGTATGTTTGTAGGATATGCACCACCTACAGGTAATGAGGAGTTTGAGGAGCATAGAGCAGAGCGTAAAATTACTTTTCCCCCGCATAATGAACAAAGCCCTCAAAATTCATTCACTATTGATTCCCATGAACATCTTTCAATTATCACAAATGAAAAATTAAATCTGAAAAGAGAGCATAGATTAGAAAAGAGCCACGAGGCAATAAGCTTCTGTGTGCAGTCAAGTCAATCATAATGACCCAATTAAACTCTCAATTCGACAGACGTAAACAAGAAATTCAAAACTAAGAGCCATTCAAACTGTATTTTATACTGGAAAAAGGTTCCCTTTGTTTGGATGTAACAATTTGCGGTCGTAGGAAATATAAATTAAGCTACTCTACTCGCTCCTAAGTAAACTCAGGAAAACTTAGTGTTTCTCACCTCGTGCAAAACTAGGCCCCTCCTCTGCTCTGGAAAGCCATGATCGAGGTACCTATCATCCACGATTCCCAAACCTAAAATTTGAAATAATGGCCGGTAGTCTAGGTAATTCTATTAAAACCATGTTTGAAAGCTTGCCATTTAAAAAAACTAAAACTAGTCTATGGACACTAATATGCATTCAAATATAGCAACAACAAAATTTGTCTTCTTTTATAATACATTATTATTCTACTTGCCATAGGCTAGTACTATTGCATTCAGTTTGCAAGATTACTCAATTAGTTTAAAAACAATCCACCAATCACAAACAATAATTTTTTAATTGTTCAAATATTTCTAAAGCTTTGCTATTAATTTATAAATTTTATATTTTATAAAAAAATTATGATTGGTTGAATAGATTGTGTTATAAGAGCCCTTTTTTCGAAGGTTCTCTATATTGCAATATTTTCGGCTAAAATTTATGATAGAAAACATCGTTAATATAAATTGTAAAGTTATTTTGCACAAAATCAAATAGTATATTGAATTAATATGATTATTAGTTTTTCTCCACATTTAATTTCTATTCAATATTTTTTACTAAATATTAACACTACACTTCACTTTTTTTAACACACTCATCCTAAATTTTGAAACACCTTTTACTCTCATTATATTGTACTATTATAAATTTTAAATAGAAACCTCAATTATATTTAAAAATTCAAATAATTCAAATAAGGAAATCAAATGCAAAACCTCATTTTGTCTATGAATCATTAACTTATATTATTATATTATTATTTTAATTAGTGAAGTATTATAAAATAAAACCAAAATTATATTATAATGTATTTATTATACATAATTTTTTTACCATAATTATAATTAACGGCAAGTACATGCCACTATGTGGCACTTGTTATTATTTTTAAATGGTTTTGTTTATAATATTGTAATTTTAAATAAAATTGGTATTAATTTTCATTTTCATTTATATAATATATTAGCATTTATGTAAAAATAAGGTGAAATAGTTGTGTTGATTGTAATTTATAAGAGTTTCTTATAAATTTGATAAGAGATCTATAATTGTTTATAATGCAACACCAATAAAATAATAATAGATATTTTCAACTAGCTAAAATTAATACTATCAATATTAGAAATAAAAGATATGGGCCTTAGAATGGGGAAAGTTGGAGAGATCTTAAAAATCTAAGATCTTGGAGTGGGGAAAGTTCAAGAGGTCTTAAATCTCCAATCATGTATATCTAAGTACATAGAAGTAATGCAACTTTTTGACGTTTTACAAAAAAACCAAAGTGAACATGACTAGCTAGCTTAAAGAGAATTGGGAAGAATTGCAAGTTAAAGTTGGTTAAATATCTACACTGAAGTCTTAAGAAAGGCAAAATTATTCCAAAAGAAGAATGTTTAAGCATAGAAGTGCAAACTAGTTGGGATTGTAGATTTAGATTAGTTTCTTTTGAATTTTTTTAGTATGAATAATAATTATTACTAGCTTACACACACACACACACACACACACACACATACAACACTACAACCCTTCTTTTAGCTCTCCTCTATCTCTGGTATAATTCTTGCTCTTTGTCTAAATGTTTGATGAATGAAAATAACATAGATACTACTTTTTATCTAAGTTTCAAATAGGTTGTTTCTGTTTGTCCATAATTAATGTTCACACAAGTGAAAAAACATTGAAATTCCTCTATTATCAAATTTGGATTTTATCTGTTGATCTCCTTGCATGTCAATGAATTGAATGATCAGAAAATGGTCCATATAACATTGAATCCTCTATAGCAACAGTTTCTGGAAGAGATTGTGTTGGAGTTTTTTGTGTCAACGTTTTGGATCACACTCTGTGATTTATCATTAGGACAAAAGAGAGTTGAAGGATGAGTAAGAATCTAACATTGACACAAAAATCTCCAACATAATTTCTTCCAAAAATTGTTGGTATACATGATGGATTGTGGAAAAATGATGTCTTTAATTGAATCCTATGTTGTAGAATGGATCCACCTATCAACCAATGAGAAATATCCAATTTATTTCCATTTTGTACCACATTTAGCCCTATCTTCCACTACTGCTAGCTAATCAAGGACACATGTCAATATCTCACAATGTTGCAATCTTTAACTTTATTGTATATTTGATCATAAGATCATGACAGTCTTCTGATCTTCTTAAAGATTACTTAGTCATTGTGTAATATATTTTTACCCTATTGTTAACTATCAAGAAACTATTCATGTTGATTAAAATATCTTCATCCATACAACGTACAAAAACCTAAGGACTTCAGTAGCTCAAAATTACCAAAAGGCATTTAGCATAATAATAAAATATTTTAAAAGTTTTCCTCATTTGTCAAATACCTTATATCTGGTAGCATCTCATGATACCACAGTCAACAAAGTCCTTTGGCTAATGTTATCATGAGATTGTGGGTCTAATAGCATTATGACATGTAGAAGACCACCAAAAATGTAAAGGGGACTTTCTTAGAATGACAACACAACCCATAACTTATAACTAGTAAAAGGAAAAACCATGGGTGTCAAAGATTTAGGATAAACACTTAGGGAATAAAATTAAAAGGGAAAACAAAATATAAAATGTAATCTCTAGGATTTAAAAGATATATTCTTCTCATGATAAAATGACCCTTGACACTATGAAATAAAAAGTAATAAGGAAGCTTTTAAAACTATGATTTTTCTTAAAGTTTTTGTAAAGCTATACTAAAACCTAAATCCTAACCCTAGAACTAACAACATGGAGAAAGATACATAGGATAGAGATCCAAAATTTTACTAAGGAAACTCAAAAAATTTTCAAGGCAAATTAAATCATTATCAATAGCTCTAGTTTGGAATGTCCATTGCTAGTAGAATGACATGAGAATAAAATTTGGGTGAAGTGGACCACTTATAGAGAAAAGCACAAAAATAAATACTAATAGCAAGAAAGGAAACAAAAGTAACTATGTAGAGAACCCTAAACTATTGTTCATGGAAAAGAGATACTTCAAGAGAAGTGGAGCTTCAAGAAGTGTCCATGAACTAGCCATTCAAGAACTTCACTTTCCATTTCTCTTATGAAATAGTAATCATATCCCACTTGTTGTGAATAACATAAGGGCCAAACCAGATTGGATATAAATTCCCATGTTTTCTTGTGTCTTCCATCCTAACATTCCACATCATAACAAGACCATCAATCTCAATTCTCCTTATAGTTTTTCTCCTATCACATAAATTCTGGACTTGCAAGTGTAGCTTAGAATTCCTTCCACAAGAGTCTCTTCTTTTTTCATCTAGTTAAATCATATCATATATCATCAACTACATATCCTCAATCACATCATCTTATCTTTGAACAAATTTATACATCTCCATTAGGTTGTTTTGAGGTAACTTGCTATGATTTATATATACTAGGTTAAAAGGTGAACACCTCAATGCTTTTTATAGATACCCTATCTACCCAAATAACTAGTCTTAGTTTTGAATCCCAAGCTTTCTTGTTCTTTTCTATGACTCTATTGATAATTTTTATCAAGCTCTTGTTTCTTAATTCAGCCTGCTCATTTCTTTGTGGATGGTATAGTGATGAATAAGATGTATAGATTGCATATTGTTTATGAAAATTTAGAATATTCCTTAGGCCTAAAACACATTTCATTATTTGACACAATCCTTTTAGGGCATCATAACTAGGTTATTATTTTATTCATCAAAAATTCAATCACTATCTTATTGATTGTTGTCTTAGTTGGTATAGCCTCCACCCACTTTGTTGAATAGTTAGTGGAAACCAAGATAAATGAATGACCACCCTTATTGCACTTATATGAAATATTTTCAATAAAATATATTCCCCACTACTAAAAAGGAGTTTGGACCTCAACTGGTTTTAATGATAAATCTTAGGTGAGAACTTGAGTTTTCCAAAGAACCTCTAGCACACATTACACTTTTTTACTAATTGGTGTACATTGTAGGCCACCAAAACCCAAACCTCATGATTTTATGTGTAGTTATTTTAGCCATGCAATACCCTCAACAAACCTCATTTTGCATCTCTGTTAATAACTTCTTTCCTTGGTTTTTGTCCACACACTTCAACATTGAGCCATCAATATTTATTTGCTAGAGCTTGCCATGTATAATGATATATTTTATTTCCTAAATTTTAAATATCATTTTCTTATTCTCATACATTCCTTCAAGGCACTTCATATTTTTCAAATAGCAGATCATATCTAAGCAGCACTCACATCCATCCATATCACAGAGCTATGATGTTTGCTCTTCCTCTACTTGATTTATTTCACAAGCATCAATATTGCTTTGAGCCATGATTTTTTTCCAATCCTTGTCTCCTTGTCATTTTACTAATTTGGATTTCAATATTAAATTCTTAGATCCTATTGATCCATCTACATCTTCTTTTTTAGACTTCTTATGTGCGAAGATGTCCTTAACTATTGCATTAGGTACATAACAACCACAGTAGCTCCAACTAAATAGCACATGAAAGATTTGACTGATTTAATTAGTGAATATATATTTTTTAAATTTATTTCATACTTCAACTTAGAATCTTATAATGGTTTTCTTAAAAATGTGATATGTTGTTTACATCCTTCTAAGTTATTTTATAGCAATATTGTTCCAATAGTATGGAAAGACGTAAATAAGAATATTTGCATTGGTTTCGTATAATCAAGTTTCCTCAAAAAAAAGGAATCCTTGATGGATTTTATATTCTCAAAAAAAATTGTTACAAATCTATTTAAGAAATTGATTTGCCAAAAAAAAGATTGAATTCCTTTTACAATCTTGGTCTAGGGTAACTTGTCTATTATTATCACTCTTTTGTGGTATATTCTTACCTCATCCTTGGATACAATATGGCCAATAAAATTACCCATTTTCATCCCAAATTTATATTTTTATGGTTTAAGGAGATACCATGATCTATGGAACCAATAAAAAAACTCCAAATGACCATAATGCTCCTTGTCTTTCTTAGAGTAAGTTGTTAAATCATCTTGATACACATAGTAAATATAACATTCTTTTCTCTTTGAAATGTTTATCCAATATTGGTAAGCCCAAATGGCCATCTTACATATTCATATGCTCCCCAAGGTGTAGTGAACATTGTATTATATTGCTCATATTCCTTAACCTTTACTAGATCATATCTTGAGAAACCATTCATCATTGACAATTGTTCCCACCCTATAACTCTTTTCAACATGGTGTCCTTGTTAGGCAATGCATAATTTTTTTTTAGTTAGGATATGTTTAAATTTATAAAATCAACACATAATTGTATATCTCCATTTCTCTTTCTTATAGAAACTAATTTGATACCCATGACAAAAAAAATTTGGTTTTGATAATGCTAACATTCCTTAGCTTCATAAGTTATTCTTTCATTTTAGGTGCTAAAGTATGATTGTTTGGTTTCTTCTTGTGTCTAATATTTACTATTTTCCTTCAAAGGAATCTCATGTAGAACAAATCTTCTTTATACGCCTTTAAGTCATCATAAGACTAGGCAAAAAAATATTTGTACTTTCTCAATAGATCACTCAATATCTTTCTCACCTTTGGTGGCATCTTCTTGCCAATGTATACCTTTTTTGGTGCTTCTCCAAGATTATTCTCTTCCAAATCACCAGGATTTGTGGTAGTGTTCACATTTTTTCTTTATCCTAATTATCAATTACTCTCTCTAAAAAAACCAAACCTTTGGGAACCTTGTTTATCTTCATCTCAGTCACTTATTTCAAAAAAATTGTTTCATTTGCATCTACTATTTATACAAATACAACTAAGTCAATTCCCTAACCATCATACTAACCTTCATAATTTAGAAACCTCAAACTATTACTATTATAATTGAAAACCTACCAACTCTTAATATTGTCAGGGATAAAATGTTCTGTCAACACTTTCACTTTTTGAAAGCCCATAAAAAGTGATATCCTATGGCTTCAAAGTAATGTTAGCCAATAGATCTTCTATTCTATTATGGCTCATCTCCATCGAGCAACACCAAATGCATAAAAGTTCTCAATCTCATCCCACAAAACATTTCTATACTACTCCAACTGTAATGTCCCGTTTCAGGGGCATCTTTAGATTTAACATTTATTTATATCGATTTGATAATATTTCTTATGATAACCTATTCAACATGCGATATCTCATATATATATATATATATATATATATATATATATATATATATATAAAATTATATATGATTATATATTATATATTAATAATATATTAATATTATTAATATATGATTACATTATAATAATATACGATTATATATATTACATATGAATTATTTTAATTAAATATTATTTTAATATATATAACAAGGATATAATGTCATATAATATTGTTATACAAATATATATGTATTAATTATTTATGACATATATATATATATATATATATATATTTACAAATAATATTCATATATCTACATCTCAATATAATTATAATATAGTAATATTTTATATGAATTAGTGATTATTAATATTATACTCTTTATGTATAATTAATTTATATACTAAAATGGGGATATCATAGCCATCCCCTCTCGAATTTGCTTGTCCTCAAGCAAAATCATTCACATACAAACTTTGGCATAGACACAAAATGTACTTGCATTCAAAAGGCCAAAAAGATTAATGAAATATACATTGAATGAAAACACGAAGCATACACGATGTAAACAGATCATGAAAACATGAAGTAGACACAATGTAGACAAATGAAGACATGGAGCAAACACGATGCAAACACATAAGACACACATTATGCAATTCCTTAATTTTGAACTTGCAACCAAAAAAAAATCATTAGTACACATTATATAAAAATCAATCCCCTGATAGGGTATTTATAGTCTCGATCCATTTTCTAAATATGGGAGGAGGAACCATAATAGGGTGCCCTATTACCCAACTAGTGGGCCTCACCGTTCTCCCTCATTATCGTTACCTCTCTCCGACCATTATTTCTAAGAAGGTGCCTTTTTATGATGTACCCTGAGATGTCCCATCATTGAGGCCTTACCTGGTACCCGTAGGCTTTATCCGGTACCTCACGTGATGTCCCCCAGTCCATTCCACCGCAGGCCTTATCTCAACTTGGAGAATGATGATCTTAAGGTGATTCTATCAACTATTTTCCAAATAAGAAGTCTTTTAAAGAATAATCTTTGAAATATCAGATAGTTAATCTTATCCTTCAATTATAGGAGGAGAAACCATAATGGGGTGCCCTGTTACCCAATCAGTGGGCCTCACTATTCTCCCTCATTATTGTTATCTCTCTCTGACCATCATCTCCAAGATAATGCTTTTGTATGATGTACCCTAAGATGTCCCATCATTGAGGCCTTGCCTGGTACCCGTAGGCTTTATCTGGTACCTCGCGTGATGTCCCTCAATCCATTCCACCGCAGGCCTTACCTTATCTTGGAAGATGATGACATTTTAACAACATTCTTTGGTTATTGTCAACTTAAAAATCAATGTCATTTCCTTGTAATTATTTGATTAGAACCATTGATAGTAAGTATTTAAACTATCACAATAACAAAATGTGTCAATAATAAGAAAGGCACTAACAATTATTTCATATTATAATATATGAGCAAAATAAATAACTTACCTCATTACCTTTATGTGTTGAAGTAGTGATTTAGGAGTATCAAGTAACCTTCACATCCCCTTTCCACATTAAAGTCCCTTACCTGAAAGTCCCTTATTTGTTTTTCCTTCCACTTGACTTTATATTATTTTCGGTCCTTAATTCACTCCCTTTTCTCTGCTTGTATTGTTGGAGATTATGTTTAACTTTAACAAGGACAATTCGGGTGCAATCAAGTTTATTAGAGATCAATCCTTAATATATGTTCCATCAAAGTTTATGGGTCCAAGACCTTTTCACAAAGATTTATGGGACACTGACCATGGCCCTCTATTGGGATACATCTGATTGGTTGGAATTTATTTGACCCTCTCCTTGATTACATCCTAAAACTCTCCTCTTAAATACAAGATGATAATAACAAATACTCATTCATGATGATGGCAATAATATTTATAATTAATAATATTGATCTCTTTCTCAAATGACACTAAAATTTAACTTTATTCATATGAATACTCAATACTAGCATTATTTATAAGAATATTAATATTATCTTCGATGTGTAATATGAACATCAATATATACTTGATGTTAGGTGCTAACTATACACTACCTAACACCTCTTTCACTCTTCTCTATTGTAAAATTATGCTCCCCCTACAATTTTGGGTTTTTCTACATTGATAGTTTATTCCCTTTTTAACTTGTATCTTTCCTTCTAAATCTACGTTAAGAAAAAGCTTTCCATGTCATCTTTTATTTGAATAACTTCCTCTCTTTTCTTTGGTATGTATTTCCCATGTAATAATAGGTTTGACCAAAAAGAAATCATCCTCACTTTGTTTTAATGGCTGGTCATACGTGTTTCCCCATCATGCAGAGTTGTAACATATTGTTTTTTGTAAGCCTAGTTTCCCTTTCAATTCCCGTTGGATGTCGTGGCAGGTTACATGAATGGTCATTTAGTTTGATCGCCAATACTCATCTACAGCGAGGGTGTATATTCAACAGTGAACCATTTGGAAGCTTACATTAATATTGAATTTTTATTCATAAACCATTGATGTCTATTTATTTGACAAATAATGTCTTCGCTAAGTTGGATAATTTAGTTTTTGCAGTCTGTTTTTCTTTTCGTTGTCTATTTATTTGACAAATAATGTCTTCGCTCTGATACAACTTGTCAATTGTTGATCATATTTTGTCATCATTATTTTCATTTAAACCAAATTGCTTGCACGCTTAGGGGGATCTTTTTAGCAACCAAGTAACGATCAATTTGTATTGTTCAGGTACTACGATTCCTTTTAATTCAATACATTCTTTTCCATTCAAACCAACTGTGACTAATGCACTTCTGAGTAATTAGATGCCATGCTTACAGAGTCTTGTAAACTTATATAGCGATTCTTGTTTGCAGTCTGTTTTGCTTTTCATTGTCGCACGTAAGGAATCGTACCATGCCAATTGAAAAAAATTGTTGGTGGATTTTAGTATTATGTACCCAAGAAAGGACATTTGTGGAAACTTGATTTATTATAACTTTTTATTGTGAAGGAAAAATGAAAAGTTTTTGTGACACGTTTTGCAAGCCCACAATTTTGACAAGAAAATATGGAGCATTTTGTAGTACTAAGTCTAAAATTTGGATTAAGAGCCAATTCCAGCCTCAGAAAGGCTTCCTGTAATCAGCCAAGACATACAATTATACTAAAAATATTGACTGTGTAGAGAAAAAAATTGTAACGAGATTTTTAATAGGTCCATCCTTCATCCTTAGTATGGCATCAATAATTCCAAAATAGTAGCAGTTTTTAATCACTTCTGTAATTTCCCTATTTTGTATTCATAGGCTGGCAAGACATTGAGCTCTGATACCACTTGTAATGTCCCGTTTCAAGGGCATCTTCAGATTTAACATTTATTTATATCGATTTGATAATACTTCTTATGATAACCTATTCAACATGCGATATCTCATATATATATCAGTATTTCATAGAGATGTGTCTTTTCATTAATTTAATAAGGTAGTTATATTATTTAATTATATATGATTATATATTATATATTAATAATATAAATTAATATTATTTATATATGATTACATTATAATAATATATGATTATATATATTACATATGAATTATTTTAATTAAATATTATTTTAATATATATAACAAGGATATAATGTCATATACTATTGTTATACAAATATATATGTATTACTTATTTATGACATATATATATATATATATATACAAATAATATTCATATATCTATATCTCAATATAATTATAATATAGTAATATTTTATATGAATTAGTGATTATTAATATTATACTCTTTATGTATAATTAATTTATTTACTAAAATGGGGATATCACACCAACCTTTCATTTTTGATGTATTCTTAGATCTTATTTGGGATATTATTAGCTCATAATCTCTAATCACTCCAAGATTATTGATTATATGTTTCTTTGTTATCCCCAATCCCAACAACAGTTCCTCATACTCCACGACATTGTTGGTACATGTTAATGATAGAGTAAAAGAAAATTTAAGTGTTTTTACACTAGGTGAGTGTAATAAAACCTCCACACATGACCCCTCCTTTGAATTAGCACCATCAAAGTACATAGTCCAAAAACATTTCTCATCAGATAAATTTTCAACTTCCTCTATTAATGGTGTAGGTATTTTCTTTTCTTCCATTGTTAAATCTTCCACTATAAATTCATTAATATTAGTGTACACGAAAAAAAAAGTCATATCACTAGTACAAAAACAATAATATGTGACTAAAACAACCACTAGAATTTGTATATATGTGACTAAACTTAGTCACATGACTAATAGTAGTTAATATCTAGTCATTTATAATACTGCTAAATTTACTACTAAGCAATTTTAGTCATGTATTTGATCACTAATTTTGATCATTGATTTAGTTGTATATTTAGTAATTGATTTAGTAGTTGATTTAATCATGTGGCTAGTCACATACTTAGTAATTTATTTAATCACATATTTAGTTGTATATTTGATAGTTGATTTAGTCGCATATTTATTAGCATATTTAATCGTATATTTGGTCACATATTTAGTATATTTAGTCACATGTTTAGTGGTATATTTAGTAGCACATCTAGTACTATATTTTATTAAATATTCAATAGCATATTTAATAGTGTATTTGGTCATAATAAGGCATGATGGAATCGAATCACCATCCATCTTCTTGTAAAGCAGGTGATCTTCCATTGAGCTAGCACCCTTTAAAAAATGATCATACAATGTGTAAATTTCTACATTGTCTTGGTTCTTATCTTTTGAGTTCTTGTTATTTAATATATCATCTAATTATTTATAATTGAGATTTTTTGTTTCATATATTTAGGTAGGCAAGAAGCAATTGGGCATTTTTTAATGAACCTCCACTGCCAAAAATGGAAGGAGTTGCACAAAAATATACTACTCAACATCATGTTGCTATGATTGGGAGCCAAAAGCAAGGCTTAACACCCACAAATGTAATGGTAGCCACATAGACAAGATGAGAACTTTGTATATACAAACTACATAAAGGATGTATAGATGTAAATATTAGATTTATTTTTACATAACAATCAATGATAGATATTGTGAAGTGGAGAGAGCATCATAAGAGCATTAGTATTTGAACTCATGTATTGGGCTACAATTTTTTGTGCTTGTGTGGATAAAGATGAAGAAAATGGTATTTGAGGTGATAACATGGATACAAATGATGAGAACGATGTTTATGGGTGCTAGCAGGATGGCCTTTTAACTTTAAATTTATTTAAAATAAAACTATATGGTATAAATTAGGATAGAATTGCAGATATTCATTGCATGAGTCATAACAATTCTTGCATTACAACTACAAGTTTATAGAATAGATATTAGCATTTAAAATATGACAAAATCATGTACATGGGATTACCTTGCTTACACTATTGCATTGACTATATTATGTTCTTCTAGACTCAGGTTACTATTTTTAGTGTCAACACTTCTTGTTACCTATAAATATTTAACTTGCATTAGATCAGTTTGAGGATGGGTACAAGCATAAACAATAAGGACAATGTGTACAGTGTGTACAGTGTAAGTGTATGTTACATATGACTCAAGAATTCTAGTAAGTAAATTTTTTTTATCCAACAAGATGAAAGATGTTTCAATTTGTTAAATTAATAGTACATTTGAAAAGAAGTATAAATAAATCATATAAAACCTGTCCATCTACAATTATCAAAAGAACATGGTATTGCCCCCCACTTTGCTCCACAATATGGATCATTTCTTTGATGATTGGTGTAAAAGATGTTGGCCCTAATAGGAAAAAGAAAAATGTGAAATACATTAGTAAATAGCATAACTTTATTCAATACCTAATGCATATATGAACAATATAAATATGAACCCAATCAATTATTCTAGAAAGACATACTTTCTGAGCCCAAGACTTCAATACACAAGCCATTCTACATTTATATTTTATTGTAAAGATCAAAGCTTAATCAAATACAAATCCTTACTAACCAGCAAGTTGTAGTTGGGGACTATTTCCTTGTATCATCTTAGTGCTTCTTCAAATCCATTGCATAAATTAACATCTAAATGGAAACTGAACACCTGCTAGTCATACGATGCAACAAGAATGTATTTTTAGTGATAGGAATTTCACTTTGTCCCTTGTGAACTCTATAAAGTGTCAAATGAAAATAGATTGGCAAGACAATATAAAAATAAGTTTGAAACTTACCATCTCCAAAACCAAAACATGGGATTCAGTTGTCCTCTTAAAAAAAGACAAGGTCCGTCCAATAATTGAAATTGCTTATTCATAAGGAATTGGATTATCTCCAAGATGGTATAAACTTTTTTGATTAAAGTACTTTTCACTTAATATTCATAACAATGGTTTTATTTCTATTGAAACAAAGAGAAGAAAGCTTGCAAAGCTTCCAACTAATCAAACCAAGAAAAAGTGGAAAAGCTATAAAGCTTCACATGAAACATTCCTAAAACCAATGGAAAAATTAAATCATTGATAGAGGGAAAATGTCCCCCTATCTCTAGTGGTGCCACATGGGTTAGAAATAAGAGACATAGGCTCAGTTGTAGACTAGGGTGGAAATGAGAAGTGGATAGAAATTATAAACCCTTGATGAGCTAAAAGATACTAAAAGATAGGTCTAAAGCATAAGGTTATTTGAGTGGATCTCAACAATGATCTTATTCAATAAGTTCCAAGAGTATTGTTACAAAAAAAATAGTGGAAAGAAGTGTTCCTTATAAGTTTCACTTTGGGTCCACTACCACTCAACATCACTTACTATCTTGTTGATAGTGTAATCTCAAAGAACAGTTGAAAAATAATAATCCTTGAAAAAAATGCACTAGCAAATGTAATTTGTTTCATTAAATATACTAATATGAAAAAAATGTATATTGATTATGATTTATTGATACATTCATGCTCATCATTTTTCATAGTTCTTATTTAGGTGGTAAAAACCAAATTTGTTCTTCTAATACAAGCTGAAATTGTTCTTGAGTTTGGTGAGTCACTTGCTTCAATTTCATCTTCCCAAGTGAAGACACAGGACATCAAATGTTAGCTTTTACTCGATGGTGAAAATTTTGATGAATAGACCAATTAAGAAAACCTAAAAACTCATTTTATATGGATAGCATCACATGTTGTAACCTTATAATGCAAATGAATAGTAATTGCAAGATAGGATAGGGTACAAGAAGAAAATTTTCAAAAAAAATTGCAATAAGAACAAAAAAGGTTTAAGATTTGATTTTCTGTGTGTGTGTGTGTGTGTGTGTGTGTGTGTGTGTGTGTGTGTGTGTGTGTGTGTGTGTGTGTGTGTGTGTGTGTGTCCCTTTGAAAATATTGGTTATTATGATTCATGAAGTATGTACACCTTAAGGTGATACATTTCTATAAGCCTTAAAATAATATAGCATTATCCTCCATAGTTTTAAGTAACTAGTACTTGCAAGGTTGTTGTAGTCTCTAGTGCCACCTTAGGAATGACAAATTTCTCCTTTTTCAGGAATTGTGAACATCATTCAAAGCTTGTCATCCAAATATGAGAAAAATATAATTGAAATGAAGTAACTATGAACAAAAAGGTCAAGTCTTGATAAAATTAAAATATAAATACAGTAAAGAAAGATATGGTATATAATATATATCTAAGAAAACTTGAAGAAGCAACAACATTGCCAACCATTTCTAGGTCTTTGCATCTTCAATTTTTTTAGGCATTTGTGGATGACTCATATCTTTTTCAATAACAATGCCTTCAACTAGCTCTGTATCCCTCAGTAATTCTTATGGGATGAATTCCCATTTCTAAGAGTTGCTCTATTTGCTCCAATAGTGCACCTATTGTGACAAACACGCCAATTGTTCCATCACCATTTTATAGTCCTGACTTTGAGATAATTCTACCATCAGTTTGCCAATTTGATTTTCTACATCCATTTGCTCCAAAATGTTGTACCATGATTTCTTATTATGGAGTTATACACATCAATTATCAATTACAATATATTTAGAGCAACAAGATCATTATCACACATACATATAATAAATGAATAGCCCTCTCTCTCCAATTCAAAGGAGCACCACCTTAAAATAAATCTTAATATATTTTAAAGCTATCTAGATAGTCCATAATAACAAATAATTAATAGGAAAAGAATGTGATGAAATGAGGATAAACACAAAAGAAAGAAAAAGATGGAGTACCCTACTATTCATTTGCCCTTTAACTCAATATCAACAAAAATACCAATGATAATAATTGAAAACTTTCTTAACATGTCAACACAAACAAATTCTAAGCATTAATTCATACATGTGGCAACTCAACACAACTTTGTACAGTTACATTTTGCTATGAATAGAATATTTTAATGCAACTAAACAATGAACCACTAAATTTTTGTGTTTATGTTGGAGTAATACCCTCATTAAATGCAATAAAAAAAATCATGATGGTTCCACCAAAATTAAAATGAATGGTATGGCTTATGACTTTGTCAACACAATAAAAATTCTAAGCATTTATAGTAAATAGAATATTTTGATGCAACTGAACATATGACACTATGAATTTTTCTTTTATGTTCAAGTAATACCCTCATTGAATGTAACAAAAAAAATAGAATTAGTATGAATGATATAGCTTATGACTTTCTAACCATGATATCTTGGAGTAAAGAAGAAGCATCTAGTGCTTAAATGAAAGATATTTCAAATCCAATTACTAACAAGTAAAGATGCTTAGCTCTGGTGCATGAAAGTGGCACAAGAAATATCTGAAGTGTATCAACTAGGACCAGGAAATGGAAGGACTACAGGCAATTGACGAAACACACCTTGGGTCGCCAACCATGTCCACACTAAACATTATTGTTGTCTACATGTGTACAAATGAACAATTGGTCAATGCATGCTAAATTTCTTGTAAATTTGAAAAAAGAACCAAGAAAAAGTGTATAAACAATTAAAACATCCCTCACCACCAAAGGCCTTATGCATCTAGGCTAAGTTGCCAATTTGGATTCTAGTACAGATGTGGGTTTGAGATTTGGGTTTGAAATTTGTCCATATTTTTGGGGGGTTGGGCTTGGATTCATTTTGGGTTCATCCATACAAAGCCATATTTTTAAAAAAATATGTATGAATATTTATATATATGCAACAACAATTAATTTTATACATCACTATGCTAGCAGTAAAGAAACATAGAAAAATACACCACCATATCTATGTTTCAATTCAATAGGATATTAATTGCATTATTTAGCCATACATGCAATATGATACACTTGCTTGGTCATATGCATGGAACATATTTCCATATTTTTTGTAGGAGGTCATGGATCAGATGGTAGCATAAGCCATTTGAATCTTGTAAGACTCAGAAGATTCTTTTTAGATAGAACACAAACTCTTTTGGTCTATGAGCTTTCAAAAAATTTGTCTCTAGGTAAGTGCCTATTCCTAGTAGAACAAGGAGTCCAAAATCAAAAGAAAAATGTTGTCTTTTTAACATGGGAGAAACAATACAATGTTATCATAAGGACTGCTTGAAGTCTGACCTATTTGCATAAACATTGCAGGCAGCAAATCATGCACCTAGATATAAAACCTCAAAACATTCTCTTGGACAAGAACTTAAGCCTGAAGTCTCTTATTAATGTAAAAAAGAAAGAAAATTAAAAGCCTTGTTGTTTAATTTGCATATTTGTATTCTAAATTTAATTTTTATTTATGGAAGTTGCAACTTGAAATAGGCAACGAATAGTGAGTAGTTTAGAAAAGAGTGAGAAAGAAAATATTTTAATGTAGTTAGTAAAATCACCTAAGACTGGTTCTTGCAATCATTTTGCATTTGATATGCATGCACGGGACTCAAGCAAGTAACAATATCATGAAGAACAAAGTAAATCCCCATAAAGAGGCATATTTATTTCAAAAGACTAAAAAATGCATTATAGTGCAAGAAATCAATTATAACACTAAAATCTTACCTGTTCATAATTTTGGTAAAAAACAACCTCTTTTTAAAAATAAAAATGCTAAAGACAATCTTGAAATCTATAGGGGATGTGGGTTGCTCCCAATCCTAGACCCCTAGATCTACAAAACTATCACAAAAAACTAATAGTAATACCTTAGTTTCCATCTTATTCGGGCATGTGATAAAACCTTTGTGCACATGGGAGCATCTCACTATTCCCCATATTATGGCAACAGGCATGTGAACCACTAGAACACACTTTGTACCTATTTCTTAACTTGTAAGAGTGTGTTAGAGGTGTGCAACTAACACATGAGTTGTCCTTTAGTTAGACGTGTGTAGTTATCACACCTAGAACACTCTTGTGTTCTTATTTCTTATTGTTTGTTTCTGCTTCTTGTAGTTAGAGGTGTGCAATTATAATAGGGGTTGTCCTTTACCTTCATTATAGTTAAGTATATTAGGAAGAATCTGAATTTTTCTACTAGTAAGTTAGAGGGAAATAAAGCTTGGGTTGGGCAGGATGTGCTTATTTTGACACTTGTGATTTTCTATTCATTGTCATGGTGACAGATTCTAGTAATGACCTAGATATTAAAAGAATTTACTGTGCCTTGTCATCAATAGGAGTCAAACAAGGTCAATTTGGTGAGACAAACTATGCAAACTTAAAAGAAAGAATCAAGTAGGAAAATTTATTGTAATATCAAGATGGGCCACACAATTATCAAGTGTTAATTAGTAGTGAGAATGACATGTAGGTAAACAAGGACATAATCAATTATATATCTATTTAATTGTTCCTCATTGTTAATGAATTTGAAAAAAAAAAAAGCAAACTTGAAAGCTTTGAAAAAAAACTAATAATGCTAGATGGACGCTTCTCCAAAATAAGTATTGTATAGAAAATTTGTAGGGTAAAATGAAAGAAATGAGAATAAATTATTAGTCTTTGCTTTGAGAAAATGGGTTTAAATGCAATAATAGTGTATTCTTATGTACTTTAAATGGTCCCAATTTCACTGTCACACCATAGCTAATAGTCGAGTGAGAATACCCTACAAGGTTTACAATATCCCAAATTTGTCTCTCTAGAGACTTGACAAAATCATATTTTTATTGTATTATACTATTATTAATGATTTATTTTCATATTTTTAAAATTATTATTATTTATCAGTAAATCCTATCTCAGAAAGGGGAGATTACAACCACAATACTATTAGGTTGATCACTATTATATTCATGAGATCTAGGAAATATGAAATGACTAAGTCAAAGGTTATGGTGCCAAAAATTGTCCACTTTATAGCCTGATTCTCCTATGAGGATGGACCTTTGAGAGTGGCTACTTCTCAAACCTAAAGAGGAAGAAATTATGGTTTGGGTAACACAAAAGGTAGCAAGTGACTCTACAATATCCAAAAAATGAAGTAATATTGACCATGGATGAGGTTTGGTTTTTTAGTACATTTTTTTTCATTTGTTCTATTGCGGTCTATTTTTTGGATTGATGCTTATTGTTTCCCCATGTGTGTCAAAATTTTTGGTAAATACCCTTGTCTTGACTTTCTTGGTTTTCCTAACAAAATCTTCTTTTGGGGGTTATTTTCTATTTTCAGTGTAATAGCATTAAATTGTAGCATTCACAAAATTCTAGAAGCATTATTTTCTTGATTTGGATGTTTCTGCGCGCTTCAATGTTTTGTCTTCATGATCTTTGGCTCTATGCTTTGACTCTGTTGGTTGATACTCTTAGTATGTTTTAATTTCATGTGGTCTGTTAGAGTGGAAATAGTTTGTCAAAATATTAGTAAAGAGAAACTATTAAAAAGAACTAGTTGACATTCAACAACAATACTTGGCAATAATTTGACATATTTTCAATGCTAACCTACAAAGTAGGTGAGATCATAATGGACGAGAACATCAGGTATCTAGATGAAACCATTTAGAAAAGTGTTTAGAAAGGTGATCTAAAATGCATCAGATGGCCTACACTAGTGTTTGACAATATGACAATTTACACATACACAAAGAGAATTGCACTTGGTAATGATATGCCATGGAATTAATGGATCCAACATTATAAATGAACCTAGAACTCTTCCTTTTTCCCAAGAAAGGAAACTCAACAACGTTAAAAAAAAAACCTTGCATGCTCATATCAGATTAAAATTCAAATAGAAACAATCTCTTTAAAATTGCCACTCTTAAGTTCAATATTTTTTTTATGGGAAAATTTATTATGTAATATTTGGTACTTTAACATATTGTCTTTGTATATTTTTCTTTTCTTCATCTTGCTTTTGGTTTAGTAGTTTTTCTTTTCTTAGGGCAGTTGGCAAACTCAACAAGTTGGTGAGCTCTTTCCAAATTCTTATCTTGCTAAGTTGTTTGTGAATTAACATACTAGTCAAATTGGCTGAGATTTTGTTGAGTACTTACTTTTTTTATGACCAATCATTAGAAATTTGGCAAGTTTGAAGAAAAAGTCACCAAATACATTGAAAATGTGAAAAAAGGAAAAAGTAAGTAAAAGAGTATAAATTTTCAAAAAGTCATGATTTTTCCATGCAAATGCACAAACACTCCTCACACTTCCTTAAAAAGCACTTGGAGAGAAATTTTACTTCACAAAAATGTGTGAAAAACTTAATTTCTCCCTTTCATAATAAAACTGTGCAAATGGCATTTGACATGAAGTTTTGTGCAACTACAAAGGCCTTAATCTAGGCTTGGTGGTAGGGGAATCACCAATCAACCTCATCTTGTATTGTACTTGCGAATGTTCAAGAGATGTTTCCCCTGAGCCTCATGATAAGCATAGCTCCTTCACCCCATTGGAGGCATTTCTCATAGATTTCCACAAGGTGTGTTTTATACTTGATCCCATTTGGGAGGCATAGCCCCCAATCACTAGTGAGGGGTGCCACTCCTTAATTGAGGCATTACATCCAACACCCAAGAGTGAAATTACTCCTCAATCCTATTAGGGTTTACACTCCCACACCCTCATTAGTTATTTGGATCATCTTTAGCATAAAAAAATAATTGCAATAGTGAGATTTGAGAGGGGAGACATTAATTGACAACTTGGACAATTATCATTATCACTATCATAATAGCATTGATTGATGATGAAGTATCATGCTATTAGTATCAAAGATCTACCGTGATTATTATTAGAAAATACAACACAAAAGTTTCAGCTTTGCACAAGAAAGGTTGACAACAAATAAGAGGTCATTGATTTGGTTGAGTCACAACCAAAAACAAAGTCTTCAATGTCGAACAAATATTTGCAAGGGAGTGTAAGGATTAGATTCTCTCCCAAAATTTATAATATCTACAAATTATGATAATGATTTCTCAAGGAAATCATCATAAATTCATAATAGATGTTGTCTAACTATGGTATCATCAATTTTCATGATGCAATTTTGTATTTAGTTTGTTTCAAATGAATTAGATTTTATAGAAAATTCTTTTGTGACTCATTGGATATGTTTGTGATTAAGCATGTTTTAAATTGTCAAGGTTATATTGAATCACAAATTTTAGGTCTGCCTAGGTTTTGGTGAGTCTAAGCCAGCCAACTATGCGGTAATGCATATGCCTTTGAGGTTTGGTCAAGGCCTTGGGCATTTTGTAATATCACTTAATTTAATATAATATTTTTTTAATTAGAGATAAATCTATCAAATTACTAGTGATTTGTGTGAAATGCAAAAAAATAAGAACATTATGACAGTCTTGATAAAGTGAATCTTGTTATAGTATTGAAGAAAATGAAGCATGCTAACTAGAAATTCTAAACCTAATTATTAAAATCAACAAAAATAGAATAGTACAATTCTATTCTTGTAGCTATATTTGACTATCCCTATTACCACTAGTGGGAATGTCAAGTTGAACTTATTGTTAGAAAAAAAGTCTCACAAGGTGATAGCTTAAATTAGCTTTGCATGCATATATTTTTATTGTAATCATGATTCAAGGATATGCAAATTCATCATTTGTTTTTGCAATAACATATCTATAGTCTAATTGAATGTTGTGACCCAACAAGTGACACACTAATTATTATATTTCAAACATTGGGTTTTGCTAGTTGCATTCTATTGAGACATTAAAACACTTGTTTAGTTCTATTGCTCTCACAACTTTTCATCTAGCTCGTTGAACCAGTTTGATTAGTAATGAGGTTAGGAATTTCTCATAGAGGAATGGTTAAATTAATATGGCTAGTAGGAATCGCTTCGTTGCAAATACGTGTTAATTACATCTAGAATTATCATATGTATGCAATATCCAAGGAGATATTACCATCCAAAAAACCGCGTGTGAAAAGAACAACATTCCTATCTTTACACAGAGAAAATAGAATCTCTAGCCTAAAGGTATGCCAAATCTAGGTGAACTTCCAAGGAAATTTGGGAGAGTCACCCAATAAAATCATGTGCCAAGAAAAAGACTCATGTCTAAATGGCTTAAAAAATCATGAATCTAGTGCCAATAATTCTTAGCACACTTACAAAACTAGAAAATATGCAAGAAAGACTCTAGTTGTCCATAGAAGGGGCATCTAGGATCTGGAACCCCAATGTGTTTGAGATGAGGCCCCAAGGGAATACCTTGGAAGACTAGGCACCATGCAAAATACACAATCTTGGGTTCAGTTATAGCATTCCATATAGTATCAAAGCGTTTTCTCCATTGAAAAAGAGAAGATTGCAAATGCCATCTGTGGTTTAGTGTACCCACCATCCAAAGATGAGGCGAAAGCCATCTATAGCCTAAACTTAGCTTGTAATTAGAAAAAGGAGTGGTAGGATACCACTTCCAATCAAGCCACCAAGTGTGAACAGACTAAATCCCCACTTTATGAACTAAGTGAACAGGGATGGAAGAAAGAAAAAGGTCAAAAGTCTGTTGGTCTAAACAGATAAGGTGGTACTGTACTTGCATATCTTCCCAGGTCCTAAAACTCATGGTGACCCTTGAAAAGAGGTCCTTAGGAGTTATGATGCCACATTTTAAAAAATGCAGAGCATTGGCCCCTTGAGTCTTCATGAGGGGATTACCCTAAATGGAAAATAGGCGAGACAACCAAATGTTCTACTGATTCAAGGAGAGGCCATTGCGAAATTCATCTCCAGCCCATTGAAGCTAGGGCTTAATAGCCTCCCAAGATTTTTAGATGTTCTTGATGATGAATGAGCCCTGAATGACCACGGGCTCATGCATGATGAGAAGGGTTTGGAAACCAATCCCCTTTCAAGCAGGCTCGTTGATAGGAAAGCTAGAAGAAATGCAGTGCAGAACTAGACTCTTCCAAGCTTCATCTCCTAAAATAGCCCTAATAATCCATTTTTCACAAAGAGCAAGGCCTTGTTTCTAAATGGAAAGCAAGCCAAGACCACCAGACTCTTTTGGGAGACAACAAAAATCCCAAGCCACTCTATGGAAGCCATGGTGATTAGAACTAGAGGCCCAGAGAAAATCCCTGAACAATCTTTCTAGCTTCATGTAAGAAGCTTTGGATGGAGCCTAGTAGGAGGAGTAATACACATGAGTGGCCTCCAGAATCTTTTAGCAAATCTAGAATTTTCTAGTGAGGGAGAGTGGCTTTGTGATCCAGTAGTCAAGCTTTTTGCTAATCTTGGCAAGCATGACTTTCCAAAGTTCCACAGGCGACACTTAGAATGCAAAAGGAATGCCAAGAAAGAGAAAGATTTTCCTGTGAGCAACCCATTTCTACACAAACTAGCTGAGCCAAGGTGAAGCTAGCAAAAATGACTGACAGAAGCAGAGTGTTTTATGCCATTGAATGGTAGAACTAAAGGCTTGACAAAAGGTGTCCAGGCAACTTAAAACATTATTGATGCTTTCTTCATCCTCTAAAAGAGTAAGAAAAGAATCATAAGCAAAGTGTCCATTAACTAATTGGGAGGATGATTCAAGCAAGGAAATGCCACAAACTAGTCCTGAGGACATAGAATGTGCAAGTAAATAGCTAAAACCTTCCGTAGCAAGGACATAAAGTGCAAGAGCTAGCAGACAACCTTACCTAATGGAATGTAAAAGTCCAAAAGCCTTAGATTGTGAATTATTGATGGTAATGCAAGCATTAGCATATCCAAAGAGCATCTCCATGGACTGAAGGAAATTGGGGCCAAACCCAGAGCCTGGAGCATAACCAGGATGAAAGGCCATTCAATGTGATCATAGGCTTTAGAAAAATCTATCTTTAAAGAGATAGCCTTCTGATTGGACTTGTGAGCCCATTCCATTCCCTCCTAGGTAGCAATGATGTTGTCAAGAATATATCTAGACTTGATGAGTCCAGTTTGCTCTAGCCACACAATTAAGGGAAACACGTGCCTAATTTTGAGAGAGAGTGCCTTGGCAATAATCTTATAAGACACATTTAGAAGGGTGGTGGGTCTCCAATTGCATATGTCCTCTGGATCACTGGCTTTAGGTATGAATTTGATATTTCCTTTGTTTATAATGGCTCTTAAGCTTTTAGAATGATAGGCTTCAAGATATACTTTGTGCATATCAGGACCTATATGCTCCTAGAGGTGTTTGTAGAATTTACAAGGAAATCCATCACACCTAGGGGACTTGTCATCTGCCATGGAGTAGACCACCTCTTTAAGGTCTTAGAGGGAAAGAAGTTTCTCACAAAAAGCACGTTGCTCAACTACTAAGCGATTTGGAGTAATAGAAATACACTTTCTGAGAGCTTCCTCTTGAGCAACCGAATTTCCCTACAAAGCAAACACGTTCTCATAGTGATGAAAAAATGCTTGTAGGATGGCAGGGAGACTAGACAGAACAACATTTCCTTGTTTGATCTTTTTAATCCCAACATTGGTATGACGAGTGTGAAGAGCCTGAAAAAACTCCTTCGAGGCTTTGTTGCCAACCTCCAACTAGTGGAGATAGGCTTTGATCTGGGCTCCCCGAGTAGCATAATTATCAGCAATTTGTTTGTCATGGCAAAGCTTGGCAAGCTAAATTTGTAAGTCCACATCAAAAGGGTTGAGGGTAAGGGCCTTAGAGGCTTTTTTGAGGGCAAGCATGTTGACTTCATATGATCATTTGCAGAACATAGCCAAATGTCGCCCATAAATGCATAGGAACTGAGCAATTCTGTTAATGGCATTATTCCACCATTGAATCCATCCCCTTTGAGAATATGGACTTGGCTCTAAGTTTTAGACATGTAGGATGTGTGAAATGGTGGAAGCATGCATCAACACAGACATGTTGAGGAAGAATTGAGACTTGGCCACCTTTGGGATAGCTATTTGCCAAGAAATGACAAAATAAATGGGATAGTGGTTAGATAACGTCACATCTAGCAGGGGAATGATAGGTAGATCTCGATCCTTAGCAAAAGAGAAAAAAGAATACGCATTGATCATAGCATGATTGAGGCATTTTAATATGCAATTAGAGCTAGCTTGAAAGTTGGGCCAAGTGTGCCAAACCCCACTATCCTGGCGGTAGTTGGTATTGGGATAAAAAAGGCCCAATTTATTGCACATGTAATACCAAGCTTGTCTTTTCCCTTCTATCCAGTGAAAAGGTAGAATTTCATCTTTTTCAAAGGCCACTTCAACCATATTAAAGTCCCCACACATGACCCAAGTACCTGGAGGCAAGTTGTCAGCCAGCCAGACCCACATCTGGGATCTTTCTACAACATCATTGGAAGCATAAACATTAATGACTCCAAAAGAATGATTTTTAATGGAAAGAAAAAGCCAAATAATTCTATATGTGGGGTTAGAACTAGGTGAAATAATAGTAGAATGAAGGCGAGGTGACAGGAGAGTAACTACACCACTTCGACCAGCTTTGTGCTGGGAGGAAAACATCACACCATCTTGCCAAATTACACGGCATGCCGAAGAAAGCATAAAACCAAAAATTTTAACTTCTTGCAGATAGATAAAATCTAAATTACCAAGTCTATGATGGACATCCCAAACATAGTACTTTATAGGGAGGTTCGTGAGACCTCAAACATTCAATGATAGGAAGTTCATGAGAACTCTTCCAAATCATCTTCATCCTCAAGAGAGGAGTAACTATTCTAAAAGAAGGTAGAAACATGGTTGAAGTTACATAGAAAACCCTTTGGACTTACAGCCTGATGTTTCACCTTTGGTATCTCCACACATCCAAGAGGACTGCAAAAATGTTGCATCAAAAGTGGTGCTATGGAAGAAGCAACAAGATGAGTATGCACACCAGCCAAGGTAGAAGCCTTGGCGGCTGCCTTTATCCCCTACATGTCAGCAAGTTTTGAAATCTACAAAACTCTAGGAGCAGTTCCTTTGTCCACCACTTGCGTCCCTACACTGGCTGGAATTGACGCTTCTATGGGGATAGGAGGAACTGCGGTGACTACAACATAGGACTGCTTGGGGGACAAGGGATTCAAGGGAGCCTTGCCCTTATGCCCAATAGTAACCCATTCTTCTTTTTTCCCTTCCACCTATTTGATAGGTGCTTCTTTAGGTGTGGGCTTGACCCTAGGCATAGCCAAAGGGCAGTCCTTGATCTTGTGTCCTATGGATTGGCACCTATAACAGGTGTTGGGAAGATTCAAGTAAAGCACCTTCTGGGAGAAGGTTTGAGTCCTAATCTAAATTTCTACAAAATCCTTAAGATCCTTGGAAAGATCCACCTCGACACAAATGCACTATTGCAGGTGAGCATTAAAAATTTTCTTAGGCTCCTTGGTGACAATTTTTCCAAGGGCTTTGGCAATGGACTCAATGAAAGGCTAGCATGGTAGGTGTAAACCTAGGAACTCGACCCACACAGGAACCCTAAGCTTTTTATCATTTGAGGCTGTAAAGTCTCATGACCATTTTTGAAAAACAAGCAAAGAAGAATGCACAGACCAAGGTTTGTTGTTAAAGACTGCATCTACTTGTGATGGGTTAGCAAAGTGAAATTTAAAAAAACCTTGTTAACCCATTCTCAGAGCATAGCTTTAGGAGGAGTCCTACCCACAAAATAACCTATCAAGGTGTTCTATTCTAACCAATGACATGCAACATCAAGTTCTTGCAGTGAAGGATAATATCAGGATTACCTTGTGAAAAACCTTCAGGAAAAATTTGCATAGGCATTTGTTTTGTGGTAGCACCATGGTAGACCGAAGCAGCAGCGTGAACACCAGAAACAACTAGTTCACCGCTAGCCAGAGCCATTATATCCTAGCCTAAAAAACTCCCATAGTAAATGTTGTGTGATAAGTGGTTCTTACTGAAAGAAAGTTTAGATGAAAAGTCGTACATAGAAAATTGAAAGTTTGCATCAAAATGCAATTTTTGATTGACTAATTAAGCACACAACAAGGAAAAATTGTGGCCTCAGAAGGTACAACTTATATATCAAAGAATTGTTTTAATTGAGAGCAATTGTATTTGTGTGTTTAATATGAGCAACTTGACAATAATTTGGGTGTGCTACCAGCAATTAACATTTCTTAAGATTGACTGGTTGTCTTGAAAGTCACCATCCTTAAACATAAATTTATTTAGTATTTCTTCCTAAAGACAGAGAATAAATATATGGAATAAATTCTCAAAAAAGCTTATTTTCAATCAATCAATTGTGGGATATTGTAGCATTATTAAAGTAGGATTGAGAAATGAATATATGATGAAAGTGATTTGTCTTGTGATAATTTCAATGAAGGAGTTTCAGCTAGTCCTTTAAAGTTTATATAGGTTCTAATTTCTTAAAAATCTAAGGTAGATGTCATTCACTGGACTATCTTTCTCTTGTTTTTGTATTGTGATTGGGTAAAATGAAGATTAAAGAAGATCAAATATAAAACAAAAGTTAAAAAGAATTAGTTAATAAAATAAAGTCAAAGAAAGTATTGCTAATACTTATTTTGAAAGTATATGCAAGTTAAAAAAAGTTTAGTTCTTCCATTTTTCCTCTATGTAGAGTAAAAATAATTCCCTTGCATATAATCCCTTTTTTAAACTATGGGAACTTTCATAGAGAGACCACTTTCTAGAGCTTTTATCAATCTACATATTTTAATCTAGAAGATTAACATCTAAATGAATCATAGTTTACTTTATGATTTGTTTTAAAATTCTAGAAGGATCATGTGATGGGAGTTGATAATTAGTATTATATTATGGTAAGTGAAGAAGCGGCCATTGTGGATTGCACATATTAAGTTTGGAGAAGTTATTATATGAGTATGAATGGGAAGAAATAGTTTCCTTAGTTAATACTCAATTGGTACTTAGTATTTGTAGGTGTTTTCCTCTATTCAAGGGAGGACGTTTGCCTTATTTGAGTGCACAAGCATTTATATCCTTCAAACATTCAAAATGAAAACGATTCTTTAATTTTTGTCAATCTGTTACTTACATGGACCATACTGATTTTATTCAATTCTATTGAACTTATCATTATGTGCTTACTTTAAAAATATTTAATGCTTTATCAATTAGCAATCAAAATAAATCCTTTATTTATACTCCATTTCTTATTGCAATTGCAAGTGGAAATGTAGATAGCTTAAGGGTTAAAAATTTGGTTTACTAACTATTATGACTTCAAATTGGACTAAGTTATCACATTTAAACACATATGGCTCTATTTTTAATAGGTTACAATAATATTATTAGAGAAAAAACTAATCATGCATTTTGACAATAGCATTATATATAGGAAAAAAATCCATTTCAGGATCTTTGAAAGCCACCTTATGTCACAACACAACCTATGATGTAGGAGCATCTTGGATTTAGAGAAATCTTGCATCAACCAAAAGAAATTATGTTTCCAATTTATGCTTATTTGTACATAGCCTGGAAGATCAATCCAATGATTATTCATATCCTCAAAGTAGCAATTGTGATTATTGAAAAATATTTAGGACCTATCTTGGATCATGTTCCTAGATTCATAGCTTATTTAGATCTGTGTTGCTCAAGTTACTATTTATTCTTTCTCATGTAGCTTGTTCTTTATTGTTCTTGGACATGATCATGGAAATAAGATTCATATGGAGATCTATGGCTTATGATCTTTGGTGGCACATCTATATTTTTAGATCATGTGAGGACCTAAATCTAGAACTACAAGCTCTCAAATGGTTTATGTGAAGATAAAGAAACCAATTATCAAAAGAAAAAAAATGGATTGAAGTTGTTCTAATAAGTGAAACAAAAATATTAATAAGCTTGAGGTTCCTCTATTCAATCAAAGAATTTAAGAGTGGCAATTGAAGAAAAAGTAAAATACAACCTTTCTCAATTTAACGGTTATAAATTTATCCAATATATCAAGTAGATAGATTTCTATAAGTGACCAAAAAAGATTTCTATAAGGAAGGCAAATAGGAGGGTCTTAGCTACAAATTTAAGGGTCTTAGGAGTGTGAATTTTGATATTATACTTTCAAAGTACTATATAAATAACTTAATAAATAATAAGCCTTAGTTTACTTAGCATAAAACTACAAATTAAGAGCACTCGAATACCTTCTAAGATACCGACATTTGATGTCAATGGACACTACTAAGTATTATATTAAAAATCAACTACTATAGCATATAATATCTTGATTGTAATTTCCTTCTCATTTTATTGGTAATATTTTTGAAGTACAATATTATATTTGCATTGTGATCCCCCATCATTTCACCGCATCCCAATTTTTTATCCACAGTCCCCACCCCTCACATTCTCCAATCTGAAACACTGAGGAACATAGTAAATAACTCATAAAATATTGGTAAGTCAAAAAAAAAAATTAAAAAAAATCTAAGGTCACTTTATACTAATGTCCAAGGGTCTATTCCCATAAACCTAATGGAGAGATTATTTAGATAACATGTAGGACTTTGAGAAAAATAGTGGACTTATATGTCTATAAAGTTGGACTCATTAGTTACTTGGTTGTCTTTGTGTGAAGGAATGGATGCTTCTATGAATTATGACCTCAATAAGTACATGGAGAATTAGGATCCTAACTAAAAATCAAGAATTTGTTAATACAACAATATAAACCAATATAATTCACCAAAGCATCATGGGAATGGGAATGGTAGTATTGCAATTCCTTATTCAAAGAAAGATGAGTGATTATGGAGTTTTGTAAGGGAAAACTCTGTAGTATTCACTAAATGGACCTCATTGATCTAACAAATAGAGAAACTAGAAAAGGATCACTTGCTAATTTTTTTTTAATGTTTATGATGCTTTCTTAATAGAATTTCCCTTATCGACACTATAAGAAACATGTAGATCATAATGCATAATTCAGTAGTGCTGAAAAGATTCTAAAGGTGTATGAGAGAGTCATTTAAATTTTAAGATACTCAGTAGATGACATTCTAAAGATGTGCATAAATTTTGTGAAAATTGGGAATTGCAAGGGACATCCAAGATGTAGGGGCAAGAGAAGGGAGTTGAAAGTAGGGATGTATCCCCATGCAAAATACTAATTTTGCAAATGGCTTAAGTTTGTCTTGGATTTTGTAGTCTTGAACACTTGGTTATTATATTTAAAATTAATATGGTATCACATTGACACCAATTTAAAAAATTCTAAACAAAAGCTGTTGACATTTGAAACTAACTTTTATTCTACAACAATTTTGATTGATATCATATTGGTTGATATCATATCTAGTAGGTTGTCTATATGTATTGGGTATTTTTAGCATAAATATTTTAGAGTATAGTTTGGTAAGGGAAACTAAAGGCCTTCTACATTTTGTGAAACATTCTATTAGAGTTGTGTGTCCAACAAGTTATGATACTCCTCACAAGAATGTTCCTCTTCCCCATGCTTTGCAATATTTTGTCTTTCCATTTGGGGGATAAAGTCATACTATAAGGAATTATAAAACTTAAGGAATGATATTTTGTCTCCATATAGGATTGTAACTAAAATCTATTGTTGTGTAACATCGAGAAGAATTTTCTTTTCCTAAAATTATGGGCAGGAGTATCTTCAGTATTGGAAGTTATTCTTAGGCTATCACAACTTGTTGAGTCATTATTTTATAGTTTGTAGAAAGCATTTGAGTCAACATGATTGGAGTCCATGAAAGTGGTAGTAAATAACTTATGGGAGTTATTGAAAGGATATCTAGAGGATTCTACTAAGTTTATATGAACGTCAGATTCTGCAAATGAAGTGATAAGGGATTTAATGAATAACTAAATGAATAACTACTTTAGCTTATTTCTACTCTCTCAGAACTTCCAAAGATATGCATTTATTTATTTATTCTTTTATTGATGTTATTTAAATTTGACATATCTTCTTTGGTGATTGGTATTATCTTCTTTCTTAACTATGGCCACCACCATTTTTCTTTTCTTTGACACTTAGAATCTAACTTAGTCTTTCTCCAATACATTGATTATAGAAGAATTATTTCAAAATAAATCATGTTTTTTCTTGAAGTTGAGTGTGCTATTTCCTTCAGGTGATTATTCAACGTGTTCATTCATGTCAATCTTCATATTTGTATAACAAATGATTTGAACCAATAAATCTTGAGATGTCCATTAGACTAGCGATTGAAAATGTTTTTTGCATGTTTTGATATATACCCAGAGTCATTAGTGAAAGGGTGGGGAATTCTCTCATTTTTCATGGAGCTAATCTTTAGTGATGTCGAAGCACATCATGGTTTTAAGTCACATAGGACTAAAAGTGTCAATCTTTAGTGTTGTAGAGACCTTGGCATCAATTTCTTTAATGTTGCAAAAGTTTTCACCTATGATAGGACTAAAGAAATAATGCTACAGGTCATTTGTGAGCTAGGTTGGAAGCAATTAGATCATTTCATTGACAACATCGAGGCTTCTCTCAAGTGCCTCAAAATGAAGTATATTGTTTGGGTCTGATGTCTTCTCAACTGTGTGGCACCCAATAGATTTCTGAATCCTAGTAGACTTCCAAGTGACTTTTCATGATTGGCCCACGCAATGAGCAACCTGAGAGACTAGTATAGCCAAGCTTCTAAGACTAGATGGGATGTTTGTCACCAATTGTAGCCTTCTTTATATACTCTAATGGGATAGAATTGGTCTGTCATGAGTCAAGATTAAGGTGTGGTATGACAAAGATAAAGCATTAGATGATGAATTAAATCAAGAAGTTCTAGTGATCATGCATTTTCATTTTCTTTAGAGGAGATCATAGAAGTCATCTTTTATGAGTCATTCACAATTTATTATGTATAAAGTGTGCATTTTTGAGGAAGTTTGCAAGGGGCCTATACGACTTGAGGTAATTTTGTTTAATTTTCTTTGATGATATCATCTTGCAAATAATTTAATCATTAGATTATAATTTCAAATTGAATCATTACTGAGGTTTTATGAGTACTCTTCATTTAAAGGTCTCAACTCCATCTTTCAGTATCTATCTTTTCGATATTTGTAATAACCTTAATCTTGAGTAGTGTAGTCAATTATTTTCATGATAATAAGTAAGTTTAGAAAAAGTGTTTGAAACTAAAAGAAGCTCATAAATCAAGGGTGATAGAAGGTGAAAGTAATTTGATCTTATTTTCCAATAATGGTTTCTCATTAGATCAATTTATTCTTGGAATAGTTTAACAATGAGTGCTATAGTGGCACTTATGATTTGTTTGTTTCTATTTTTAGTGCTATAGTGCAAATGTTATATTGGTGTAGATCTCTTATATAGAATATCAATTATGATAGATTCAAGATTATTTTTTTAATCTCTTTCTTGAGAGCCCGACTTTGCATCTAGGCCAAGAGACGTTGTGCGTGTCTTTAATAGTGAAGCCTGATCTTCCAAAATCTTAGCTAGGTCATAGTAGTAGGGGCATAGCCCCTTTACATCATTTGAGTTGAGTGAATGTGAGTTGTGATGGAGAAGAAGATAGCAAGGAGTTGATGAGTTGGAAATCTGGAAGGGCTTTACAGATATCTAAGCTTTGCAGATATCTATAATTTGGTATAGATTAAATCAACCATGTAACTAATATTTTATTGTAGATTGAATCAACCAATCTTAATATTTTATACCAAACATATATATATATATGATCTATAAAATAGTACTTGTTGTAATAGTTAAAGAGATATAAGATTTCAATTGAGAACTTATAGTATAAGGTCGTAGCCATGGAGATCAACAATTGACATGGAAATCAGAGATCAACTATTATTAAGTCAAGAGGGCATTTGCGAAGGATGAATGTGCACCATGAGAGCTTCTCAAATGAATAACATAGTAGTGTTCAAAATGGGCTTTCAAGAAACAAAACAAAATATATATGTGGGCTTAACTAGTGAGAAAATTATTAAAGTTTCCTACGACTATTTTGATACCAAAAAACTTCCCTCCAAATGGGGCCTATTAATTGGGAATCCAATTCTTTATATATTTTACTAAATAATTAACACTTAGCATTGTTTAATGATATTAACTATATTTTTATTATAATAAATTATCAATATTTTTAACTATATTTTTATTTATAAGTTATTAATTATTAATTCTATTTACATTCTTTAATTTTTAAATTGTCGTTTATCTTTAATTTTTTAATTAAAATTTATTTAAATTTGTATAATTTATAATATAAAATATTGTGACATCTAATTAAATCATGATATTGCTATCAATTGTGTAGTTCTTGGGTCAAACTTATTGAGCCATGTTTCATGAGTAGCAGTTCAAGAACCCATTTCTCATGAGAATGAATGGAACACATGGCACTCATTACATATCATTATTATCATTAAAATGAATATTTGTTCAACTCATAAATGGTTATAAAAAGTTTGATTATGTTTCACATGGATTGGACTACTAAGATAATTGCAATGTTTATGAATGAGCTTTAAAATAACTAAATTTGGAAGCTTTTGTATCTTAAAAAGATTAATTCCCTATAGGAATCATTTGGAAAACATATATTTGGATTTTTTTTTAAATAATTATTTTCTTATTTTCTTATTAAAGGTCATAGTGTGTCAACAAGGGCATTCTATTGTAGTAATTATTTCTAAACTAAGAATTAGATTCCTATTACATATATGAAGAATATTGAATTTATTCTCAATGCAATGTCAAATATCAACTACATATATGTTTGGGTGACTAATTATTAGTGACTAAGTATTTAGTCATTTATTTGGTAGTTTATTTAATAACTTTTATTTGGTTGATCTTGTGATTTTACCCGGTGACTAAATTAGTCACATATTTGGTCACCTATAGTTGTAAACTGCAAAGAAATAATAGAATTTCATTAGTTTTAGTTACGTGACTAAAATTTTAAGTCACGTAGTCACATATTTATCAAAATGTACTAGTGTATTATCATCTCAATCTTTGTCAATGATGTGTGAAATTCTACATTCTCTATCAATTTTGACATGCTATCAATGCATAAAGTAGCATATGATAATAAAATTTTAGTCCCTCCCATTGAAGCACTCTATCTTTGTGACAATAATATTCCATATTGAGGAGGAATGTCTATAACTAATATGTTCATTGTATTACAAGTAGTGATTGTCATTACACTAAAAGATTGACCAATTAATGCATGATACAACCACCAAATTGATAGAACTTATAGGAGGTGGTTAATCCACTTTGTTAACCATGTAAGGTATGTTGGACCATTACCAACAATCTCCCTCCCTATGTCACTCACTACCCCTGTGGAAGCAAACATGTGACAAAGCTCTAATACCGCTTTTTACAATTAGTTGTTTCTATTGCACCAAAAGAGTGACCAGTTAAAGATTGATACAATCACTAGGCTTATAGAATTTGCATGAGGTGGTTAAGCCATGTTGTGAACCATGAGAGGGATTTTGGCCCACTATAAACACATTATCATAACTTTGTGAGGAAATACAACTAGATTTTAAGTCAAAGATTTTATTGTTCCTTTGACAAACACTTCTCTTCAATCAATTGCTAGACATCTTCCTTTTGGAATGTTAAACTTTAATTCCATGAATTCCATAATCTTAAGTATCATCATAGTTTTTGATACTCCCAAGTCTATCATGCAATTCTTCAAAAAAATTCCATTAATAATCATAGTAAAAAAGAAAGGCTATATACTACCTAAATAAGCATTTATAGTGTTGTCTAAATAAATTTAGGGTGTTAGAATATTTATAATAATTGAGAGGAGTGGTGAATAAGTTATCCAAGGTCTAGATATACCAATTGAACAAGAAAACACTTAAACAATTATAGATCTTATCATTCCATTTCTCGGTCTCTACTGTAAACTATTTGCAACATTAGTTAGCTATCTACTATTCTTAAAATAATAGACTTGCAAAATGTAAATTTAAATCAATAAAGCATCCTAATAACATCCACACAAGTTTGACACTAGGATCTAACATAGAAACCCATTTTGGGAAAAATCACCAAAAACACTCCTATTAAAGGTTATAATAGACACTATTAAATGTGTCTGTGTTAAAGGATTTAATCACCTTATTAGGAGTGACCTTGTTAGAGGACTTTAGAACATTTCATTATAATGTCACCCAATTAAAGGATTTACATAGACTGTTAAGTCCTTATGAATGTTAGGTCAACCTTGATTAAAGGATTTCAAATATTGTTCACAATAGTTAGAAAGTAACAGCAAGATTGATCTATTAAGTACAACTCTCTTTGCATGTTCATATCTCTATTTAGCTCCTAATACTAATTCATTGGTTGGACTCCATTGTCATCTCAATCTCAGATTTGTTTGGCAACCCTTCACGAAATCACCATTCACTTCTTCTTAACTCAATTAAGCCTTCTACTTAGATTTTCCTGTCAACAACATCAGTAACAACTCCAACACTCTGGAAATCCTTTGCACAAAAAACCTCTCTGCCCATATACTTTCTATAGAAAGTTCTCCTCTATACCTCTTTAAATAGGTATTTCTAATATTTTTTCGCTTAATAAACACAATAGATCTTATGGTTCATGATTTAATCCATCATATATAATGTATCTAATCACCATTATGTTTATCTCTTCTTTTCTAGAAACTTCTCCTTGAATTCATCTCTTAGATCATTTACCTAATCCTCTCCTAAAATTTAGTGATCGAACTAATTGATCCTTATCTTCAACACATTTTCCATATCCCAAGAAATTAACTTATTTGGTGGGAAATTACGATTCCTAACAAATAGTTAAAATCTCATTCCTTGGCCACCACTAAGTTTTGACACTCAGACATCACTAAGTTACTTGGTTATTATAAAAATTCTTGCTTGGTATCAATACTATTAATCAATTAATACTAATTCTTGGTCAACACATAATTTACTCAACACTTACTATGGCTTGGTGACACTAGCATCACTTGACACGTTTATCAAAATTCCTTAGTATTTTACTCTATTACTCGGTCAAGCCTACACAAGTGATCTATATTTTCTCACACTTTCAAGACTTGAACATTACCATATTCTCCTCTATCAACATGATTTAAACAATCACTTTGTCTTGTCAAAGTCTAACTAATCAAATTTCCATTTGTGGTTTCCTCTTCATAACTCAACCTTTCCTCTAGGTGCTTTTTTTAAGAACAACCTCTAAAATCCTCTTCATCAATCAAATAGATATGGTATTTAGATCAAATAGAAAAATTTCTCACCAACAGATTTGACATCAATAACGACACAACAATTGTTACAATTGTAGTTTCTAACAAACTCCATCTTTGGCTTTGATAGAAACAACTCAACAAAAATATTTGTAGAAATAATTTAGGTTACTATACAATCCAAAATTTGTATAGACTTTGAGTAACACGTTCAATGTATCAGATCTTTTATATTAATATCCTTAGTTTAATTCTAATGCATATCTCTAACTTGGTAACACCTCTTAAAATTTTATGAACTCCCTCTAAGTAATCACTCCCTATTACTTAAGATGTCTCTACTAGCATCTAATTTCTCCCTCTTGGATATTCTCTCCCACTATATTCATAATTTTTTGTTAGCTTGCATGAATAATCTCTCCCTCTTTGAAGATAGTCTCTCCCTCTTTAATATCTATAATAATTTATGCAATCTCTCCCTCTTTGACAACAATCCCAAAGACACTATCTCTAGCTCATACATATTGACTATGTAGATAATTGTATGTCAGGTTTGAATTTGTCACATGACTGATATGTTATATTGTTCTTCTTCTTCTTCACTACTACCTTAGGCAACTCCTAAAGTAGAACTATCTGCATCAATGTGTAAGATAGTTTGATCAACACATTTGATGCAATGCTTCTCTGTATCTTAAGTAGCTTTGCCTAGGAGGATCACCCCCAATTTACCTCTAAGATATTCATGAGCGTCCTTAGGTAAAGCTTTAGTGAATATGTCAACAATTTTCTCTTTTGTGTTCACATATTCCAATTTCACTTCTTTGTCTTGAAGTAGCTCTCTCAAGTAATGATACTTGATAGCAATGTTCTTTGTCTTTGTGTGTATAATAGGGTTCTTTGATATATTAATTGCTCTTATGTTATCACAATAGATAACCATTGGATCAATAATCCCTTCCTTCATACCTTTCAACAATTGTTTGATCCAAATAATATTTGAACAATTTATTATTGTTGCCACATACTCAGCTTCAACTATTGATAGGGAAATGTAGTTCTACTTCTTGCTTGTCCATAAAATTAGTCTCTTTCCTAGAAAGAATGCATCACCACTTGTTACTTTCATGTCATCAACATTTCCTACCCAATCAAAAATTAGCAAATACCTTTAGTTCAAACTTATCATTCTTCTTGTAATACAATCTATAGTCTTCCATTCCTTTTAGATATTTTAGTATTCTCTTTACTACCATCATATGATTGTCCTTAGGATTTGCTGAAAATCTAGATACTATCCCAAAAACAAATGCAATATCTAGTATTCTATGAGCAATATATTATAGTTTACCAATCATTGACCTGTATTGTGTCTGGTTCACATTAGTAGAATTATCATTCTTAGATAGTTTGTGTTCAATTACCATAGGTGTACCCATTGGTTTAGAATCTTCCATACCAGAAAATTTTAGTATCTCCTTGATATATTTGGATTGAGTAATGAAGATACCTTTCTTCATTTGATATACTTGTAAACCAACAAAGAATTTGATCTCCCTAAACATTGACATTTCAAATTCCTTCTTCATTTCATCATAACAAAGTTTAACATAATTCTTCCTTTTGTCCAAGTATGACATCATCAATAAAAAATTTAGATAACAATACCTCATTGTTCTTTCTAGTCTTCAAATATAGATTGATGTTATCATTTGTCCTTGTAAAACCAATCTTCACCAAATAATTATGCACTCTTTCATCTCATGCTCTAGGAGCTTATTCTAAACCATATGAATCTTTGTGCAACTTGCATACCACAATCTTCTTGTTAGAACCCACAAATCCTTCAAGCTTATCTATGTATACTTCTTTTTCTATTATCTCATTTAGAAATGCATATTTTACATCCATTTGATATACCTTGAATCTTTTATAAGAATAATATGCAAGAAGTGTTCTTACTCCTAATCTTGCTACAGGGGAAAATGTTTCTCCATAGTCAACACCTTTCTCTTTTGCATATCATTTGCATACTAGTTTATCTTTATTCCTTGTGACTTCACCTTTCTCATTCAACTTGTTCCCGAAAACCCACTTTGTTCCAATAACATTTTTTTTTCTAGGTCCAGGTCTAGAGACCATTTTTTGTTCTTTTCAATATATTCAACTTCTTTACTCATAGCTTGTATCCAATATTCATTCTCCAAAGCATCTTTCATAGATTTGGGCTCAAACTCACAAATGAAGCATGTATGACTCCTGAGTCTTTTTCTTTCCATAACACTAGACTCCTTATCTCCATTTTATTTTTTTGTATCATGATGTCTTCTCACATATTTTCCTAACATAGGCTCTTTCCTTCTTTTTTCTTCAATAGGTTCATCTTGAAAAATAATTTCAAGCTCATTATCTCTTTCTTGTTTAGGTTCAAGTTTAGGTTCTACATGCTCAACATTCCCTTTTAGTCATTTGGCTTCCCCTTTCTATGATTCAACATTATTTATTTGTTGCTTGACACCCACAATTTGTTACTCAACAACTGACTATTGCAACTTAGCATTCTTAGTCTACTAGGGATCTGCAACTTTGATTTTTGTTCAAGTGGAGCACTTGGAGCACTATCATTCACATATATGAATGAGTTGTAATCTTCCAGTTATGTCTTACGTTCAACTTCATTTTTCTTTGTATGTTCATCAACTTTCACATTTGCACTTTCCACAACTTTGTTAGTGTTAGAGTTCAAACACTTTTAAGCTTTTCTCTTGGTGGAATATCCTAAGAATATACCTTCATCACTATTAGCTTCAAAATTTCCATTCTCGTTTTCTTTAAGTATGTAACATTTTCTTCTAGAAACTTTGAAATATTTTACATTAGGTGCATAACCATACCATAATTAAAAAGGTGTAGCATTTGTACCTTTCTTGACTTGCACTCTATTAAGAGTATAAATAGTTGTACTTACAACTTCTCTCCAATATTTTTGTGACACATTCTTCTCCATCATTAATGGTCTATCACAATCCATGATTGATCTATTTATCCTTTTAGTTATTCCATTCTAAGGAGGGGTACTTGGTGTAGATATCTATATTTTGATTCCTATGTCATTGCAGCATATGTTGAAATCATTTGAAATGAATTCACCACCTTTGTCAAATCTCAAAAACTTCATAATCTTCCCTTTTTCCTTTTCAACTCTAGCCAACTACCACTTAAACAATTAAAACACATCAAAATTTTCTCTAAGAAACATCACAGTCATCATTCTAGAGTAGTCATCAACAAATAGAATGAAATATTTGTCTCCACAATAGCTTTTAACTCTAATAGGTCCACATAAATTAGTGTGAACCAATTCCAAAATGTCATCAGATGAATATGTTTTTCTTTTGAAACTAGACTTTTTCATTTTTCCAAATTGAAATTGTTTACACATAACATTGTTAGGTTTCTTCATTTTAGGCAAACCTCTTACCCTTGTCATTTTACTAATGCTAACCAAATTGTCAAAGTTTACATGACATAACCTTTTGTGTCATAACCAAATATCTTCATGTTGTGCAAGTAAACATTTCTCATCAAATAAACCTAGGTAGAATAAGTTACCTCTTGTTTGATCACCACTTCCAATCAATTTACCCTCAACATCAAATATTTTTGCCTTTCTATGATAAAATTCAACTCTATAACCTAATTTGTTTAACTGTCAAACACTCAACAAGTTATAGTTAAGTCCTTCAACCTTGTTAAAATTGTCACCTTTAATTTTATTAGTTAGTTGAATTATCCCTTTACCTTTCACAAGACATGGAACATCATTACCAAATTTAACACAACCACCCCTGTATGGTCCCATGTCCTCAAATTTACTTCTATCAACATTCACATGATTAGAGAAACTACTATCAATTATACATCTATTACTTTTGTTCACATAAGAGATTAAAGCATTTTTATCATCTTCATCAAAAGCTTCTTTCATAGCAACATAGACTACCTCTTCATCATTACTTTAAAATTAACTATCAAATTTTTCTTTGGCAATATAACAAGATTTCTTACATTTTTCCTTGTAGTGCTTGTTCTTCTTGAAGTCGCGATCATCTATTCTTCCTTTGTACTTGATCTCGTTTCTTTCATCCTTGTCCTCTCTGTTAGGAGACCTTGCATCAATATGACCAACCTTGTTGCATGAAAAATAGATTATGGGAAGTTTATCTTTGTATTTTCCTTTGCCTCTTCCAAATCTCCTAGCTATCAGTGCCTCAAGTTCATCAATTTCATTATCAAAAGTATTACTATCATTTTTCACTAGTTTTCCCTTTCCTTTCTTGCTAAGAACTAGTTGTGATTTAAAATAAGATTCAATTTAAGTAGTAGGAGTGTAATTATCAATGTTGGAATAATTAAGAATAACTGAGGGGTGGGGGTTGGGGCGGGGGGAGGGGGTGAATCAGTTATCCAAGGTACAAATGTATAAATGAAACTTTTCACAACTTAGTGAACCCATAAATCATTCATACCCATGGATGCATCCATGAGATTATGTAATCACTAAAACTTTTATGTTACTGTCAAATCAACTTGCAGAAATGTAAAGCATGAAACATAACAGATTCATCAACACACTTGACACAATTATGTATGTGGAAACCCAATTTGGGAAAAAACCACCAGTAACATGCTACTCTTTTTCACTCTTCCAAAGTGATGCGCTATAAAAGGTCAACCCTGTTAAAAGTTACAATACACAATG
Source organism: Cupressus sempervirens (assembly GCA_028749045.1). Taxonomy (NCBI): domain Eukaryota; kingdom Viridiplantae; phylum Streptophyta; class Pinopsida; order Cupressales; family Cupressaceae; genus Cupressus; species Cupressus sempervirens. The sequence continues at coordinate 397,416,904 of CM053791.1, read as the reverse complement.
TTAAATGTGACCTAGTTAAGGGATTTCAATCACCCTATTAGAAATGAGCCTTGTTAGAGGACTTTAAGCCATTCACTTGGAATGCCACCTGATTAAAGGATTTACAAATGACTATTAGGTCCACCTTAATCCTAAGGATTTACCCTAGAATAATATAATTATTAGAGAGTAACAATAGAGCTTTGATTTGATACAACTTACAACTTCTCTTGCAGATTATAGATCTCCATTTTGTCCTCAATTCTACTTAGCCTTCATAGTTTGTAGCTCTGACAGCTTGTTCGCCCTTCAAGCATTCATCTCCTTAAGCCTTCTTTCTTATATCCCATTGCAAACTCTTCTCTTAGGTCACTTGATAAAGCAAAACCCTGAAATCCTTCTCTTCTTTAGGTTCTTGCACATAACAACTTTTGCTTCATGACTAGACATTCCTATAAATAGGAAATTAGGATATTTTCCCACTCATTTTCTATAATCAAAATTAGAGTTTGGATGGATTAGGTAGGATACAATGTATCTACCCCATATCTTGTATCTCTTCCAAAAATTTCTCCTAGAATTCATTTGAATTTTCCTCAAAAATGGTTTACATCAAATTCTGTGCCACCAGCTCATCAACCTTATCTTCCTCTTGATTCAAAAGTTTCAATAAAACAAAATTGTTGGTTTAGATTTGGTGAATCTTTGATCTTTAACATAATGTAGCAGCTTGACATTATCAACCTTCTGATGCTCAACACATACTACATTGCTTGACATTAATTGTAAAATCACTCGATATCAACTAAATTTATGATGCTCGGCATCAACTAAACTTTACTTGGCATCAACTATCTTACTTGGCATCCACTAGAGATTTCTTTTACTTGGCTCCAACTGAATTTTTTCTCGGCTTGCACTGACTTTGCTCGGCACCTACTATCCACTTGGTCAAGCTTGGTAGAAACTTTGTGTTATATGTTCTTCTAAACTTTCTTAGTGTATCTAGCCTTTCTAACCTTAAGTAGATTATCAATACATCATGTCATCATTTTCTTAACTAATCCTTGTACTTCATTACATAATCATAACTCAACCTTTCCTCTAGATGCTATTTTTACTTCTTATTGATCAAATCCTCTTCATCAATCAACTAAGTGATAGTACTTGAATCTTATAAGCAATTGTCTTACCATCAAATAACATGTTTGACATCAGTGAAAAAATAATGATTAAAACACATAGTCTTCTTCAACAATTGCCCTCTTTTAATAATCTCTCTTAGCAATGATCTTTTCAATCATATCTCAACAATCAAAATTTGACATTTCAAAAGTAGTGAGCATACCAATTACACCTTCTAGAGTTAGGTCATTACCTGGTGTACATCTTAGTTCTTTTAGTAAAAAAACCCTAATGTCATAAATAGGAAGTAGAGCTCTCAATACCTTGCTAATTATTGTTTCATCTTCAATCTTGCATTTAGCTCCTCTAATAGCATTGACAACTTCTTTGATTCTTGTGCAATACTGCACTATATTCTCACCTTCTGCCATCCTCATTTCATCAAACTTACCTATCAAACTTTCTAATTTGGCTCTCAAGACATTGTCATCTCCTCCATATGAAGTCTATAGTTTATCCCATAATTCCTTTCAGTTATTGCATTCCTTTAGCTCATCAAACTCAACATAGCTTAGGACTAAAGAAATCGCCAAAACTGACATATTATGTTCTTACTTTTCTTTTAGTTGTTTAGCAGTTAGAGGGACTATTGTTATGTCCACATACGCACTCTCTAGAAAATCCAATGCAACATCACCAATACTAGCTATATATAGTCTCATCAACTTCTATCATGCAGGAAAATTTTCTTTGTTCAACTTTGGTACCTCTCTTTTGTATGCATGATCTTTAGCTTTGAGTACCTTCAAACTTCTCTCTACAAACACCAATGTTTTGATACCAATTATTAGAATATATAGAATAATTGAGAGGGGGAGGGGGGGGTGAATCAGTTATCCAAGGTCTAGATGTACTAATTGAACAAGAAAACACTTAAATTATTTCAGATCCTAACATTCCAATTCTTGATCTTTACTCTAAACTATTTGCAACATTAGTTGGTAGTCCATTGTTCTTAAAATAACATACTTGCATAATGTAAACTTAAATCAATAAAGCATCTTAATAACATCCACACAAGTTTGACACTAGGATTTAAAGTGGAAACCTATTTTGGGAAAAACCACTAGTAACATGTCACAAATTTTCACTCTTTCAAAGTGATCCCTATTAGGAGCCAATCCTATTAAAGGTTACAATACACACTCTTAAATTTGATCTCTTCATTAAAAGGTCTTTGCAGTAAAATTAAACTCTCTAATTGTTTAACATTGCATAATTTATCATTGATGTTGCATTTTTTATTAGTAACAAAATTCTAGATGGTATGATTCAACTCTCTATATCCAATCAAACACATCTAAATCTATAGATTCACTATCATAACACTCCCCCCCTTCCCCAACATAACTAGTGATCATTAATAAATATACTTCTTCAATAGTCACATCTCCTTGCATATCTTGGGTTTCTCCAATTGAGATTAATTAGGAAACTACACAATAGGTAAATATGACATGATTTAAAAGCCATACACCAAGGAATATCCTCATTAAAATTTATTTCTTCTTTTCCAAAGGGTTAGGATTTATCTAATCCTTTTTATTCCTTTATGGTTGTTGAACAGGCTTTCCATCCTCCCACTATGTATTGTAAGGATAATTCTACAACCTAGGACATCTATTAGAGTGTTAAACTATAGTTTAACTTATTTGATACCCTTTTAATTCTCTTCTATATATCCTTTTAGGTACTGATTACCTTTTCCCTTTTATCTACCTCTTTGAGCTTTGAGGCAAATGAATTTTTTTTTTAATCCATTATTTTCTTGAACAATGTTGGTTAACAACTTGTTCTCCTATTTTATTTAATAATCTAACTCTTTTAATGCTCAGTGGCTTGGAGAAACAAAGGATATTACTAACAAATGGGTCAATGTATGTGTTTTATTGTTACCCTTTGAATTACAAGGTATAGCTCCCTTAAGAGTTGCAATGATGGGAAATGAATATGTCTTTATTAGATAAGAAGTTTTGATAGAATAAGATCTTAACCTAAGAGAAGTAAAGGCTAACCAAACTAGTTCTAGATACAAATAATTTAGGTAAAATTTATTGGGACAACCTATCACACTCAATGGAATGACTATAGTAAGTTATCTTGAGATTTTCTGACTCTTGCCTCTATTCTAAATGCAACTTAATCATCTAAATACAAAAGAAGAAAGGAAGGAGAGATGTACATGATGGGAAAATGGAATTACTTTAACTATTAGAATTAGATGAAATGGAATCCAATAAGTTGTTTATATATTCATCCACATTTATTCTTCAATTCTCAATGAAACAAATTTTAATATACCATGGAATAAACAAGAGGAGAAGTATAATCATATGTGAAAAAGTAAATGGAATTACTTATACTATAAATACTAGGGTGAAATGGAATCCATGAGGTGATCATAAAATCACATGTAATCATCCTTCAACTCTCAATGCAAAACTAATCTATTGAATAGGAAAAAAAATGTGAAGAGCAAATTAGGTAAATGGAATTATAGATCTATTCCAACCTTTGTATTATCAAAAGAAATTACATTTCTAGTTTTTTGTCATCCTTCCATTATGGCAAAGTAACAATCATATAATAGGAATAAAACATGAAATTATTTTATATGGTATGGACATGTAACATCTTCCCATAGATGATCCTAATGTCATGTTGCTTTTGAAACACATAGTGACTATTTATCTTCATACTCTTTTAGGAACCCTGTGTTAATCTGTGTTTCTTCATATTCTATTGTTTGGTGACATATCCATATAATTTGAATTCCAATGATCACTGCAAGTTTGAATTCTAGCCATTGATCTCAAATTAATGATCATGATTAAAACATAATAATGGTTTTTATTTTTTATTTGTGGCTTCTTTTTATTCACATGATATCTTCTTTTGATGCGATGATGCGATCAATATATTTTTGATGTTTCATTGGGTTAACTCAAGGTTTCATCTAACCCCTTGCATACATGCAAACACCTATTATCAATCCTTCAAATCTTCAACCCTAGGTTATGATTAACCCTTTGAAACCATGTGACCTTTAGTCTTTTCATAGCTTCACTACTTTAACTCATGATTTATCTTCAACCCTTGCAACCATGTGATCTTTGACTTTTTGTTGCTTCACTATGTTAACTACAGGTTATCCTTAATCACTTGCAAATGCATGACTAGCATTGATCTCTTAGATCTAGTTAACTCTTTATTTTGTTATGCAATGCGGGTCCATTTTCTCCATGTGTCATGTTGTTTTATCTATGCACCATTACAACTTAGATTTCCATCAATTAGCATTGACTTGTGATCATGTGATCATTTCATACTTAACTGTCAATATCACTTTTTTGCATGCTTGCATATTGATCTTGAATGCTAGCATTAACTTGAGCGATGTTATGATCACTATCATGACTTAATTGTTAAATGTTTTTGCATTTTGGTAACATTATTCTGATGTTAGCTTTAACTACGAGTGAATTGTGAATTTTTTTTTATTTAACTATTTCTTTTCATTGCAGTTTTGCAACTTGAACCTTTAACTCATTTCATAACCTTATGAAGTTGTGCATGCTTGATTTCATCCTTTCATAAATCTAACCTTAGGTTATGACTAACCACTTATGATGTTGTGAACATTGTCAATCTGCTCTTCATGTAATGGCCAAGAATCCACTTCTAACAATGATTGAATTTTCAATTGACCAATGATATGCATTCTTTCTGTTGATGGACTCTTCTGGTCATGCATGTGGGGCATTGATACAAATTGATTTCTCTACATTCTAAGCTCAATTACTTGAATTGTTTCATTGAGATGTGATTACTACAAATGTTTATCTTCAAAATCCCTCTGAATTGTAAATGATGAATCATTAAAACTTATAGACCTTCTTCTCATCAAGGAGACACTTATGACTTCCCACCAAAACCTATATCACCTAGCCTTTGACCAGTGCAATGCTTACATGATTTCCCACATAGGTTAGCTTGAAAGGGGATGATGAGAAGAGAGGTCATTCTAAAGGTATTATAGACATGGACTCAAATATGATATTAACTTGACTGCAACCCAGAGCAAAAGGAATAGAACCAAAAACTAGGCAATAGTTGGCTTTGTTTGGGGATTTAAGTATGACAATGCTTGAAAGAACCTTAGCAATCTTTGGTTTCACACGACAAGGTGACAACTTGGCAACCAAAAGAACAAAATAATCTAGAAAAGTAACAACAACTAACTAAGAAAGCTAGCAACTAAGCTAAATCAAAATGCATGATAGAAAGACCTATCGAACTAGCCACAATGAAAGGGTTACCTACTTCCAATTTTGTATTTGATACAACTTCAAATCCTGCCCATTATAAGAATATGGCAGGATTTCTCTAGTGGGATATGCCAACTTGAAAGAGTTATTCTAGTTCACTTGCATGATTTGAAATGGTCCTTTCCACAAAGATTGAAACTTAGAGTGCATCCCTCTTGGTTTGTGTCTTTTATCCCATAGTAAGACAAAATCAACTTCTATAAATTTCCTAGGCCTTGCTCTTTTATCAAAAAACTTCTTGACTCTTCCTTGGTGTTCAGTGATTATGTCAACCATTTCTTCTCTTTCTTCCTGTAGATTGGTGAGATACAAAATTCTCTTTTCAAATCCATCTTTGAAAACATCCTCTTCAACCACAATCTTTGATTTATATGTATTAAGCTCCAAAGGTAATGGAAAGTTAGCTTCTAGTCCATAAACTAACTCAAAAAGTGAGATACCAATGGCTCTTTTAGATGTGGTTTTTTCAGCCCATAAAGCATCATGTATCTTCTTGTGCCAACATTTTTATTATCTGAGACCAATTTCTTTGAGATGTTAACCAATTTTTATTACTAGATTCAACCTACCCATTTCCTTAAGGGAAATAATCAAAGGAATGACCAACTTGAATACCATTATCATAATAAAATTCAACAATTTATGAAGAATAAAATTAAGATATGTTATCCATTACCAATTTCACAGGTACTCCAAACTTGACCAATATATATTTTTTGAGAGATTCACATACCATGTATGATGAAGTCTTCTTCGTTGGTTTGGCTTCTACCCATTTATTGAAATAATCTATGGCAGTTAAGATATAAGAATTTCCTTGGTTGGAAGGAGGATTAATTGGGACTATAAAATCTAAACCCCATTGATGAAAAAGAGGTTCAATCACCACTGGGCTAAGAGGCAAGGAAACTAGCTGAGGTTTACTGGTAAACATCTTGCATTTCTCACAATTAGAAACCCACTTATATGCATCCTTAAACATATTAGGCCAATAGTAACATTGTCTCAAAATTTTAAATGCAGTGACAATGCTAGACAAATTTCCTCCACATGCTCCATCATGGAAAGATCTTAACAACTTCACCTGTTGTTCTTTATCAACACATCTAAGGAATGTGTCATCAATAACTTTCCTATACAATACATCATCATGAATTACATACTTTAAGGCCTTGATTTTAGGTCCCTCCTTTTCTTAGTAGTAAATCCATCAGGGTACTCACCATATGTCAGAAAGTATGTGATATTTGAAAACCAAGGATCTTGAATACTTACCATGAGAACCTTTGGAGAATCTTCCTCTTCAACTTGTTGATCTTTTGCCAAGGCCTTACAAAGTGCATTTCCTCCTACAATTTTGGTTGGCCCAATCTCAGTATCATACTCTTGGACCTTTGCTATCCAAACTCCTCTGTTATTACAACCAACATATTATTGTGTCAAAATACTTTTCACTTTAGGAGCTAGGACATGTATCACTAAATGAGAATGTAAAATATAAAACTTGGAATTCTTAAAAGCTCTCACCATTGCAAATGTATGTTTCTCCATTTGTGAGTATTTCAATTCCTAATTCTTCAATGGCATACTCATGAAAGCAATTGGGGCTTGTATTCCTTTTTTTTTTTATGCATCAATATGGCTAACATGGTATGTTCTAATGCATAACAATATATGATGAATTGTTTGGTGTAGTTTGGATGGACAAGAATAGGGACTTTGGCAATGACACCTTTGATATATTCATAATCTTTTTTCCCAATATCACTCCATTTGAAAGTTTTAATACCCTTCATCATATCTACCATACACTTGACTATTTTAGAGAAATTAGGCACAAACCTTCTTAAGAAGTTTACCTAGCCAAAGAAAGACTTTACTCTAGTATTTCTCAATGGAAGACTTAATTGCTGAATGACTTTAACTCTGTCTAGATTGATTTTCACCCCTTCCTAAGAAACAATGTGACCAAGTAGTTTACCTTCTATTACATAGAATACTGACTTCTTTGGATTCAATGAGACACCATGATCTCTACATCTTTGTACTACTCTTTCTAAGTCTATGACATGTTCTTCTATTCTCTTAGAAAAGACTATTAAATCGTTTAGGCACACAACAATGATTTTATCCTTCAAATCACCAAAAGCCAAATTCATTGCATGTTTGAATGTTGCACCTACATTAATTAAGCCAAAAGGCATCCTATGATATATAAATGTACCCCATGGTGTGGTGAAGGTTGTTTTGAACTGGTCTGCCTCATCTTCTTGAATTTGATTATACCCTAAAAAGCCATCTAATAGGGACATCATCTCTAACCTTGCAATAGTCTGCAAGAGATTATCTACATTGGGGAGTACAAAGTTATCTTTAAGAGAATCTTGATTTAGATTTTTGAAATCCACACAAATCCTTATCTCTCCATTCTTCCTCCTTACTAGCACAATGTTAGCTACCCAAGTAGAGTGATGGAAAGGATATATGATCCTAACGTGCAACATTTTATCAATATCCTTGAAGATTACTCCTTCAGCTATAGGGTTATAGTTCCTTTCTTTCTATTTGAATATTGTTGCTCTTAGCTTAAGGGGTATTTCATGTTTAAATTTCAAATCCATGAATTTTTTAAGATCTTAATAGCTCCAAGAAAATACATCTTGATATTCAACAAGTAATTTCTTAATTTCTACCCTCTCCTTTTGTGTGCAACACTTTCCTATGTTTATCATTTTTGGATTTATTTATGTCCCTATATTAATTCCATCATACTCACCATAGAATTTTCCTTTCTTATCTATTTCTATCTTAATGTATGCATCATTACTATCAAAGATCTTTTCCAAAGAAATGAGATGAGGTGGAATCGTGTTACCTTTCAATTAGATCATATCTAGATCTAATTTCTTTTTGTCATTTGTTACTAGATCACCACTTGAATTAGTGCTTCCTTCAAAATATAAACGTTCAAAAGTTTCTTCCCCTTCAATGAATTGTTGTATGTGTTTTTTTATCTTCAAACACTTGCCAAGAATCTTCATTATCAGGAACATTGGGCCTAAATAAAACTTCCACTTTATGGGTTTGATCTTTAAAATTAGGATGTGGTAGGAGAAAAGATGTAGAAACTGCCAAAGAATCAGCTCTTGAATTGAATTCCCTTGGTACTGCTATAATTGAGAAAGCATCCAAAATCTCAATTTCACCCCACACCTTATTATGATAGTTTCTTAATCTTGGGTTCTTTACTACATATTGATTTTTCACTTGCCTTACCATAATTTTGCATCTCCTTGAGCTTTGGGTATCTTGACTCCTTTTTTGTTGTTGTAATTATACCAAGGAGAAGGGTTTCATACTCTATATTATTGTTAGTATTTTTGAAATCTAAATTTTATGCTAAACAAGTTGTTTCCCCACTAAGTGATGTCAAAATCACTTCTGCACCTGAATTGAAATTAGCACAATTGTCATTAAATTCCAAAGTCTATAATTGTTCACCATTAGTTATTTTGCTCCTAGTTCTTCTTGAATATTAGGGGTATTAGAAAATAGCATATAGTTAGCAAACTAAATTTATTGATATAAGGTTTGAGACCTAGGATCATCTGATTTTAGGACTGTGAACTTTGGCTTTTCTTTTGGTTCTAATTTCTTTTTCTTATTCCCAATTGAAATAATAGCATAGGACCACTCTAGTTTTATATCTCCCCCATGTCTTTACAAAAAATTCTACTCATGAGCATTCCATAACTTGTAGGGATGTCTAATACTAAGATGGTAATTTTTATCCTTTTAGAAGGATAGGCAACTAGAGAAATTTGAGCATCCTTTGTTTGTCCAAGCAAGGGTGCTTGTTTTGCATCCATAGAGTAACAATGACCAAAGGTTTTAGTCAATGGAAGACCTAGAGATTTAGCTATAGAGGTAGGCATTATATTATCAGAAGCCCCTAAATCTATTATGCAATTACTTAACCTATTTCTATTGATAAACAAGGAAATGTTCAAAGGATATGATTTTTTATTTGGAGAGGTAGCTAAGACAATAGACTCTTCTTTTTGAAACAACTTAGGTAAGGAAAGGTATTCATTAGTTAAAGAGGTTCCACTAGTACTAACTTTGTTTTGATGATCAACATTAGCATTAATACTAACATGCCCTCCATCTTTATTATTACATTTCTCAACTAACCGTTGTAGTTGATCAGGATTAGAGTTTAAGTAATCTAGTGGAGATGTTTGAATTCTCACCTCTTTATAGTATTGTACTATATCAAAGGAATTAGATGAATTAATTTTGTTCTCCTTTTGTGAAGTTGAAGGTTTCATGCCACTGCCTTTATCTTCTTTGTTTGATGATGCATGATTTTTAGTAGGGACTGAATTAGAGGTTTGATTCCTATTCTTTTGACTTCTAGTTATTACTATCATCTAAGGTCCATCTAGTGTTGCAAAATAGTCACCTTCAATTTTTGATGTTGATTCATACTCCAAATAAAAGTTTTCAGAGATGCTATTAGGAATATGATCATCTTCACTTTTTGTATATTCCACTATTTGTTCTTTATTGTCCACCATCTAATTATAGCCAATCATGTTAGCACACATATCTCCATCGCGATCTACTCTTAAGTGAAAAGTACACATTTTATGTATCTTTGGAGCAACCTCAATTACTAACCTCTATTGAATAGGTGGTATTTGCATAGTCTTACCTCCATTTGGATGTCTGGAACCTTCTTGATAAGGTTGATGAAAAGAATGAGCAAGCCTATTGATTTGTTTCTTCAATGAAATGACCTCATTACATAACTTTTGGAGCATGGATTCTATGTTATTTGAAGTGCTAGCAACATTGCCCATGGTTCCAAATTGAATTTCCGTCTTCCATTTACCAGAGGCTATCATGTCATCTTCCATCTCCATAGCTAGCATTTGGGAATGTTATAAGTTTTCTATATTTGCTCTTCTAATTTGATGTCCCAAATTAGGAGGCATAGAGCTAATGTAGAAGGTCTTCTTATTGTCATCTATTGGTGCACTTGTAGTAGGTATTCTCTTGATAAGTTTATTGAACTTTGCATTAAAATCCCTCATAGAAACTGATGGTTCTTTCTTGATTTATGCCAATTGTAACAACAACACTTGTGCATCTTCTATATTTTTGTAGCATTCTTCAAACTTTTGTTTCATGTGATTCCAATCTGTGATGCACCTTGTAGGTATATCTTGAAACTAATCAACAACATTATCTACAAGGGTATCCACAAACATCCTGACAACCACATCTTCATGTTGAGGATTCACCACACCACAAGCTTTATGAAAAACACTTAGGTGTTGTTCTGCAAAGATGGTGCCATCACCATTGAATCTTAGGAAATTATTTCTTGATGATATGGGAAAATCATTATTAGATGCAAGGGTGAGAGGACAAATTGTATTTCCCCAAGGAAATGCCATAGCTACTAGTATAATGTTATGATTAGTTTGGAAAGTAACTAAAATAGGACGTGTTGCACCAATCAACAAAAAAACATCAAAAGTAGGAGGAATAGAAGTTCTAGCAATAGGAGAAGAAGAAGATTGACTTCTTGATCTAATAAGAACAAATATACGAAATTTATTTTTCTTGAAGTTTCTCAGCCAGAGATTCCCTTACAAGTGCTCTTCCCTTTCTACAAATATCTTCTAGAATAGGAAAGTTGGCATTCTTGAGTTCTTTGTATATTGTGTCAATCCTTCTTCTTTCCTTGGCACTCCTAGTATACTTGGAATCCATGATGTATCAAATGCTTAGAAAATGGTGTTTTGAGTTTATCTTAACCCTAGTGATCAAAGAAACTTTACCAGTCTTCAACTTTGAGTTAATTTCACTTTTCTAGCAAGTTGAGGTTGTAAAAACTAGTATTAGTTTCTTATGGAAAACACCTTACTTCCACAAGACCTATCTTGCAACTCTCTCTCTCTCTCTCTCTCTCTCTCTCTCTCTCTCTCTCTCTCTCTAAATATATATATATATATATATATATGGAATTATAGTGCAAACTAATATGAAGTAAAATTATTTAGATCTTCCATTCAGAATTCTCCATAGTAGAGTCACCAAAAATTGTTGGTTAACAACTTGTTCTCCTATTTGATGTTATTATCTGACTCTTTTAATGCCCAATGTCTTGGATAAAAAAGAGGATGTTACCAAAAAATGGGTCAGTGTATGTGTTCTATCACTACCCTCTGAATTACAAGGTACAACTCCCTTAAGACTTGCAATGATGTGCAATGAATATGTCTTTATTAAATCATAAGTTTTCATAGGATAAGCTCTTAACTTGAGAGAAGTAAAGGCTAACCAAACTACTTATAGACACAAACAATTTAGGAAAAATATATTGGGACAACCAATCGCACTCAATGGAATAACTATAGTAGGTTATATTCAGATTTTCTAACTCTTACTCCTATTCTAAATGCAAAAGAGGAAAGGAAGGAGAGATGTACATGATGGGCAAATGGAATTTGTTTAACTATTAGACTTAGATGAAATGAAATGCAACAAGTTACTAATAGATTCATCCACATTTATTATTCAATTCCCAATTAAACTAATTTTTACATGTCATGGAATAAACAAGAGGAGAAGCATAATGTGAAAAAGTAAATGGAATTAATTATACTGTAATACTAGGGTGAAATGGAATCCATGAGGTGATCATAGAATCACATGTAATAGTCCTTCAACTCTCAATGCAAAACTAACCTATTGAATGGGCAACAAAACATTAAGAGCAAATTAGGTAAATGGAATTACAGAGCCAATTCACTATCAAGTTTTTCGACCTTTGTATTAACAAAAGAATTTATAGTTATAGTTTTTTGTCATCCTTTCATTCTAGAAGAGTAATGGTCATATAATATAAATAAAACATGAAATGATCATTAATCTATAGCATGGTATGGACATGTCACATCTTCTCATTGATGATGCTAATGTCATATCACTTTTGAAACACACAGTGACTGTTTATCTTCATACTCTTTCAAGAACACTATGTTAATCTTTGTTTCTTCATATTCTATTATTTGGTGCCACATCCATATAATTTGAATTCCAATAATCACTACAAGTTTGAATTTTAGCCATTGATCTCAAATTAATGATCATGATTAAAACATATTAATTCTCTTTATTTTTCCTCATGACTTCTTGTTATTCACACGATATCTTCTTTTGATGTGACGATGTGATTAATAGATTTTTGTTGTTTCACTAAGTTAACTCAAGGTTTCATATAACCATTGCAAACATGAGAACACCTATTATTTCTCTTTCATAGCTTCAACCCCAAGTTACGATTAACCCTTTACGACCATGCAATCTTTAGTCCTCTTGTAGTTTTGCTACTTCAAATCATGATTTATCTTTAACCCTTGCAATCATGCAATCTTTGAATTTTTTTTGCTTTGCTATGTTAACTGTAGGTTATCCTTAATCACTTGCAAATGCATGACTACTGTTGATCTTTTAGATTTGATGACCAGGAGTGAAGATCTTAACTCTTTGTTTTGTTCTGAAATGTGGGTCCACTTGCTCTACATGTCATGGTTTTTCTCTGTGCACCATCACAACTTAGATTTTCGTCAATTACCACTGACCTATGATCATGTGATCATTTCATACTTAACTTTCAATATCACTGATGCAACAACAAGCGGCATAAGTCTTCAAACAACAAGGAATGCTAGAAGTTCTCAAATCCCTCAACACCCAAAGTGAAGGGTCCTAGTCCAAAATACCTATCACAAGTATAGAGATGGGCTTAAAGGAAGGTTATCACAACCCCAAAAGTCAAGGTAACCTAATCACTAGGTCTACCAAAGTTCTAAGCACCAAAAACTCAAAGTGCACTAATTGATTCCCTTAGCAAAAGAGGGATCAAACCCCAAAAACTAGATACAAGGACCAGGGGTGGCCTAAAATCACTGATATGGCCTATTTAGGTCTTACTCCACATGAATCAATGATTTTTTCCATCAAAGACAACTTATAACATCAAGTTGCTTTGAAAACCAATGATTTGGCTTGTAGCTCTTCCTAGAATGGAAATGAGGCATAAGTTTGAATATCCTCAAACAACATGGTGACTTGGCCAAAGATCTAGATACCATTTTAGGTTTTATAAAACATGCCAAAGCACCCTTGAATGGAGAAGAGCAAAGGTTGTTGTTGTTGCAACATTAGACCAGATTTGAAGGCCTAATTAGGGCTCCATTTACATTGCAAGTGTACTTGATACAATAGAGAAACACAATCCAACCATGGGAACATGTGGGGTTATGTAAGAGTAACAAGAATCCATGGTTTTAGCCTCTGGTGAATCCAAAAATACACACTAGGAAGGCTTGTTGTAAATGTTAATTAGTGTACTCATGAAGATGCACACCTAGGGTATGGTGGCAAACCCAAGTCCTTGCATTTTCTAGAAAAAAAACTTGAAAAATATAAAATTAAATGGATACACCTTTCATTCCACCAAAGGGTGTCAGATTCCCATGGTGGAATGTATCAAAATGACCTAGCCCTAGCAAAGTGTTGATTTCTAGGCTAAATCCTAGGCAACAAGCAAGAAAATTCAATAACTTTCAAACTAGGAATGATCAAAACATGAGATTTAATGAAAAAAAAAGTAGATAAAATTCTCCAACTTCTAGAACCATTGGAACATGCCCACTCATCCATAAAATTTTGTACACAGGCATGGAACACATGTTTTTGTGAGGAAAAGTGTTGATTTATATTGATTTGAGTGCCAAATTTAAAAGTATGCTCCTACCATCGGCCTATAAGGTTTTGTAGGAATTTTCCAATGGTTACATGGCTAGTTCAAACTACCTAGCCATTTGGATGAATATTTTTAGTGTATTTGACAACTTTTTGCAAAGTTCCTTAAAAATTGCTGACAACTTTTGAGTAATTTTCACAATTTTTCCAAAAATGCAAACCTAGAGACCAAACTTGGTCTAGACCTTAAAAAAGTGATCCAAGATGGATATAGATATTAAAAAAAATTAAAAACCTCTAATCCTATGCATTTTTAGGCTCATTGATCATATTTGTCCTTAGTTACCCAAGGGCTCATAATTATGCCTAATCCTAGAACTAGGCCTTACAACTGGATCAATGTGCCAAACTATCCTAAATGAACTATTTAGGATCCTTAGGTGCCTTCTTTGATGAGCCTAGAGTAGGTGCTCCTACACCAATCACTTTTTTCATGCTCACATCTTGATTTTGAACACTATCATTAACCTAAGTGATGTTGCAATCACTACCACGACTTAACTATTATATGTTTTTTGCATCTTTGCAGCATTATTCTAAAGTTAGCTTTAACTATGTGAAAAATTTCAATTTTTTTTTGATTTATATCTTTCTTTTAATCTCAATTTTTCAACTTGAACTTTTAACTCATTTCATAACCTTGTGAAGCTGCACATGCTTGATTTCCCTCTTTTGCAAAGCTAACCTTAGGTTATGATTAACCACTTGTGCATTATGAACACTTTATATCTACTCTTCATGTAATATCTAGGAATCTTCTTCTAACAATGATTGAATTTTCAACTAAGAAATGACATGCATTCTTTCTTCTTATTGACTTTTCCACTCATCCATGTAGACTGCTGATACAAATTGATTTCTCTAAATTTTGAGGTCAATCACTTGAGTTCTTTCATTGAGATGTGATTACTACAAATGTGTATATTCAAAATCCCTCTAAATATGTAAATCATGAATCATTAAAACTTACAGACCTTCTTCTTATTAAGGAGATGTTTACGACTTCCTACCAAAACCTATATCACCTAGCCTTTGACCAGTGCAATACTTACATGATTTCTCGCATAGGTTAGCTTGAAAGGGGATGATGAGAAGAGAGGTCATCCTAAATGGATTCTAGACATGGACTCAAATTGGACATTGATTTGACTAAAAACTAGAGCAAAAGGAACAGGATTGAAAATTGGGCAACAAACAACTTAGGGTCTTCTCTTCTTTTGATCTTACAAGAATCTCTTCTATTAATTTCAATATTTATAAGCATTCTAAATGAATCCCTAAAAGTCTAAGGATCACTATATGAAGGTATGCTATATTTTTATTACATGCATTGAAATAAATTATAAAGGATACATTTTATTCTAACCTCAAGATCTGAAACAACTTATGCATGGCCTTTTGGGATCCAATGTTAAATTCAGTCACAACCTCGTTAGGTAGACTTCTTGGTATTGTTGAATTCATTCATCATGAAAATTGTATTTTTATAATCACCATACTTCTCCTTGAAACACTTTTCAAACTCCTCCCAAGAACCAATTCTTGATACTGTTGAGCTGTCGTTTTACACGATGCTAAAAGGCAGGAATTCTTACGAATCCCTCTCTTGAAAAACTAATTTTGTGAATCACCTCCAAGGTTCTGAGCGATCTTGTGACCTAGTAGAATCCAACCAGTTGAAAATAAATGTGAATTTTCATGAGGAGGCCTTTGCTGGTTCATTTTGACTTCAAATGAAATGAAGAATCTACACACTATTTCAAAAACAACACACAAAAAGAACTATGTTTTTTTATTTTTACATTTTTTATGAATGCAATCTAACAATGTAGCTAGCATGAAATCCTATCCTAACAAGGGGGTTAATAAAACAAATAACAATAACTTTAAAACAAATGACATGAAATTCAAAGCAAATAACATAAAATTGAAATCAAAACAGACATAAGCTATAGAAAACAACACATCGGCGAGTTAAGCTTTCAAAGAAATTGGTAGGTAACCAATGAAAGTAGGAGCAATGCTTCCTCAATTCCACTGATGCAATCATCTATGAGAAAATTAGTAATCATATGATATTTCACTCTTTATCAAATCATAAGGCCATAGAAAGTGCACTTATGCAAGACAAAAAGTTATGTAGGTACAATTTGGTGATTTCTTCTCGAGCTAGATACGCTAGTGGAATTCGTCAAACTGTATAAAACACCAAAACTAAAATATCACAACCAAAAATAAAGAAATAAACTATTTGCTCAATCACAATTCCATGAACAAAATTCACAAAAATATGACACATTCAGGCAAGAATCACTACACTAAAAATGTGAGCACCAATAGCATAATTTTATTGCAAAATAACGGCAGCCACAATTACATGTTACAATGGAGTATTTATAAGAAATCATCTCCTCAATTTGTGTTGAGAGTGAGAGATATCTTCATGCAATAAAATTCTTTTCAAATAATAAAACAAACTAATTATATACAAAATAACTATCTAACTAGTGCTTAGTAGGACTCCATCCATTTTATATTCATTAATTGGATGCATGAACCTTTACATGTCAAAAACAAAGAAATTATGAGAGAAGAAAGAATGAGAAAGCTCTGAATTGAAGTGGAAGTGTCTAGGAGTGACAAAAATGGAAGTTGATCCTTCACAAGGTGTTTGTCAGAGTTAAACTACCATCAGAATGCATTTCTAATGCATGGAAAGCTCTATTTTTGAAATTGGCAGTTAACTATCAGTGGAACTTTTTTGAACATGCGCACCTATAGAGCTGCGAACTTGCGTACCTATGGAGCTACGCTCCTCAAAATGGTCAAAAATCTAAATTTTTTACTGAGTGTCAAAATTGAAATTCTGGCACTTGGGTTTTTTTCTTCTTCACCCCAAAGCTATGTTTGGATGTTTGCCCTTGAATTTCTCTATAATCTCAGTAATTTTAGCTGCATCCAATAAATCCAAAGCCTCATATTTTTCCTTGTCCTTTTTTCTGTAATTGTCTACCTTTATTTGGGTGTCAACAAAATCCCCAAGTTTGGTATCCAATTCTAACAATTCTTCTTCAGTTCTAAAGGCTTGTCTGATGTCCTCATCATCAACAACTTCCACAAAAATCTTCCTAAAATTCTCTACCACTGTCTCTACAGGTAACAACTTTTCTTGTTCCTCATCTTCAAAAATATCCAAGCAAGCATCACTGTAGTGTTTCTCTGCTTCCAAATTCACTCTTGGGCTTGGTCCTTGAGCTGATG
This sequence comes from Cupressus sempervirens, assembly GCA_028749045.1. Taxonomy (NCBI): domain Eukaryota; kingdom Viridiplantae; phylum Streptophyta; class Pinopsida; order Cupressales; family Cupressaceae; genus Cupressus; species Cupressus sempervirens. The sequence goes on along the minus strand of CM053791.1, from coordinate 397,399,307 downwards.
AATTTCCTCATGTAATGTTTCCATTACTTTATTGCTATTTGCTATTTTCTCTATCTAATCATCAATCATATCTAACTCTTCTCCTATATATAAATCAATCAAAATTAGGTACCTTTGCCCCTTTATGGCTTATAGAGTTTGTAAATTCTTACTCCAGGCCCTTACTTCATCCATAATACTGAAGTTCTATTTCAAAATCGTTATGACTTTATTCATGTTCTCCTGTGTAGCATGTAGTAACTTCAAATTTCCTGTGATAATCAGAATACATTTCTCCTCAAAACTTTCCTACCACTGCTGATAGGCTTTTAAAAATGGATCCATATGCAAAGCTCCCTCTTCTCTAAGAGAGGTATTCAATGTGTCCTTGGGGTGCTCAAGATTAAGAGGACCAACCACTTTGACCAAATATCCCTTTAGGATCTCGATCTGCCTTTGAAGTGTTTGGAGTTTGACCTCATCCTACCCCATGCTCTTTAAGACTTATTTAATTCCCATGGTCATCATTAATTAGGCTGTATCTCATGTAGGTCTCCAAAGCATTGTCTCTTTGAGTTGATAATCTTTAGGACCAAGAGTTTCTACATCCGTGTCTTCATGAGGAATGACCACTTGCACAAACAAATCTTGGTTCTGTGTATTGGTGACAAAAACAACCAGTCTTGCCTCATGTGATGGGGACTCAGGTTTATTCAAAATCTCTACAATCTCAAAAATGTCTTCCTCTGAAGCACAAAATTGAGGTTTGGTACTCATTATTTCCTTTTGGAGCCACCTTGGGATGTGCTCATTTGAAGACCTTCTTCTTGAGGATGAAGGGGTGTTTTCTAGTATCTCCTTCCCTTTATCACTCCTCCTTAGAGTTGTTTCCCTCTATGAAGGTTATTCTTCTATAGTCTCAATCTCGGTGGACCCTGTAGCTTGCACTTCAGTGTCTTGGGAAGGTGGTTGAGAATATTCCATCATTTGTCCCTCCTTTGACACTTCATTGGTTGTTGTTTGTTCAGGTTCCTCCCCCTGTGATGGTTCCTTATGAATCTTTTCCTCTTCTAAACTTTTGGGTGAAGGAGTAACCGAGCCCTTATCTACCACCGTGACTTGTAGTGGAGATGGGGGAATAATATCAGGACCCTATGAATCTATCAGCATCTAGGTCCAGTCTTCTTATTGAGGTTCACCTATAGGGGTATCCTAGATCTTATCCCCAACTAGTTATGTACCAACAAGCATAAAACCAAAATCTAACATTTTGAAAACATTATCACCTTCTACACTTTGCTCATCCACCCATTTTTGTACTTCATCTTCTGAAGAAGAGACCTCCAAGGGTCCTACTGGGGTGGATGGCAATACACACATGGTACTTCTTCTTCTTTCTTGGTCTATGATTCTGGCTAGCTAGGTTCTTTTCTGCAAGGTTAGCTACTCTTCTTCATCTGTCTCCTCTTATTTCTCCTCTTCCCCTTCTAGAATGGTCTTAGGAATAGACAGAAAAGGCACCATTCTCCTAGTCACTCTTTTCCTTTTCTTCATTTGGATTTTAATCCTCTTTTGTTTTTTGGAGGCAGAAGGGGATGTTGGCTCTTCTTTCCAAGGAGGAATGGAAACTTGCTGACTCTCTCCCTCTTTTGATTAGCTAGGCATAGAGGGAGGCAATTGAGGGTCATCCTGGACTTGGGAAGAACCAACATCCTCAGACCCTTGTATGCTTTCTTCCTATTTCTAGGGAGGTACTTGCACTTCACTTTGTTCAATTTGAATCCTTTGAGGGGAGGTCATCTTCCTTTTTTTCTTTCCCTTCCTCTCTGGAGGATGGTAGTATCCAACCAGGCGATCAAGTTGGTATATTGTCTCTAGCTAGATATGAGATTGGGCCACAAAGGTATGAATTTTAACTTTCCTCACTCTACCTTTCTCAAGGTAAGCTTGAGTGTGAAAGATTATAGTGTCAAGTTTTCTTGATCCAATCCTTGGTCATTCTGACTATATGCCTTGCCCAATGATTAATATCATCACCCTCCTCCCTATGAACCTTGGCATTCATGATGGGCGTCTCTCCTATTTTTTCTAAGTTGAACAAGGGGTGCAACAGCTCCTATGAATCCTGTTGCCTTATTTCCTCTGAAATGTCCAGTTTGAGAGCCTTCTCTCCTAGATACAAAGTCATCCTACAATAGTCCCTTATGTGGACATCATAGTCATTTGTGGCATTCATCCAATGATCTTCTATGGCATCTTCATGATGAAACTCCTTGCTAGCCAAACTCTCCACTCTCTCAATATTATCAAAATAGAGCCTAGGGGAGTTGTACTCTTCAAGAGGATAATTCTCCCATTCCCACTCAAAAGATGGAATATCTTGCTTCTATTTTACTTGATATGGTCCAATGACTAGGGGCCATGTCTAATAGGGTCTCCTTTGTCTCTTTACTCTCTCATACGTAGATTTAATCTGCTAGGAAATCTCCAATAACACCAGTTTGTCACTTGGATATCTAGAGAGCTTCTTAAAGTTCATAGTGGCACTAGCTACCCACATATATGTAAATGTCTTGAATTGGATGAAGTAGTCCCTGAGAGTTATTATCTATGCTTTTGCCTCATCGAATAACCTCTTTGTATAATCTCCCTCTATGAATCAAATAATCACAAAGATGAATACATCATTCACGATTCTATACTCCTTGCTTTGAGCCAAGAGCTTCTTCCTTACCAGCTAAGGGTAGATGATGAAAGTGTTGAGGTGGCTAGCTGTGGGTAGACCCATGACTCTCCTCAAAATAATGATGGAATATCCAATATCTTCCTTCATGTATCCCCTAGTCATGTCCACTTTCCTTGTGACCATGCCCTAAGGAGTCTTCTCAATGAGGTAGGAGGATTGAATGATTTCCATTGCCTCTTTCTGGTGTTCCCTATACCATTTTTTTTGCTACTTCATAGGAGAGTCTGATGAATTGGTCTACCCTTGGGAGGTGGAAGACCCTCTCAACATTATCAGGTTGGAGATCAAGGACCACTTCTCCTTTCATGCTCTTAACCTCTCTATCCTCAAGGACAAAGTGATGTGCTAGTCTCATAATCAATTTGGTTGATTGTATTGATACTAGATGTAAAGCTGTGCTTACCAACCCTGAATGAATTATTGAGGATACTAGTGCAGATCTTTTAGTGGGTTTGTTGCAAATTTTGAGGAATTCTTCCAAGTCTATGTGTCCCAAGTTGGTATCTCTGATTTTTGCATTATCATCTTGAAACCTTGACTTTGACAACACACCTTGGAATTTGAATACAAAGGGCTTGGGTGCCATTTTCTCTCTGGATGTGGATGCCATTTAACCTGCATTATACAAGAAAAGGTGTTTATTAGTTCAAAATAATGAAAACTTAAAAATAAAAATGCAAAAGCATTTAATTTCTTCTGCAATAAATTGTTAATGGAAAAAAGAAAAAAAAAATGAAACTAATTTATGCCTTTCTATCTATTTATCATTTTATTTTATTTTCATTTTTTGTCTATTATATATATATTATTATTATTATAATATATATATGTATATATATATATATGTATATATATATATGTGTATATATATATGTATATATATATATATGTATATATATATATGTGTATATATATATGTGTATATATATATATGTATATATATATATGTATATATATATATATATATATATATATATATATATATATATATATATATATGTATATATATATATATATATATATATATATATATATATATATATACATATATATATATATATATATATATATATATAAAGGTTTATTAAAAAAATAATGTGGGGGCAAAGCACACGTGGTGCAAACATGCATGGAGCACATGTATTATTTTGGTGTATGTGAAGTGGGATGAATGCATAGCACCACACATGGGTGGAGCATGTAGGGGCACACTGTGCGTGAGCACTGTGTGTGCGTAGGCACAGAGTACCATGTGTGCACTTGCATGATGGGTGTGGACACCACGTGTGGGCATTGCATGCCACGCGTAGGTGTGGAGCACCATGGAAGTATTGCTCACCTTGCACAGTGCACTTGCAAAAAAAATGTTTGAAAGAAATGAATAGTGGTGTGTTCGAAGGTGGGGTGTTTTATAGCCCCACCCACCTGTGGGGTGCATGGTGCACCCCTATGCGGGTGCATAAGTGCACCATGTGGACCTTGCAGGTGGTGCGCTCATGTGAGGGTATGTTTTTTTTTTTTGAATTTTACAATTTTCATGTTTTTTATTTTTTCCATTTTTCCATTTTTTTGTCCTTTCCAATTTTTTCAACTTTTTCTCTTTTTGATTTTTGACTCTAACATTTTCTTGAATCCTAAATCATGGAATGGGGTGTGTGTTGTAGAACCACAATAAATAGCCCCAGAAAAAGGAAGAAATGATGAAAGCATTTCTTCATCAGCAAACATGCTTTCAACGTGTGTCAAACATCAACCAAACTTTGAACACTTCGAGCATATCTCGAATGACTTTGCAATCAAATTTTCTAGAGTTCAAAACCTTCAATCCCAGTGTGTGATTATTGTATTCATTCCCTTCAACATCTTGGGATGTAATCTATCAAAGTTTTCAAACACCTAGGAAACAATCTTCCATTCCTCCTAGCCCATCCATTTAGAATCTTCACGAAGGTTGTTTATAAATCACTACTTGACCAGATGAGAGAATCAATTCAAGGACTCTTAGTGAGATGTCACCTTCTTTTATGCTTTTTGGAAAATTTTGAATAATTGTTCCATAATGTCGCTCTTTGTTGAAGTAATGTTTGGGATACAAGATACTTTATTTTGAAAACATTTCCTTTCTCATGTCAAATCTTTTAGAATCCTTTAGTCTTAACACCGTTCTTTTCTTTTCTTTTCTTTCTCTTTTAAAAAAAAAATCTTATGTATCCTAACTACGCTTAGACTTTGTAGCTAGGACATAAATTTCATTTCTTGGATTCAATGTTTTTTGAACATCCCTTGCATTCATCTTTTAGAACTTTTAGAAACTCTCATGCCAAATAATGATCTTAGCAACCCTTCGAGAAGACCCCTCCTATTTGAACCAATTGGAGTTTGAATTATCCCTTGTTGCCTTTAACCTTAATTTGACAACACCTAAGATGGTTGATTCTTAAGTTTGCAAAGTGTTGAGAGCTCGTTGGTTCAAAACCATAAACTTAGGATTGAAAGTCTCCCTATTTCTATAGGCAACGTCCATTGTTCAGTTGGTATAAAACACATAGTTGTCCAAATATTTTGACAAAGAAATACCCCTTCTTGAAATCAAAACCAAATAGTGGTCAGTGAAATATCTCAATATAAAATCTCAAGTGCACCTTACCCCCTGGGATTGACACAACTTAGAAAGGAAACACGCGATAGGAAAACACTCTCGCAGAAAATAAACACACTTGTGAAAAACAAAACCTAACTAATTACAAAAATAAAATATAACTAAGTGCAGAAATAAAACCTAACTATTTTTTTTTTTTTGGTTTTTTTTTAAAGGCTTCAAAATAATGTTTCAGAAATTGCCCATTTACGGGCAAGGGAAGAAATTCCCTCTATAAGGAACTGAGCCTAAAAGTATTTTCATTGAGGATTTCTGCAATCTCACAAGGACCCATCTACAAGAGTTGAAACTTAGTATGACTGCTCGGCTTTTCTTTCACCTTATCCCATAATAGAACAAGGTCAAAAATCTTGAATGACTTTATCATGGCCCTCTTGTCAAACCATCTCTTCATGATAGCTTGATGTTTAGCCATGTGCTCCAATGTAGCTATCTATTTTTTGTCCATCTCTAAAAGATTGATCAATCTAATTTGTACTTTGCTAGCATCTTTAGCATATCCACTCATGAACTTCAAAACAAGAATTCTGAGGTTGAGTGGAAATACAGGATCTTGTCCGTAAATGAGCAAGTATGGAGAAGTCCCTAAAGTGTTTTTGACTCTTACTCAATCTATCCATAGGGCATATTTGACTTGCAAATGCCAATCCCTAGGGTTCACCTTCAACAATTGTCTTATTACTATAATCAAGTTCTTGTTTATAGATTTTGATACCCCATTTCCTTGCAGGTAATAATTTGAAGAGAACTTGATAATGACTTGGTTTTCAAATGCCCATTGGGTCAAGAATGCTCATGCAAAAGTAGACCCGTTATCACACACAAGGGCAAATGGAATTCTAAATCTAGTAACCATGTGTTCTTCCAAAAAGTTTTTTACCACCTTAGAAGTGCAGTTTCTGAATGTTCCTACTTCCGTCCATTGTGTGCAGTAATCCATAGCTGTAAGAATAAATGCATGTCTAGTTGTCGATGGTGGATTAACTAGACCAATGAAATCTAGCCCCCACTTTGTGAAGGGGTACACCTCATACACTGGTTGTAATGGCATCACATATTCCTTTATCTATTAGCACTATTTTGACAAATATGGTAAGAGTGCACATGCTTGAAAGTGTCTTTGAATATCGAAGACCAAAAATAACTTGATCTTAAAATCTTGTGAGTCATTGCTTCTGCTAAACCATGTCCTATACCATACTTTTCATGAAAATGTTCTAAGACTTCTTTTGCTTCTTCACATCCTAAGAATTTTAGATAAATCCCTTCATAGTTCCTTCTATATAACTTGTTGTTTTGTAGCATGTAGGATTCACACTTCATTTTGAGTCCCCTACATTGTGAACTATTCATCCAACTTGGGCATTGATTCTACAGGAGGTAATAAATAACTTCTTGATAACAAACATCTATCACCACACCTTGACCAATATCAACTTGAGATACAATCATCTTATTATGATCATCCTTATCTATTTCAACATCAAACTTAAATTCCTTTTCATTCTCGTCTTGGTTATCAACTATCATTCTTGACAACCCTTGACCTCTAACTAAATTCATAAGTTGAATTTCAAGATCAAATTCTTTAAGTATGGCCATCCATTTACCTCTCCTTTCACCGAGTTCATTCTGCATCAAAAGCATATTTACTGCTGGATCAGGTACAATTGCATGCACTTTACTTCTTAGTATGTAATGACAAAACTTCTTCACAACTTTGATCAATGCAAAAGACTGCTTATCAAGATTTGAGTACTTCAACTCAGCATTCTTCAAAGGGCAACTAATAAAAGAGATTGGTCTTTCATATTCCTTTTCCTTCTTTTGTGTCAGGATCCTAGCACAAGAGTGCTTTGAAAAAAAAGGAATATATCTTAAAAGGCAACTCATAACTAGGACTTACTAAGACCGAAGCCATAGAAATGACCACTTTGATATCTTCAAATGATTTCTTAATCTCAGGAACCCATTCTATCTTAGCCCCCTTTTTGAGTAAATCATTAAGAGGATGAATGATTTTTGCAAATCCACTTATGAATTTTTGCACAAAATTTATCTTCCCGAATAAAGACTTGAGTTCTTTTTGACTATGGGGATGTGACAACTTTAGAATAGCTCCAATTCTATTAGGATCGATGGAGATCCCAACTTTAGGAATGATATGACCTAGGCGCTTTCCTTTAGTAACCTCGAATGAACATTTCTTGGGATTAAGGGTTATGCCATACCTACTACATCTATTGAATACCCACCTTAAATCAGCAATGTGAGTACTTTGATCTTTTGAAAAGATGGTTAAATCATCCATGTAGATGATTATACACTTATTTACTAATCCCATAAAAACTTCATCCATGGCTCGTTGAAATGCAACCCCTGCATTAATAAGTCCAAAAGACATTCTCCTATAGGCAAAAGTCCCCCATTTAGTTGTGAAAGTTGTCTTTAGTCGATCTCCTTCATCAACCATCACTTGATTATATCCTGAATATCCATCTAGGAAAGACATCATTTTTGAACCATTTATAATTTTTAGAACCTCATCAAGTGAGGGTAGAGGATAATTGTCCTTTTGAGATGTCAGGTTTAAGTTACAAAAATCAACACAAAGGTGAATCTCTCCAGTCTTCTTCCACACGGGAACCAAATTAGCCACCCATGTAGAATGGCAGATGGGGAATATAATCTTGGCATCCAGTAATTTCTTAACTTCTTTCATTATCAGTAGTTCAATGATAGGATTAACAGGCCTTTGTCTCTGTCGAAAAGGCTTCACATCTAGTTTTAATAGAATGTCATGCGTTATAATCTCAGGGTCATACATTTTTAGTTCTTTGTAGCTCCAAGCAATAAAATCTTTATACTCAGTAGGTAACTTGAGCATTTCTTCCTTTTCTTGGGTATTGCATGCTTTCCCTATCCGAACCATTCTTGAATCTTCTTTAGTTCCTAAGTTGTATTTATCACACTTCTCGATCCCCTTTTCTTGGATTGTTCTATTATTAAGTGTTGATTCATCATAGTCAAAAATGTGTTCTAACTCAATCATCCCCTTGGGGATAGTGTTAGTCATTAAATTTAGGATCCCATTTTCATCTTCAAGTTCATCATCCTTAGGCTTGTCATCTGGATTGTCATCAATTTCTTGCCCTTTAAAGTTATTATTACACATGATAAATTCAAGTATGTGTTGATCATCCTGAAAGACTTGAAAGTTTGTAATATTGTCTAGAATAGATGGGGCAGTAATCAACTCTACTAAAAATCTTTTCAACTCTATTCTTTCGACTGGTTGTAATGAGCTTGCTAAAATAGCGAGAGCATCTACAACCATGTTCTTCCTCCTTGGAATGGACCTTATGTTTAAAGCTTTAAAATCATCCAATAAATCCCATAATCTCTTCCTATAAGAAAGTAACCTTTTGTCGTTGCAAGATTATAATGATTTTACTTGCCAAATAACCAACTGAGAATCTCCTTCTATTATGAGAGCCATGACTCATTTCTCGAGTGCAAAGAGAAGTCCTCGGATCAATGCTTTGTATTCTACAACATTATTAGTGCATCTAAACTGTAATCGATATGTTGGGTAAAAGGACTCACCTTTTGGGTTAACCAATTCTATACTCACACTAGCCCCTAATTTGCATCTAGAACCATCAAAATGAAGTGTCCAAATTGGATATTTCTTGTTCTTTCTAATCTTATGTTTGTTCATTCTTAACTTCTCTTTGATCTAAGAGTTAAAAGATTGTTTCTTGGGAACCTATTGCAACTTCTCATGAGGTGGACTTGATGATCCCCTGGTGCAACATGTTGATAGAGGAAATCCATGTTTTTATTGTTTGTCTTGAATTTGTTCTATCAATTCTTTAATTTCATCTATTTTGGGTTTAGGATGAATGACAACCAAAGTCCACCCTTGGCCTTTCACGTACCATCTTCTTCTCTGAATCTTGATCATTCTTGGGGGAGGAGAATAAAAACCTCCAACATTTGAAGAGGTATCACTATATGATAAATTTAGATCTTATATTTCCTCTTCAATCTTCTCTATCGACTCTATTGAGTTTATAAGACTTTGATCTACCATAGGTCCCTTTTCTAGAATGTGCTTATCCTTGTCTTGCATCATATGTGTTAACACCTTTGTGACTGCTTCTTGGCATGATGTACATTCAAATTTAGAGTGACTAACTTTTTGTAATCAACAAAACCCTGGGAGGAGTAGGATACTAGGATTAGCTTCTTCTCCCAATCATTGCAAATTAGTCACCATGTTATGTATGAATTGTGTCACAATCTCATCCTTTGGGAGATATATATTGAATTATTTATCTTGATTGCTTGATGTTTTAGTGTGGATTGTACCAAATGCCATTACTTTGTATGAGCCCAAATTTGATTGGAGGAATTCCACCTCATTCAGAGCATTGTATTCTTTCACCATCATTTTCAATTTGGGTTCTGCATCTATGTTGATTTGATTGTTCAATCCTTACCATGGTAAACATAACTAAGTGAAATCTGTAGAAAACCATCTTCTTAGGCATTTCATCCATTCTCTACTTAGGAGCAACCCATACATCTCTAGAATGTCCACCACATGTATATCAATGACATCTTGAATCTGTGGATCGACTATCAATTGTATTCAAGCGTCTTTCAACATGCCGATGATTTTCACCTCTATTTTTTCCAACTGTATCACTATCTGGTTGGAAGGTTCAAGACTTACCCCTAACTTTTGTGCTATTGAAAATGGCATGAAATTGCATGAGGCTCCTAAATCAATTAAGCAATTATGAAGATTCTTCTCATATATCCTGATGCTAAGCAAGAACAAGGGTACTTCAACCTTATCTTTAAACATAGTGGGCATCGTTTCTGGAACATTGACTTGTTGAGTTACTATCTTTTGAGGGACCATATTCATGTTATGAGGTACCTTTGTATGATCCAGAGTCTTCATGAGTGTTTCTCCCTGTTGTGGAAATTTTGCAACATGTTAAACATGGACATATTTTCTTTGGTTCATTTCCAGTCTTTGACAGCATTATATTTTTCAGTAGACCAAGCAGGATTTTTCAATATTGTTGCTGCATTCGCTTGATTCTGATTCTATTATCCTTCATATAGTGGCCTGATTGGTGTCATATTGTTACTCGCTCTCAGATCAAGAGGAGTTGGTTGTAAAGATGGAGGAATCCCATCTGTCAAAGGTTCCTTTCTATTTCTCAAGTTATATGTATTTCAATTGTCATTGCGAAAATCAAACATCTCATCATGTTGTAGATCAAGTTCTTGACTGAATGGAAAAGAGAACTCTTCGCTGGCTGGTTGTTCTACCTACACATTCTATGTAGAATCATAGGATTCTAGTAGCATAGCATTAAATTGTATAGGAGGAGCATTGTCAATCACTTGCAAGCTTTGACTCATATCTTGATTCCCATTATAATACAAACCATCATTGTTGGGTGCATTCTGACTATCGTCATACTGATTAACATCTGCATACTGAACATTGTTATTGTTTTTGTTAGAAAGAATGCTTCCATTATTCAGTTGAGTGTTCCATTGTCCATTCTATCTTTGGAAGCCATTATTACGATCAAGAGGATTGAAATTATTTCCCCCCTTGCTATTTCTTGCATTATTGTTGTTGTTTCTATTGAAGTTCTTGTTATAATTCTAGCCATAATTGTTATTGTAAGGACCAGTGTTGCTCCTTTGGAAGTTGTTGTTTTGTCCTTGTGATAACCTTAGATGATTCAATTCATTATTCATTTGGGACATAGTCTTTTTCATTTGACCAAATTCGAAAACAAAACCATTTTTTGCTTCAACGGGTGCTGTTGCCTTTTGCTCAAAGAAGGCAACTTTTGGAGGTTCAAACCCTGGATACATTAGAGTGAGGTTTTGTAGGGTAGGTGCCTATTAAAATGGAACTAGTTTCATAGGTATGAACCAACTAGGCATTGTGGGTACTCTAGCGGGATATGTTGGCATTGATGTGACAGCTAGCACTAGAGGCATTAATCCTCCTCCATTAGGATTATCCTTAGTGAAGGTAATTGCCTCTACAAAGACTTTATCTAATGTGTCAATGTTTTCTATAGGAAGTCTTCTTAGGAAAATAACAATAAGATGATCCATATCATTCAAATAAATTTGAATAGAAACTTCAACTAGTATAGTGTATGGCGTCTCTAGCTTGCAATATGCCATATGAAAGCGATGGTTGAAGCAAGAAATTGTCTCAACTAGATCTCTTTTAATTGATATGAATTGTTAATATATCATAGCTAGGTTGATGAACATTTTGAATTGTTCTAGGAATAATTTTTCAAAAGTAACCCAATCTTTGATACATCCCAGTGGAAAATTAACGTACCAATTGAAAGCAATTTCCTGCATTGAGTAGGGGAATAAACAAAGAACCACATCCTCATTAGCAACCTACTTACAGTTCCAAATTTCTTTGAATACTTTGATGTGATCTTCGGCAGTTCATGTCTCACCAGAGATGAACTTTGGAAAAAAAATTCTTAGGATTCTTAGGAAGGTCATGGAGTGCACCTCTCAAGTTTATTGGTGAGCCAACAACATTTGTGAAAAAGGCCATCAGAGGGTTTGGATGACCTAATAGTGGTTGTTGAGGTGTAGCTATTGGAATGTGTGCTAGTCCACCAGGTGGTTGGAGTGAAGGTGGAGTTGAAGAAGATGATAAAAGTTTGAATGAAAGTGGTTGAATTTGGGGTATCCCCTTTTCACTATGTGGTTTGCAAAAGTGGGTAAGCTCAAGAAACTTGTGTGCACTTGGCAAAGACCTCAATGCTTGCTAAAAAATGGATTCTAGATAAGAACCCTCTAGTTTGCATCAATGCTAAAAAAGTGCACCTCTATAGAAGTACACTTTCTCACCACACTAAATTTTGTGCACCATAGAGTTTTGTGCACCTGCGTAGCTACAAATCTACTTACTTATAAACCTGTGCACCTATGCACCTGAATTTCTCAAAAACTTAGAAAATTTTTTGAACTTGTGTGAAGCATAGACTTTTGCAAAAAATGTAGAATTTCAAAACTTTGGCAAATTTTTTGCTTTTTTCCAAGATCTAAAAGTGCAGCCCTCCTTCTAGCGCCATTTCTATTGAGTTGTCATTTTACATGATGCTAAATGGTAGGAATTCTTGCAAATGCCTCTCTTGAAAAGTTGATTTTGTGAATCAATTCCAAGGTTTTGAGTGATCATGCGACCTATTGGAATCTACTCAGTTGAAGATAAATGTGAATGTTAATGAGTAGGCCTTTTCTAGTTTTTTTGATTTCAGATGAAATAAAGAATCTACACACTATTTCAAAAACAACACACAAAAAGAACTATGGTTTTGTATTTTCATATTTTTTATGAATGCAATCTAACAGTGCAGCTAGTATGAAATCCTAGTCTAACAAGGGGGTTAATAAAACAAATAACAAGAACTTTAAAATAAATGACATGAAATTCAAAGAAAATAACATGAAATTGAAATCCTAACAGACAAAAGCTATAAAAAACAACATGTCTGCGAGTTAAGCTTTCAAAGAAATCGGTCAGTAACCAATGAAAGTAGGAGTAGCAGTTCCTTAATTCCACTGATGCAATCGTTGGTGAGAAACATAGTAATAGTATGATATTTCACTCTTTATCAAATTGCAAGGCTAGGGAAAGTGTGCTCATGTGAGACAAAAAATTATGCAAGTACAATTTGATGATTTCTTCTTGAGCTACATATGTCAGCTGAATTCGTCAAACTGTAGCAAACACCATAACTAAAAGATTGCAAAACCAGAAACAAAGCAATAAACCTTTGGCTCAATCAAAATTCCATGAACAAAATTCACAAAAATATGACACATTTAGGCAAGAATCACTACACTCTAAATTTGAGAACCAATAGCATAATTTTATTGCAAAATAATGGTGGCCACAATTACATGTTACAATGGAGTATTTATAAGAAATCGTCTCCTCAATTTGTGTTGAGAGTGAGAGATATCTTCATGCAATAAAATTGTTTTTAAACAATAAAAGAAACTAATTATATACAAACTAACTATCTAACTGGTGCTTAGTAGGACTACATCCATTTTATATTCATTAATTGGATGCATGAGCCTTTACATGTCAAAAACAAAGAAATTATGAGAAAAGAAAGAATGAGAAAGCTCCAAGTTGAAGTGGAAGTGTCTGGGAGTGCCAAAAATGGAAGTTGATCCTTCATAGGGAATTTTTCAGAGTTAAACTGTCATTAGAATGCATTTTTGATGCATGGAAAGCTCTATTTTAGAAACTGGCAATTAACTGTCAGTGAAACTTTTTTAAAAATGTGCACCTACGGTGTTGAGATAATGGGTGTTGCACACATTGCATAATATTGTTATTTTATTATTTTATTTTTATTATGTAATGTTGTGCCTAGATGGACGTGCAACATGTAAAGATTCTCATGGAATATTCTTGATGTGTTGTATTGTAACATTGTGAAAATATTTCATGTAATTATTTAATATTGGGGAAAAGAATTAAATACCCAATATTAAATGTGGGGTCAGTGGGTTAGGTAGCACATGATTTTAGCACATGGTTCATGTAATACCACTTAGTGGTTTTGTGGGACTTGCTACTATATAAGCAGCCACAAGGGTAGTTGTTGTAGAGAGTGAGAGTGACAAGGAGAAGACAAAAGGCAAGAGTCGAGCAGGACAAGGCTTGACAGGTTAGCCAAGGGAGCATTTGTGAAGGTTGAAAGCATGGCATGGGATGTGTGGATTCATGCTTGTTCACATAGTTTTCTCGGTTGTGGCTATGGCCATGAAGGCTTCCATGGTTGTATGGCAATGGTATTTTTTGTTGAATAATACATGATGTTGGATGCTTTTGGAGGCTGGGTTTTTCCCTCAATGAGGGTTTCCCAAGGTATATCTTGTGTCACATTTTGTAGGTATGTTGTCTATTCTCTTGCATGTGGATTTTAATTTCGTGTTTATTTTAGATTTATTATGGGTTATGTAGAAACGGTTATATTATTTGTTGCCAAGTTTCCTTACAAGTGGTATCAGAGCTATGGTTTTATTATTGTAACCTTAGATTGAATCCATGGGAATGCATGAGAGGATAAAAGAAAAGGGCAAGATATATGAATGATTGCAGATCTGAGGGTTTTGGATTTGCTGTTATGATGGGATGTTAAAAAGATTTGGGCATGTGAAATTGTTGGACAAAAAGATTTTTTTGGATGTTTCATTTAAATGAGAGTTTTGGGGGGTAGCTTGCAGAAATGACCTCCTAGGTAAAAATAGACCTCACCATTGGATCCGGGTCAACATTTCCATAAATTTTGATATATAATATGCCCTAGTTTGGCCATGTTAAGAGGAAATGAAAGATTTTTTTGGTTTTAGCCCATGATGGCCGTCAAATTTAATCTCGTCGGAATTTTCGTCACTGAAAAAATTAAAAATGAAAAATTGTACTGAAAATGGTAAAAAGACTGTCTTAGTAAAACGGCCATAACTTTCTCTCAGAATATCGGATTTCAAAGTTCTTATAGGCATTGGAAAGGTAATTCAGAGCACTACAACATGGTGTAGGTTTGGTTTTATGATTTTGAGATTTTTTCAGGTTTTAAAAGCCCTAAAGTCATATGTTATTTATTTTGAGCATGAATTGGGGCATAACTTGGGCATACGGAGTCAGATTTTGGACTTCGAGTAGTCAATGGAAAGCTCTTGGAGAGCTCTACAAATTGGTTCAGATTTGGTACAGGTTTGGCATGATTTATTTGTTGATATATTGATCTAAACAGTTTATAGGTATATTTTGACTATGGTAACATTGTGAGTTTATGGCATTGGAGATTTAAGATTTGATGTCATTGTATACTCAGTTCATATTTCAGATTGGATCTCATGATGATATGGTTATCAGTGTTTAGTTTGGATATGTATGATGACTTGTTGGATCTACAAGTTGTGTAGTGTTGTAAGCGGTCTATACTTACAGGTTACATTTATAGCTTGGTTATGGGTTGTCTTTGCCCATTGATCTTTCATTATTGATGCATATTCAGATTGGTGGCTTGGATTTGGGTTGTCTATGCCCTAAGTCACATGATTTGCTGATTTTTATTCTTCATGTAGAAGGGATGAGATGTTGTTACCAGGTACAGTCATGGTGGAGGATTGTGGTTGACTATTTTATGCTGACAGGTTGGACACTTTGAGAGACAGATGCTTGGTTCATGGATGTGATCATGATGTCATGGATTTTGGCATGACATGATTGGTTATACAGGTACATCCTTGATGTTCATTAGCTTGGATTTCTGATTCAATTATGGTGGTATATCTTCTTGTTTGAGGATCATGGTTATTTAATTTCTTTTGAGGAGCTCATGATGTGCACTTTGATTTCTTTGATGGTTTGATGCCTTGGTTGATTCTCATGGTTAGAGGATGGGTTTTCATCATGATGTCATGGATAGCTTGGATACACGGTTTAGTGGGAGCTTGTGACAGTGATGGGGTGACAGTGCAGGATTAGTTCCTAGTTTGATTTGGATCTTCATGTAGGAGATGGATTTTATGATGCCATAGGTGACTTGGTACCATGGTTGAGTGGGAGTTTTGTTGGCATTGATATATTTATTGAGTGTTTGCAGATGTTGGAGGTTTGTCTTAGATCCTGTTGCTGCAAAAGCGTCTTTGACATTTGCATGGTGCACTTGTTATCTTCATGGTGTGTGAAGATGGTTAGATCTTGAGGACTCATAGAGTTCTTGGTTATCTTCATGGTATGTGGAGATGGTTCTTCCTGGTATGTGGAGATGGTTTTCTTCATGGTGTGTGGAGATGGTTGCATCTTGAGGACTCACAAGGTTCTTGGCAAAGGTGTCGTTTATACTTTTATTTGGCATGTTATCCTTGGTGTAAGGATGGTTTCATTATTATGTCATGGTATACTCTTGATACGCATTTAGAGTTGTGACATGTTATGGTATGTTCATGTGGAGCATGTTATCTCTTTAGTTGAGATGGTAAGATCATGTTGTCATGTTTATGTTCCTAAGGCCATGGTTGGAACTTTGACATTGATCTTGGTTTAGTTTCTTGGTATTGAGTACACTGATCATAAGCTGGATACTTCATGATATTGCTATGTTGCATTTGGAGTTGGCATGGATTTATTGGTTACAGGTGCTCATGGATACTTAGAGACGGTGGTGATGCTGATTTCTCTTGGATTAGAGAAGTATTTTTTGGGACGATTGATGGTTTCAGCAGGAAGTATGAGGGGCAGTCACCTGATATGGACTTGAGAGGAGATTATTCTTAGATGAGTCTTCATTGGAGACTTGGGTATCTTGATGAACATTCTCATTCCCCACTCTTGGTCTACTCGGCAGTTTTCTACTTGAGAGGTATAGCCCATTATTTTTCTTAGGTGCATTATATTTATGCTTGTCTTTCATGGATATGGATCTTGAGCTATGGTACATGAGTTAGTTCTGGAGGGTTCATTTGAGAGATGGTTTAGCATTGGTTATCTCCATGTGCATATGTTGTCATGCTAGTTGAGTTTTGGAGATGGTTTTATATTGGGCATTTTCCTTGGTTTAGGAATGGTTTTATTGAGTTTGATCTTCTTGTAAGAGGCTTACATCCATGATTAGTTATATGGTATGGTTTGGGTGTTGTTGAGGCTTCTTGTTGGGGTTTTATGGAGGAGATCATACTTGCACAGTTTACATCTAGAGGTGTGTGTAGAAGGACATGATACTGGTTATGATTTGCATGGTTTCTTCGATCTTGGTTATCTTCTTGGATGTTCAATTTTGCCTACATTGGATTTGAGATTGGTTAGAGATTGTGATTACTGGTTTGTGCTCATGTATGTCATGTGAGAGATGACATGGTTATTTCTTTCTCTTTCCTCTGTTGGTTGTGGTGAACTTGGGAGAGCATTGGAGACTTGTTATGAGAATTTTTTCTTGCAAGACATCAGCTTATGTATTGTGGATGTCCTTGATACTACATGGATTCACTTCTTTGAGATGTGTTGAGTGGATTGGTTATAGATTTGACATTATCTTTTGCAGTGGGAGCTTCTTGGTATATATGTGGTAGGTATTGCTCTTGAGGCTTGTGATTGCAGGTTGTAGATTTGATATGTCGGTGATATGAGATTCACTTGTTATACCTTTTGAGGTATGGATAGTTGGATGGGTTGGCACTTTGTTGTGGGTGCTATTTCAGCTATGGATATTTTGACAACTACGGATACATGTGATTACCTTTGGATCATGTTTTTTGTGCTTGGAGTTTCAGTTGGTATAGGATTTTATGATATTCTAATGCGACAGGTTGGGTAGTTTTCTCTTTGGATGGCTTCTATGTATGTCCAGTGGGAGTGGCATAATAGGAGGTGAGATCATTCATGTTTGAGATGTTGGATACTTTGATTTTGTTGCGGGTACCAAGATGGAGCACTCGGTGTATTTTGATCCATGATGGTGGATGTGCCAGGAGAGATTGTTCCCTTGTTCATTTATGTGGCTACGGATTGACCCTATGCAATGTATACAACAAGTGGGAGATTGTTGAGATAACGGGTGTTGAACACATTGCATAATATTGTTATTTTATTATTTTATTTTTATTATGTAATATTGTGCCTAGATGGACGTGCAACATGTAAAGATTCCCATGGAATATTCTTGATGTGTTGTATTGTAACATTGTGAAAATATTTCATGTAATTATTTAATATTGGGGAAAAGAATTAAATACCCAATATTAAATGTGGGGTCAGTGGGTTAGGTAGTACATGGTTTTAGCACATGGTTTATGTAATACCACTTGGTGGTTTTGTGGGACTTGCTACTATATAAGCAGCCACAAGGGTAGTTGTTGTAGAGAGTGAGAGTGACAAGGAGAAGACAAAAGGCAAGAGTCAAGCAGGACAAGGCTTGACAGGTTAGCCAAAGGAGCATTTGTGAAGGTTGAAAGCATGGCATGGGATGTGTGGATTCATGCTTGTTCACATAGTTTGCTCGGTTGTGGCTATGGCCATGAAGGCTTCCATGGTTGTATGGCAATGGTATTTTTTGTTGAATAATACATGATGATGGATGCTTTTGGAGGCTGGGTTTTTCCCTCAATGAGGGTTTCTCAGGGTATATCTTGTGTCACATTTTGTGGTTATGTTGTCTATTCTCTTGCATGTGGATATTAATTCCGTGTTTATTTCAGATTTATTATGGGTTATGTGGAAATGGTTATATTCTTTGTTGCCAAGTTTCCTTACATACAGAGCTGCGGACTTGTGTACCTATGAACCTGTGGAGCTGCACACCTCAAAATGGTCTAAAATCTCAAAATTTTACTGAGGGTCAAAATTGAAATTATGGCATCTGGGTTTTGGTCTTGTTCATCCCAAAGCTATGTTTGGATGTTTGCCCTTGAATTTCTCTATAATCTCAGTAATTTTAGCTACATCCAATAAATCCAAAGCCTTGTATTTGTCCTTGACCTTTTTTCTATAATTGTCTAAATCAATTTAGGTGTCAACAAAATCCCCAAGTTTGGTATCCAATTCTAACAACGCTTCTTCAGTTCTGAAGGCTTGTTGGATGTCCTCATCATCAGTAACTTCCATAAAAATCTTCTTGAAATTCTTTACAACTTTTCTCATTCCTCATCTTCAAAAATATCCAAGCAAGCATTATTGTAGTGTTTCTCTACTTCAAAAATTCTCTCTTGGGCTTGGTCCTTGAGCTGATGAATTTCCTCATGTAATGTTTCCATTACTTTATTGCTATCCACTATTTTCTCTATCCAATCATCAATCATATCTAGCTCTTCTCCTCTATATGCATCAATCAAAATTAGGTACCTTTTCCCCTTTATGGCTTATAGAGTTTGTAAATCCTTACTCTAGGCCCTTACTTCATCCATAATAGTGAAGTCCTATTTCAAAATTGCTACGATTTTATTCACCTTCTCCTGCGTAGCATGTAGTAACTTCAAATTTCTCGTGATAATCAAAAAACCTTTCTCCTCAAAAATTTCCCACTACTACTGATAGGATTTCAAAAATCTATCCATATGTAAAGCTCCTCCTTCTCTAAGAATGGTATTCAATATGTCCTCAGGGTGCTCAGGATCAAGAGGACCAATCACTTTGGCCAAATATCCCTTTAGGATCTCGATCTACCTTTGAAGTGTTTGGAGTTTGACCTCATCCTACCCCATGCTCTTTAAGACTTCTTTAATTCCCATGGTCACTATTAATGGGGCTATATTCCATGTAGGTCTCCCAAGCATGGTCTCTTTGAGCAGATAATCTTTGGGACCAAGGCTTTCTACATCTGTGTCTTCGAGAGGAATGACCACTTGCACAAACAACTCCTAGTGCTGTGTACTGGTGACAAATGCCAACGGTCTTGCCTCATGTGATAGGGACTAAGGTTTATTCAAAATCTCTACAATCTCAAAAATATTTTCCTCTAAAGTATGGAATTAAGGTTTGGTACTCCTCATTATTTCCTTTTGGAGCCACCTTGGGATGCACTCATCTAAAGACCTTCTTCTCAAGGATGAAGGGGTGTGTTCTACTATTCCCAACTAGTTCTATACCAATGAGCATAAAATCAAAATCTAACATTTGGAAAACATCATCACCTTCTTCACTTTGCTCATCCACACATTGTTGTACTTCATCTTTCAAAGAAGAGACTTACAAGGGTCATGTTGGGGTGGATGGCAATATGCCCATGGCACTTCTTCTTCTTCCTTGCTTAGTGGATCTAGCTAGTTGGGTTCTTTTCTACAATGGTAGCTACTCTTCTTCATCTATCTCCTCTTCTTCCTCCTCTTCCCCTTTCAGAATGGTCATAGGAATGAACAGAAAAGGCACCATTCTCCTAGTCACCCTTTGCCTTTTCTTCATTCAAATTTTAATCCTCTTTTGTTTTTTGGAGGCAGAAGGGGATGCTAGCTCTTCTTGTGAATGAGGAATGGAAACTTGCTAACTTGCTCCCTCTTCTGATTGGTTGGGCATAAAGGGAGGCAATTGAGGGTCATCCTGGACTTGGAAAGCACCAGTATCCTTAGACACCTATACACTCTCTTCCTATTATTGGGGAGGTACTTGCACTTAACCTTGTTATTTTTGAATCCTTTGAGGGGAGGTCCTCTTCCTTTTGTTCTTTCCCTTCCTCTCTAGAGGATGGTAGTATCCAACCAGGCGATCAAGTTGGTATACTATCTCTAGCCTAATAGGAGACTGGGCCACAAAGGTAGGAATTGTAACTTTCCTCCCTCTTCCTTTCTTGGGGTAGGCTTGAGTGTGAAAGATTACAATGTCAAGTATTGGATCAAGTTAAAAGGGTTTCTTGATCCTACCCTTGGTCATTCTGACTATATGCCTTGCTTGATGATTAATATCATCGCCCTCCTCCTTGTCAACCTTGGCATTCATGATGGGCCTCTCTCCTATTTTGTTTGAGTTGAACAAGGGGTGCAGTAGCTCCCATGAATCTTGTTGCCTTATTTCCTTTGGAATGTCCAGTTTGAGAGCCTTCTCTACTAGATACAAAATCATCCTATAATGGTCCCTTATGCAGACATTTTAGTCATTTGTGGCATTCATCCAATGATCTTCTATGGCATCTTCATGATGGAACTATGGCATCTTCATGATGGAACTCCTTGCCAGCCAAACTCTCCACTCTCCCAATATTATCAAAGTAGAGCCTAGGGGAAGTTGTACTCTTCAAAGGGATAATTCTCCCATTCCCACTCAAAAGATAGAATATCTTGCTTTTGTTTTACCTGATATGGTCCAATGACTAGCGGCCATGTCCAACAGGATCTCCTTTATCTCTTTACTCTCTCATATGCAGATTCAATCTGCTGGAAAATCTCCAATAACACCAATTTGTCACTTGGATATCTGGGGAGCTTCTTGGGGTTGATAGTGGCACCAACTAAATGTAGATATTTAAATGTCCTTAATTGGATGAAGTAGGCCCCAAGAGCTATTATCTGTGCTTTTGCCTCATCAGATAACCTCTTTGCATAATCTCCCTCTATGAATCAGATTACTACAAAGATGAATGTGTCATTCATGATTCTATACTCCTTTCTTTGAGCTGAGAACTTCTTCCTAACCAATGGAGGGTAGATGATGTAGGGCTAGGCATTAGGATCTTGCATACTGCCTCTCTTGTGCAAATCGGGGTAGTTTGTTACCCTTGCTGCAAGTAGATATATCATGTAAGAAGTCATATAAAAGTTCTTCTTCTCCTTAACTGCTCCCAATTGCTCACACAAGTTCTCACTTAGTGTGGTGGCCTAGTTTAGTGGCATCCTTGCCATCATGATTATCTCAATGAGGTTGACCATGAAAGCGTTGAGGTGGCCAGCTACGGGTAGATCCATGACTCTACTCAAAAGAATGATGGATTATCCAATATCTTCCTTCATGTATACCCTAGTCATGTCCACTTTCCCTGTGACCTTTCCCAAAGTAGTCTTCTCAATGAGATAGGACGATTGAATGCTTTTTGTTGCCTCTTTCTGGTTTTCCTTGTACCATCTCTCTGTTGCTTCATAGGAGAGTCTAATGAATTGGTCTGCCCTTGGGAGGTGGAAGACCCTCTTAATGTTATTGGGTCAAAGATCAAGGACCACTTCTCCTATCACACTCTTAACCACTCTCTCCTCAGGGATAAAGTGTTGTGCTAGTGTCATAATCAATTCAGCTGACTGTACTGATATTCGATGTGAAGCTGCACTCACCAACCCAGAACAAATCAATGAGGATACTAGTGCAGATCTTTCAGTGGGTTTGTTGCAAATTCTAAGGAATTCTCCCAAGTCCAGTATCTCTGATTTCTATGTAATTGTCTTGAAACCTTAACTTTAATGGCACGCCTTGGAATTTGAATACAGAGGGCTTGGGTGCTATTTTCTCTCCAGATGTGGATGCTATTTAACCTCCATGATACAAGAAAAGGTGTTTATTAGTTTGAAATAATGAAAAATTAAAAATAAAAATGCAAAAGCATTAAATTTCTTCTCCAATTAATTATTAATGAATTTTTTTTTAAAACTAAGTTATGCCTTTCTATTTATTTATTATTTTATTTCCTTTTCATTTTTAATCTTTTTACTTTATTTTATTTTTATATTTTTTATTTTTTTAAATTTTTTATTTATTATTTTTTAGGGTTTATTAAAAAATAATGTGCGGGAAAAGTGTGGTGCACGTGGTATGAAGTGCATGCAACGTGGCACGGTAGGGTTTTGAAATGCGTGCATGTGCAGGCACAACACAGAGGTGGGCACGGTGCGCTTGGGCACCAAGTGGAAGTTTTTGGCATGTGACACCATTCACAGTAGCAGAGTGGAGATGCACATGGGTTATGTGAAGTGAGTGCGCACATGGGTTTTGGAGGTGTAGGCGCGAAAATGTGCAGGCGCATTCGCCACACGGGAGTGAGGGTACAGATGTGTGCAGAGCGCACATATTATTTTGGCATATGTGAAGTGAGATGAATGCAAAGCACCATGTGTGGGCATTGTATGTGCGTGGGCACGGAGCGCCATGCACCCTTGTGTGGCAGGTGTGGGTATCGTGCATGGGTGTTGTCTGTGCACAAGCACGGAGTGCCGCACATAGGTGTGGAGTGTTGTGGAAGTATTGCTCACCTTGCACAGTGTTCTCACAGAAAAAATGTTTGAAAGAAATGAATGGTGCTGTGTTCAAAGGTGGGGGAGGTTTTATAGCCCCGCCCACCTGCGAGGTGCGTGACGTGCCCTTGCGAGGCTAGTACGCTCATGCACATTTTTTTTTTTGTTTTTTAATTTTATTTTACAATTTTACAATTTTATATTTTTTCCATTTTTCCATTTTTTTTGTCCTTGTCATTTTTTTAAAATTTTTTTGTCTTTTTGATTTTCGACACTAACATTTTCTTGAATCCCAAATCATGAATTTGGGAACTCAAAAAAAGTAGGGGGCCCCCATTCCTAGTACGAAATGGGGTGTGTGTTGTGGAACCACAACAAATACTTGTACCAATCTCTAGAATCTTCTATCAAAAATTAAAAAAAAAAAATTCATCACAACATCTTCTTGTTTCACCTCATTTTTATTAAACATATCAATGAAATCTCTTAAATGTTTTTCTCCTACTATATCATTGTTTCCTACAAATTTGTTGGTCTTTTCCCTCTATTCATTTGGATATGGATAGGGATATCTAGAAATTCTATAAGAATATCTATTTATACCTCTCCAAATGAAAATGTCTTCTCTAAAAGTATCCTACAATATTAAGCCTCCTTTTTTTGTCCTAGTACTTGTCCCAAGTTTATTCATACTAGCATTATTTACACATAATATTTTGTTTCACTTTTGGACCTGAACTAGAGGAGGCCTAGGGATTAAATGGTCCTTTCTAAAATAAAACATTACTAAATATTGAAGCCTTAAAAAAATTGATTTTCCATTTGGTCTCTACTATACCATTCTTTATCTCAATCTTTTATTAATCCTTAGAAATATTTTCACTCTCTGTTCTTACCTCTCTAATTCAATATCAACTTAGGATATTCCTTGTGATGATTTACCTAGATCTGGGAAACATAAAGTCTTATAATCATAAATATTAATTCCTATCACCTTTTGATTACTCTTATCTACATTAAACTTGTAAGTTTTATTAATTTGTTTAGGATTAACATAACCTACTAGAGTTCTTCTAGAAATCTCTTTAGATTTCATATCTTGAATTTTCCTCATAATAGGATCCTCAACACTAGGTTTAGACTCTTCTTGATAACTCATGGCTTTAAGTACAACCAATTTTCTCATGAGATTATCTCCTTCAATTTATGCATCAAGGACTTCAAATTCCTTCTCTTTTTCTTTCCTTGTTCTCAACGACATCTTCTCTTGGACTTCTCTCCTCAAAGTGTTTATATCTCCAAATACTTCTTTTTCATTTGGTAATTATATTTCAAATCTAAAAGTAGCACCTAGATCTATCATATCTATATGCCTTTGTTCCTAAATAATAACATAAGGAAAATATATAGTAAAGCCAAGATGAGGTACACCAATGGTACTTAATTATTGGTGTCTTTGACTTACACTCCAACTTCTTATTTTCTTAGACTATTGCACTTGTGTCATTTTATTTTCTGAGGTGTTACTTCCTCTTGTGCATATATTTTAAATAGTGCATCTAGAAGTGTCATACTCTCTGATTCTAAAAGTTTAGAGAATTCTTCCATACTTATAGGAACTATACTTAAATAATACTCAATTGCATTTTATTTTTTTGGGTTTTCATGTTGTAGAAGAAGTACTAGTTTGTGCAGTCTTCCTTGTTTATCCTTTCTTCAGAGCCATAGGAAGATCACCCTCAAGTTTCTCTTCTAGATGCTACTTCAAATATAATATGGTGTTATTTTCTCTACTCTTATTAAAATATCCTTCAAATTCTTGTTAGAAATTTTTAAAATACATGAGAACTAGTGCGGAGATCTCACTTCCAAATTAACTTGGGATATCAAATACTAATAGATCTTTTATGAGTTTCAAATAACATTTGTAAATTCCACCTCTAATGGGAATGCATTCTCACAAATAACTTAGCACCATTTTTATGACATAAAATAAGGAAATAAAAATAGGGCTCAACCTTCAAATAATAGAAAGATGTTCACAACTTAGTATAATTACTCAATAGGTAGAATTTGGTATATATTTTAACATGATTTACCAAATTCAACCTAGGGAAACTTGGAAAAAATAAAACAAAGTTGTCCACTCTATCTCTAGACTTGGATAGGCTAAACAAACTCAGCAATATGATTTGATAGTTAAAATACCAAAGATTTTAAGATAGTTGTAACAAAATTTTAAATATATTTTCTCTAGTAGAGTTATCATCTTGTTGGTTCTCAAAATGAGGTTTATGCTTGAATAGACATCAAGTTAACATTTCTATTTTCTATGGTGGAGCCAACTCGAATTATAAAAAATATCCACATGTTAGACCAATTCATAATGATCAATCAAACCCTTCTACATGTCGAGATCTAAAAAAATCTTGAGGATGATCACTTAGTGAATTTACAATATTTACACCAAAATTATAAACTAAAATAACACACAAAAAATAAATCTCAACAAAAATTGGAGAATACTGAAGAATGGCTTATTCTTCATTTATTCTCAACAATATTGGAGCATGAGATGAATTTTAAAAAGTAGAAAATAAAATAATATAGCATGATTTATCAATTTTGGTACCAATATTTAGATGGAATCTAATATGATAGAATAGTAGGATAAGCACTTGCAAAGATTGTAGTCACAGTTTGAGATAGACCCTTCCCCAATTATTATCAATCTAGTTGACTCAACAGTACCACCAACAACACTATTTTGCTGGTTTAGATGATCCAGTAGATCTATAAGTAGCAACAAAGCTAGAAACCAGTTGGTAAAGATAGTTACAAGCTATGATCAATGCCTTAATCCACTAGGTTCATGAATTTACAAGATGTAAAATCATTTATGATAGAAAAATCCTTAATTACATATAAATATTTAATTAATAGTTCCAATACAACCTACAAGTATTAGAATCCTTATTAAACCCTTAACTAGGCCTTAACCCTAATTAGGTCTCATTTTATTCCTTAGAGTTAAATGGTTTGCTTTTGATTCCTTAGAGCCTTCTTGAAGGTATTCAATAATGTGTTCTCATAGGGGGTTTCTATTGTAATAAAAAATCCCCAAAGGCTATGTTCTTCCTCTTATAGCCCACAACAAACTTAGAACGAGGATCAGTACCAAAAAACATAGTCTTATGTCCTTGCTTAAGACATTGCTTCATTGTTTTATTTTTCCTTTTCCTCTTCATTTCTCACACTTTTGTGAACATTTTTCTTTTGAAACTTCAAAGGTTTGATAACATCCCTTCTCTTTACTTCAATAGGAAAATCTATGTCCACAACCTTTACATTTTTTATACCCCAACCTACCCACTTTATAAGGTTGTTACTCAATTTTGTTTACCCATCTGCTGCAATGTTTCACTCTCCTACGAACTTGTAACTTCTAGCTTTGATCCATTCACACACATGTCTATTTTTCCCCCAAAAAAATTATAATATTATCCTTTTTCATTGCACAAGGAAAATGTGTTAACTTATATTGTTTACTATCCTTAAGCACCAAGTATGACTCTATATAACGAACAAGGATTTTCCCCCTTAAGCATTGTTATGGTCTTCCTAATATGGTATGCCCACATGTCATAGGTATAACATCACAAAAGGCCTTATATGTTGGAAACTACAATTGGAACAATTGTTATGTTTTCATTAATGTCAACCCTATTGGAGAGACATTTACTAACAATGTAGAGTACCATATTAGTTGATTGATAAAGAGGACTTGAAAAGAGAGATAACTAGTTGAACTAATGAAGTTGTTGAGTGAAGAGGACTAAGTATGTTGGAATTACAATGGGCACTTGATTTGTTATTATTTGACAAGATAATATGTTGTTTAATCATCATATAAAATGAAGAAGATATTTGAGTTGATGTTTAGAAGAGAAAACAAAAAGTTGAGTAAAACACTAAGCTTAATCGAGTGACAATTTCACTAGGTCAATAAAAGAGATGAAGTAGAAGATTAAGAAACTTAAACATGACCAATTAAATAGTATTATCCAAGTGTTAGTTATGGCCAAGAAAGATGAAGAAGGAAATGGTAGTAATGACTAAGTGTAGTGAAGACCAAGCAAGCCAGTGTAAGACAAGTGAGACTAAATAGTAGAGACCAAGATACACAATAATGACCAAGTGGAAGAACATAGTGATGAATGAGTGTGAGAAAGTTAATAGTTTGTGAAAGAATCAAGTTTGAGGCCAAAATTGTTGAATGTTTGGATTATTTAAAATGTGTGGATGATAAGGATTTACTTGATTCCTTTTTAGAGCAAAAATACACCAACATTTTTTTAAAGGTAATAACAACTAATTTTAATACATCCTAAAATTGAATGTACTACAGAAAGATGACGACATGGTAAAGTTGAGTTCAAGTCTCGAAGTTGCACGAATAGTTTACTAGTGTGTAGGGTTTCAATTTCCTAAATTACATCATCAATCAAGTGATAGTAATGGGGTGTAATTAAGGTACATAAGAAGGGAATTTTTCTCGCTTCTAGGTTTAGACATACTAATGAATTTTGATTAACATTTCGCTATGATTCAAATTTAATTTTGAAGACTTACTTTACTGAATTCAAAAGGCATAATGTTTTTGCTATAGGAACACTTAGTATGGGTTGGTAAGGTTCAATTAATTAACTATTATGTTGTGAACTATAAGTACACCATTTGAAGTCAAGTAAAACTAGTTAGATTCAATAACATTCTACAAAGTTTGATCTACTATATCATCATTTAACAAGTTAAGTTCAAGTGTGCAAATAATATATTTTTCATACATTTTTCTAACACCAAAATGAAACATTACTACACCATAAAAATGTAACAATGTTATGTATAAATTTTATATTGTATATGATTTGAATATACATAACTAGAATATGTATATAAGATCCATTTGTCTATAATAACTTAGAGTATCTTACAGCCATAGAAGGCTTGATGCTACTACATACCTATTTTAATTACTAAAAGTAAGTAGGAATATATTAGATAATATACATACATACATACATACATACATATACACATACACACACATTATGTCACAAAATGCACTTACATAAAATCCAATATGCAAATACCAACTAACATTGTTTATAAATTGTAGCTAGCTACACTAATTTACACTATAAATAGTTATGATAACATCCTCATATAGAACTAAAGGTTAAAAACAATCCCAACTAACAAAATCTATCCCATTTAGCTTAAAAACTATTTACCATCTACCAAATAGATAAAATAAAAATATAAAAATAAAGCTATGGCTAGTAACAATTTACTAATATTACAATTAAAATCTATCTCCAATTACCCTTTTTCTTACTTTCTATTGCCCCTATACTAAACACTAAGAGTAATAACTCAAAAAATCCACATACTATAAGATATGATCACAAATAAATATAAATTACTAACCATAATTACTAACTTAGAAACCAATTAATAACTTACAATGATGCTAACCACTAACTAAATACCCTAACCAAGCTTTATTGGACTAACCATCAGCCTTCCCTTTTGGGATTTGTGACATGGCTTAACCACCTCCTGCGTTCTATAAGTCTAGTGGTTGTATCAAGCATTGATAGGTTAATCTTTTGGTGCAATGTTACCCTAGCTTGTAATAAGTGGTATCAGAGCTTGGTTATAGGTTTGAATCTCGTCAGGTAACACTTAGGGGGGAATTGTTGGACTACTCGCTAGCCTTCCCCTTTGGGATTTGTAACATGGCTTAACGGCCTCCTATGTTCTATAATTCTAGCAGTTGTATCAGGCATTAATAGGTCGATATTTTGGTGCAAGAGAAACCCTAGCTTGTGATAATCTCCTCATCTTACCCTATACCCTACCATTTCCCTTAATCCTAATACCACTTGGAAAGTGGTCAAGTGGCTATCCTACCTACTCCCCACTCTCCCCCAAGCACCCATGTACTTCCCCAAACCCCTATGTGCTTCCCAACTAATGTCATGTGTTCCCCCAAGTCTACATACCCAACAACAATGCTCAAAGTATTTGAGCTCTTGGGAAGAGGAGTGGTGGGTGAGGGATCCATGCCTGACAAGGGTCTTCTCACCAATTAAATGTTGAATAATTTATTTATTTTGAGTGCCAAAAAAGTAATAGAAGAAATGCATGGATTGTTGGGGAGGAACGAGGTGGGTGGGGTGTGGGATGCATGTGGGTCACATCCCACTCCCTTAACTTGGAAAAAAATAGAATATTTATATTTTGATGATGATGTGTTTTTTTAAGGGATTCATTTTAAATGTCTTATATTCTTTGTTGTATTTTTTGGGTAGATTGTGTTATAATTTTTGCACCAATATTTTAGATCACACTCTATGACCCATTATTAGGATGAGAGAGCTAAAGTAAAGATATGGTAAGATTTTAGACCAAGTTTGTGAGGTCTGTAATCTTTTTTGCAAGCCTGATCGTTGGAAGTTCTAGTTATTTTGCTTGCCACCATAATTCCCTCCCATGAAGGGTGATAATTGTAGATGGTATTTTTCCACAATCTATTAGAATTCTTCACATTTCTTTTTTGGGTTAGATCATGTTATAGTTTTTGCATCAACATTTTGGATCACACTCTGTGATCCATCAGATGAGAGAGATGTAGGGAAACATATGGTAAGTGTTGACACAAAAGTTTGCACCCTTGCCCGAGGAACTACTTCTCAAGCGACCTTTTGTAACATGGAATGACCTCCAAGTGTGGGACTTGCACTCTGAGGTTGAATCTCTAGAGAAGGTCAACTTTCTTTGCTATCAGGATGTACCTACACTACCACTTTGAAGAAAAAGGGAGAAGGAGTTTGAAATTAAACTGTTGAACTGGAAAAGGGGGGTGATGCATTGAGATAGAATAGTGGTTACAACTCTGTCCATGTATGCACAACACATCAATGAAAATTCTAGATACATAGATCCTGGCTCTATTCTATTTTGAAGAACTCACATGTAGGTTTAGAACTAATCAAGTGCTAAAAGGAAAGACATCTTCACAGATACAACAACCATCAACAGTTTGGACACAACATACAACCCTTGAAAAACTAGAAAGAAACACCCACCAAAAGGAAAGATACATGAACAATGGATGAATGGTAACAAGAGGTAAAGAAAGAAAACTATTTCATTAATGGAAAGCAAGGAATTACATAGCATAATGCTGCTATAAAAATACAGATAGAGAAGAACCCACAATAAGTATTTACAACTTGGCTTTATAGATCAAGCATAACTTAGATTTTAACTTGAAGTTCAAACCCCAACCCATAGTGGAGTCAAGTTACAGAGAGCAGCAATAAATGAACATCAGTACTAAATCTAATCATGAAATACAATTTGTTGTGATGAAGTGACGGGAAGGACAAAACAAATGCACCCAACCTTAAGAAATTAAATCCCATGAGATTTGATCATTAAAATCATTAATGAGGAATGGAGATGCATAGATGTCATGCAAAAAAGGCCAAAGAATGTCATTCAACATTAAAGAATAGTCCTTGTAACGTGCCACGGATGCAACAAATAAATTTGCACTGCTATTAAAAAAAAAAAAGTAGGATGGGATAACACATAAGTCAACCCGCAACAAAAATATAGAGTTGACCCGCATGGAATAAACTTACTTTTCCCCCAAAAGGTGTGAACCATTGATGTAGGTCTTCCAATGAATATGGACAACCTAGATGTTGTAAAAAATCTCCCCAATGGATGAATAAAACCCAACCTTAGATCCAAGATCTTCCTTTATAACCACAGATGGCTAAGATGCACTCATAATATACCAAAGATGCTTCCAGATCCCATGGCCATTGTATCTTCACAAGGGCAAAGGGAAACAATGCAAAAATATGACCATTGTCTGATTAAAAGAAACCCAACATAAGAAGGATCTACCATGTGGCATACAATAATTGGTCGACACATTTCCCAATACATGGTTGAAGAAGCAGCATGCACTTTCACAATTTTGCAGAAGTATAAAAAGTCACTCCTTGAAATAGAAAAAATGATTAACATGAAATGTTAAGCCCAATAGAAAATGCAAGTTAATCTACAACTTGACAGATGAAGAAAAAATGAGCCAACTTGGTCAAAGAAGGAATTGAACTAGCTTGGCACATGAAGAAATAGAGCCACTCGACTTATGAAGAGACTAGGTTAACATGAAAGTTAACACCAACCAAATCACATGTTAAACCACATCAAAGAAACTAGCCCATTGAACATCTCTTAGATTGGTTATCAATGATGGGCTGAATGGGGGCAGAAATTGCCAACAGTAAGATTACAGACCAAGTGTGTGATGTCTACAATTTTCTTTGCAAGCTTGATCCTTAGAAGTTCTAGTTATTTTTCTTTCCATCATAATTGTTTCCCATGAAGGGTAATAATTGTAGATAGTAGTTTTCCATAATCCATTAGAATTATTTGTTGTATTTTCTGGGTAGATTGTGTTATAATTTTATAATCAACATTTCAGATCACACTCTGTGATTCATCATTAGGATGAGAGTGTTGGAAATATTATGACAAGCTAAGTTATTGAGAGGGGAGGGGTGAATTAGTAACTTATAAAAGTTTTATCCTTGATTAGCAATTAATCCTTATGTATATTTTGATTTAATTGCATGCATGAGAAACTGAAAACATGAAAGCATATACAACACTTTAACACACAATATTTGGTGACCTAGAAACCTTCCAAATAGAAAGTAAAACTGGGGTGGGGATGATACCCACAAGCTTCAGTACTGCAATATAAATTTGGCCTATTAAGGCTTACAATAATCACTTCTAATGATCTGCTCTATTAGGAGCAATAACAACTGCTAGGTCCACCTTGCAAAAAGAATTACAAACATACGCACTCAATAAAGAGATTTACATAAGAATGTTAGGTCTACCTTGTTAAAGGATTTGACTGATCCACTTGTTAGGATGAAGCAGTAGCTAATCTCTAATCTACAACTTGGTTTTATGAATGAGATTCCTTTGAGTCTACAAATCACCTTGTTGTGATAGATGAATCTTTGTTGCTCCTTATACTATTGTATCCTTTGTAATTTGCTCTTCTGCTTTTCTCTAATAATTAAATTACATCCATACATACATTTGGTTTTGATACAATATATTACATTTATACCAATCCAATTACATAATTACAAATTTGGCCATAATATAAGTTTACACAAATATTATAAAGTCAGCCAAAGTGTAGAAACTCGAGTTCTGAAGATTGAATCAGTGAGGTTCTCATACTCAGCATCCATTGTCAATGCTTGGCATCATCATGCACTTGGTATATGTAGAAGCTCAGTCCATACTGATCACTTTCAAGTAGTCTTGAACTCGGTCTACACTGGTGACTCAATGAATACTGTAAAACTTTGCATATAAATTGAATCACTTGATTCACACTGCATAACTCAGTCAATGCTATCATCTCGAGCTTGGTATAAACTAAGAGTCTTGGTTAACATTGAGTAGCTTGGTTAACACTAGACTTGCATCACATCAACTACAAACTCATTGCACAACTTGGTACACACCAGTAAACTTGACATACATTGAGATGCTTAGTTTACACCACTGATCATCACCTTAGTAGTAATTGCTTGGTGCAAATTGAAAACTATCCAAAGGACTTGGTAGCAACTGTAGAACTAGATAACAACTGAAATGCTTGGTTAACACTATTACCTGTACAATATGCTTTCTATAAACTTACAATCTAAATAAGTGTATGTCACTAATAACAAACATGATTGGAATGTCAAAAATCTCCCCCTTTGGCATTAGTGACAAAAACACTTATTAGTCAAAACTAAATTCAAGAATATCTTTGTCCATCACCTTATGTCTGCAACTCGGTAGAGTATACTATTTTTGAGATTTTTCAAAATTATTTTTGTAAAGGATACATTTATGTACATGGTAATGATCCCCCATACATAATTTATAGTATACTATACATACAATATACATTTTCTTTACAATCTGCAATTTTCTTTCAACTTTCTTCTTTTGTACATCTTATCCAATCTTCTCCCTGTTTATATCATCTTATAGTTTCTCCCCCTTTTTGACATTAATGCCAAAGAATTGTGCTATATTTATATAGTAATGCCAAAATGAGACAAGAAATTTGAGTGTGCCTTTATGATAAGTGCCAAAGTCTTGTCTCAGTTCTCTTGAAAGACCTTACATGTGTGTAGTGCAATCTACACTTTTGCTGACAGTTCAATCATGTGGTCTGCAATGGAGAAACTATTGTCATGAATGAGCATTTTGGAATATGCAATATGCTTTTGTAATGAATCCATGTTAGGGAGAATCATATTTTTAATATCTATCAAAGTTAATCTAATTCTTACTTCTTCTCTAAGTAGTTCTGCCTGCATATCAGTCAAAAATCTTATCCTATTAAAGTGAGTAGAGCTAGAACTCAGGTCAAGCTGCAATTATTGTGCACTTACCTTCAAATCTTCATCAATTTTAGATAATTTTTCTCTTATTTCTTTAGTGAAAAATGATGTATCACATAATTTGCCAAAAAGTAAAGATACATTAATGCAAGAAGTTTCTAGAGAGCCTAAAATAGTAGACAACTCTACTTGATGAATGGCAATCTGTTGGGCAATAAGTTCTAAAAATTTATTCTCAAAATTTTTCTTAGCTCTCTGCAATAATTTATCCTGTCCATTCAAATCTTCATTGTATTTATAGACTACCTCTACCAATTGATACAAAATTGGTTGAGAAGTATCAACCTCTATGCTTAGGGCCTCTACTAGAATGTTCTTGGCATCCTCAATGATCTTAAACTCTTTATTTCTTTCTTCTCTTAGCCTTTGCTACTTGGCTTTCTTTTGAAGAAGTTCACCAAAAGTTTGCATCTGATCAAGATTTAGATTTGAGATGTCCCATTTAGGAATGACAATCTCCTCATCAAGATCTATATCCTCTTCCTTTTCTTTGCCTTTACCCAAAAATTTTGTGCTCAGTTGAGGTTTGGTCTCAACTATCCTTGCACTTATTACTTGCATACTAGGAATGGAAACAATTGTTGAAATAGTAGGACTCACTACAAAAATGGATACTGCACTTATTAAAATGTTGATGGTAGGAATACTTGTTGTAGCCAAAATTGATGTAGAGGGTAGGACTTACAGCTCAATAGATGAAGTGCTTGACACTTCAGTTAATGATGTGTTGAGCTAGACCAATGCAAAGATTGATTGAGTATGTGTGCTTGTAGTGTTGGTCATAATCAATCTTGTTGAGGCTATCTCCATTCTTGATCTTATTAATGTTTTCCTTGGAGAGTGACGAAGTGAGGCTATAACCACTATAGCAATCTTAATTGGTTCAGTTTCCTTAACAACTTGAGCATCTTCCTCAGTAGCCTCTTGCTCTTGTTCCTCCTCATCATCTACATTATCAAAATGAGTTACTTCTTCATAATCTTTCTCTTCATCTTTCTCCTCCTAATCATCAACATCTTTATCACTTACAATTACAAAAAAATTGCTTAGTTTGTGAAGAAGATAGACATTCTTCCATGTATTTGTAACATTCTTCACAACATTCTCTATTTCATTCAATAAAATAAGACAAGTATTGAATCTTAAAGTTAACTTTTCCTCATTTTTCTTCAAATATTATTTCACCTCCTTGTCAGTCAAATTTGGAATAAGCTTCCTCAAGGTCTACTCATGTATATCCTTTGCAATTTGCATGGCTTGCTCCCATCTTGGCATAATTTTGTTCATTAAAGCATTGGGAATTTGCTGAGTAAGTTGGTCAGGTGAGTATTTCCACTTACCCAATTTGGATATCAATATATCTTTAATCTACTTATGCTCATCAGCTATTCTGGTCTCATATTTCAATGCCTTGAAGTTTTTAATTCTAGAACTTGATTCCAATTCTTTCATTCTTTCTTCAAATGTGGGTAGAGATGTCTTGAAAATTATGTCTCCTTCTTTATCTACTTTCTTTCTGGAGGATCTCCTTGTGAACACTATAGTGGATGTCTTGGTAGGCTTGGTAATAATTACCTTACCCTTTTTCTGTAATGGATCCTCTTCCTCTAATTCTTCATCCTCACATTTTCCTTCAATTAACAAAAGTGTAGAACTAGTTTTTAGTTTGGCAATCCTCTTCTTGCCCTTGTTAACTGCCTAAGGGAGCTTGATCTCAAGTTCAATTATGACCTTTTCCTCATCATGGGTGCCAAAGTAAGAAGCCTTGGGATCAACTGGCTCATTTATAAGTGCCTCAATTATATATTTTGTTTCATCAATATTTACCTAATATCCTTGAGGTTTTACCCATGCAATTCTAGTCCTAACTACCTGAATATACACCTTGTCATTATCTACCATAAAAAAAAACATCATCTTAATAATCCTCAACTAGTTTCTTGGGGATTTGGAATCTGTTATTCATTTTTTCCTTGAATGCATCAAAGTAGTTATCTGTGATACTAGTATAATTCTATCCCATTTCAGCAATGTATTCATTAATCTAATAAACTATTGGCACATCTTTTCTCCAAACAAAAGTACCTTTTGATGGAAAGAATTTCTGAACATAGAAAAATAAAAATGTCAATAGTGAGCCAAACTTACATGGATTTTTCTTTGAAGTCGTGATGCTCTCCATGTTTTTATTGAACTGATTCAACAGTAGCTTGGAAAGGTCCAAAGAAAGGTTATTCTTGACTACCTTGTAAGCCAAGTCCACTGCTTCACATGACATACTATTCAACCTGCTAGAGCTATATATCTTGTGTGAAAGGATGTGAATGCTAAATTTTAGTTCCATGTCACTCACACTACTTATCTTTATTCCTCTTCCATCCCACTCAACTAGAGTTTTCTTTTCTAGTTCAACTCAACTTAGGGTTTTGGTTGTTTTGGCTTTAGATAACATGGGGAGATTTGTGATTCTGTGGATCATCTTGTTTGTGATCAAAATTGGTTGCTCCAACCACAAAAAAAC
Organism: Cupressus sempervirens; assembly: GCA_028749045.1. NCBI lineage: Eukaryota > Viridiplantae > Streptophyta > Pinopsida > Cupressales > Cupressaceae > Cupressus > Cupressus sempervirens. The sequence continues at coordinate 397,363,077 of CM053791.1, read as the reverse complement.
ATTATGCACATGAATAATGATGTATCTTATCCATTTAATTTGGAAATCTTGTGGCATATGTGGAATGTGTGTTAAACCTTTAACTTCTAGATGTTGGTGTTCTGGTTTCAGCATGCCATTAACATATAGTTTCTCTAGGGTTTCATTCATTTACAAAGTACCAATATCTTAAATTGTACTTTTGAAATGAGAAGGATGTTGTTGATCAACAATACCTTAGGAGGGATTTGTGATTGTGCTCCGCTCGGATCTAGGGTTTTGGTGACTATAGGAGTAAGCTTGAAATCTGGTGCCTTCCATTCTATACCATGAACCAACATGTATGAACCTCTTTTCACTTTGCTACTGGTAGCCTCCATCTTCACTTGGTAGGGTTTGAGAGAATTCAAAAACTTTTGGTAACAATTCATGCAAATCGCTTGAATGCTCAAAAATTGCTCTACACAAATAGCTCTTAAAAATTCATGATGAAAAATGACTTCAATTTCATTCCTTTTATCAAATTTTGCAATAAATGTCTGGTATGAATTTTAGATCAAATTGATAGACTTCCATCCACTTTACTTGCATTGAATACTTAGTAGAGTCTTTTTTGACTTGGTAACCATATAAGATTTGGTCACTCTCAACCTCGCTCAATAGAGTTTGCAACTTGACCTTGCTTGGTAAGGAAGGTAACTCGGTAGAAACTGGTACCTCTTACTTGGTGATCCCTTTGCATCTTGAATGCTGATATGGATCTTTTTGTCCTTTCAACTAGAACTAATTTATATGTTTTCTTTAATAGCTTTTTTCAAGTTGTCCTTTGAGAAATCAAGTGGAAATGGTTGAGTCATGCAATTCTTGAGTGACTTGATCATCATTGCTCGGACTTGCATTCTTAGTAGATTTTGGAACCCACTGATGTCTCATTTTTTTCCTAATGTTAATCAAGTGGAAATGGTGGAGTCACCCAATTCTTGAGTGACTTGATCATCATTGCTTGGACTTGCATTCTTAGTACATTTTGGAACCCATTGTTGTCTCATTTGTTTTATGATGTTATCAGCTTTTTCCTTCTTTTCATCTTCAATTCTTCCAATATTCATATAATTCTTGGAAAGATGACCAAGTTCTATACAAATGAAACATCTTTTGGTAGTATCTCTTTTTCTCATGTGATGCTTTACACAATTCATTCCAATGTGTCCAAATTCTCCATAGTAATTATAGCTTCACCAAGTGTTATAGTCCCAATCAAATATAGCTTTTATAAATTTTTTTGTAGAATTCAATATCTTAGTTTTGCATTTTGATGACTTGTGCCCATGCTTCTTACATTTGTCACAATTTCCTTCAAATCTTGGTTTTTCTTTGCATTCATTTGCTCTATGACCATGTTGATTACAATTGTAGTATTTTCCATTGAATTTTTATTTCCCATAGCTCCAACATTTGTTTAATGTATGACCTATCTTACCATAGTAACTACAAGTAAGTTTTTTATTCTTTTGAGCTCCTTGCTTGGATGATTCACCTTCTTCTATATATCCAATTGTTGCTTTTCCTTTTTATTTGTAATGACTTTTCTCATTCAATTGATTCATGCCTGCTTGGGATTTTATCATTCTTTTATTGGTTTATCTTTCAATGTTTAGATCATTTTTCAATCTTTCATTCTCTAATCTTAGATTCATGATTTCTTCATTTTCATTGGTAAGTTGATTAATGAAGTCTGCTTATTGAAGGGATAGGTGCTAAATTTCATTTTTATTTCCTTCCATCTCTTCTCTTATCTTGTTTTTCTCTTCCATAACTTCACACAATCTTACTGACTGAATTTCTTTCTCTCTTCTTAGTTTTCTTACTTCTTTTAAAAGAGTATTATTCTTTCCCAATAGTTCTTTGGTTGCTTCATTAACTTCATCTAAATTTCTTGAATGGATGTCTTCAATTCTTTCTTCAATGTAGAGTGAATAATTCATTTGGATTACAAGATCTTTTCTTCTTTTTAGGGATTGAGAGAGTTGCTCTTTTTCTTTTTTGAGTTGTCCAATAGCCAATTCCAAATCTAGCTTTTCATTGTTAATAGCCTTCTTAAGACTGAATACCTCCATTGCCTTGATCTTTTATCAAGCTGTTAAACTTTTCACTGAGAACCACAAAGCTCTAATACCAAAGGTTGGAAATATTATGATAAGCTAAGTTACTAAGAGGGGAGGGGTGAATGAGAAACTTATAAAACTTTATCCTTGATTAGCAATTAATCCTTATGTATGATCTAATTGCATGCATGAGAAACTAAAAACATGAAAGCATACACAACACTTTAACACATAATATTTGGTGACCCAAAAACCTTCCAAATAGAAAGTAAAAATGGGGTGGGGATGATACCCATAAGCTTTAGTATTGCAATATAAAGTTGGCCTATTAAGGCTTACAATGATCACTTCTGATGATATGCCCTATTAGGAGCAATAAGGACTGCTAGGTCTATCTTGCAAAAGGATTTACAAACATACAATGAAGTATGCACTTGGTATAGAGATTTACATAAGACTATTAGGTCTACCTTGTTAAAAGATTTGATTGATCCACATGTTAGGATGAAGCAATAGCTAATCTCTAATCAACAACTTGGTTTGTTGAATGAGATTCCTCTAAGTGTACAAATCACCTTGCTATGATAGATGAATCTTTGTTGCTCCTTATACTATTGTAGCCTTTGTAATTTGCTCTTTTTCTTTTCTCTGATAATTACATTACTTCCATATATACATTTGGATGTGATACAATATATTACATATATACTAATCCAATTACATGATTACAAAGTCGGCCACAATACAAGTTTACACAAATATTACTAAGTCAGCCAAAGTGTAGAAACTTGGGTTCTAAAGACTAACTTAGTGAGGTTCTGATACTCAGCATCCACTCTCAATGCTTGGCATTTTCATGCACTCAATAGACATAGAAGCTTGATTCATATTGATCACTTCCAAGTAGTCTTGAACTCAATTTGTACTGGTGACTTAGTGAATACTGCAAAACTCAACATATAAACTAAATCACTTGATTCACACTATATAACTTGGTCAATGCTATCATCTCAAGATCAGTATAAACTAAGTATCTTAGTTAACACTAAGTAGCTTGGTTTACGCTAGACTTGCATTACATCAACTGGGAACTCGGTAAGCACTACACAACTTCGTTTGCACTGGTAAACTTAGCATACACTGAGATGCTTGATTTACACCACTGATCATCACCTTAGCAATAACTGCTTGATGCAAACTGAAACTATCCAAAGGACTTGGTAGCAACTGTAGAACTTAGTAATAACTAAAATGCTTGATTAACACTATTAACTGTACAATATGTTTGATATGAACTTACAATTTGAATAAGTGTATGTCACTAATAATAAACATGATTGAAATGTCAACAGAGAGAGCTAAAGGAAACATATTGTAAGATTGTAGACCAAGTGTACGAGGTCTACTTCTTTGCAAGCTTGATCCTTAGAAGTTCTATTTGTTTTGATTTCCATCATAATTCCCTCCCATGAATGGTGATAATTATAGATTGTAGTTTTCCAAAATCCATTAGAATTCTTTATTGAATTTTCTAGATAGATTGCGTTATAATTTTTACATTAACATTTTGGATCACACTCTATCATCCTTCATTAGGATGAGAGAGCTAATGGAAACATATGGTAAGATTGAAAACCAAGTGTGTGAGGTCTGTAATCTTCTTTGCAAGCTTGATCCTTTGAAGTTCTAGTTGTTCTTCTTTCCACCATAATTTCCTCTCATGAAGGGTAATAATTGTAGATAGTAGTTTTTTGCAATCCATTAGAATTATTTGTTGTATTTTCTAGGTAGATTATGTTATAATTTTTGCATCAACATTTCAAATCAAACTTTATGATCCATCATCAGGATGAGAGAGCTGAAGGAAACATATGGTAAGATTGCAAACCAAGTGTGTGAGGTCTACAATCTTATTTGAAAGCTTAATCCTTAGAAGTCTTAGTTCTTTTTCTTTCTACCATAATTCCCTCCCATGAATGGATAATTGTAAATAGTAGTTTTTCACAATCCATTAGAATTGTTTGATTTATTTCCTGGGTAGATTGTCTTATAATTTTTGCATCAACATTTTAGATCACACTTTGTGATCCATCACTAGGATGAGAGAGCTGAAGGAAACATATGGTAAGATTGTAGACCAAGTGTGTGAGGTCTATAATCTTCTTTGCAAGCTTGATCCTTAGAAGTTCTAGTTGTTTTGCTTTCAACTATAATTCCCTCCCATGAAGTAGGTAGTAGATTTCCACAATCCATTAGAATTATTTATTGTATTTTCTAGGTAGATTGTGTTATAATTTTTGCATCAAAATTTTGGATCACACTCTGTGATCCATCATCAGGATGAGAGGGGTGAAGGAAACATATGGTAGGATTTTAGACCAAGTGTGCGAGGTCTGCAATCTTCTTTGCAAGCTTGGTCCTTAGAAGTTCTAGTTGTTTTTATTTCCACCATAATTATCTCTCATGAAGGGTGATAATTGTAGATAGTAGTTTTCCACAATCCATTAGAATTCTATGTTATATTTTTTGGGTAGATTGTATTATAATTCTTGCATCAACATTTCAGATCACACTCTATGATCCATCATCAAGATGAGAGAGCTGAAAGAAACATATTGTAAGATTGCAAAACAAGTGTGCGAGGTTTGTAATGTTCTTTGCAAGATTGTTCCTTAGAAGTTCTAGTTATTTTTCTTTCCACCATAATTTCCTCCCATAAAGGGTTAAAATTGTAGATAGTAGTTTTCCACAATCTATTAGAATTCTTTGCTATATTTTTTGGGTAGATTGTGTTATAATTTTTGCAACAAAGTCTCAGATCACACTCTATGATCCATGATTAGTATGAGAGAGCTCAAGGAAATATATAGTAAGATTGCATACTAAGTGTGTGAGGTCTGAAATCTTCTTTGCAAGCTTGATCCTTAGAAATTCTAGTTATTTTTCTTTCCACCATAATTCCCTCCCATGAAGGGTGATAATTGTAGATAGTAGTTTTCCATGGTCCATTAGAATTATTTGTTGTATTTTATGGGTAGATTGTGTTATAATTTTTTCACCAACATTTTGGATCACACTTTGTGATCCATCATCAAGATGAGAGAGTTGAAGGAAACATATGATAAGATTGTAGACAAGTGTGTGAGGTATGAATTCTTCTTTATAAGCTTGATCCTTAGAAGTTCTATTTGTTTTTCTTTCTACCATAACTCTCTCTCATGAAGGGTGATAATTATAGATAGTAGTTTTCCACAATCAATTAGAATTCTTTGTTGTATTTTTTGGGTAGATTGTGATATAATTTTTGCATCAAATTTTTAGATCACACTCTATGACTGATCATCAAGATGAGAGAGCTGAAGGAAACATATGGTAAGGTTGCAAACCAAGTGTGTGAGGTCCACAATATTGTTTCCATGCTTGATCCTTAGTAGTTCTAGTTTTCATTAAGTAAAAATAGGTTTTGAAAGGACCTAAAAGCTTTTACAAAGAACCAAGAAGAGAAGTAGTGAAATCCAAAGACAAACTATGCATCAACACCAAAAAACTAAACATTCTAGAATAGAAGGCCCTAGAAAAACATGTAGAATAAAAAGACAACAAAAAAATACCAAAGAGATAGCAAAAAGACAATTATAAAGTCTTCAATAGGTCATCTTCTTGATCAGCTAAAATATTCATGTCCATAGTATGGAGCCTCAACTCATCAATCTTTTTATCATTCATAACCTTTGTCTTCTTCAAGTTTTCCCTTGTGTGTTTGTTGAGACTTGATCATCCTTGATCTTCTTTGTACCTTGATTTCTCCCCTACTCCAACTTATCTAGCAAATTCTTGATATTCTCCATAACAAGTTTCAATACGGAACAACTCTAATCGGTAAGTATTTTCATAACACTGTCAATTTCCTCAACTCTATTCTCCAAAATTTCCATCTTCTTATGAATTTCCTTCACCACTTGATCAATAGCTCTATTTTTAGCTTCAAGAGGTGTGACTCTCTTCATCAAATTCTTAAGTTCTTTATCATTCCCAATCACCTCTAAGAGCCTATCCAGATGCTGGCCTAAAGTCATCTCACCTATATTTGTTTTGTTGAGATGCTCAAACCCCCTTCTTATATCTTGAATTTTCTCCTTCATAAATTTAATTTCCCTTATCATCTCACCATGGTTTCCAAAGACACCCTTCATATACCCTTGATCTTCCTAAGCACTACTTTGATTCAGATTATCCTCATCTAGATCCATATTATCTTTCCTTGCATCAACATCCTTGGTATCTTTAACCTTAGCCTTCTCTTGAAGTAGAATTTTCTTACCTTTCAGATCCTTCTCATTTTTTTGGATTAGTGGTTCATCATCTAGGGGGATGTTCATGCATCTCTCATTTTTCTTCATATTATTTCCAGTTTTAATTCTGCTACTAGTTTTACCCTTATTCTTGTTCTCTTTTTCCTCTTCAATCTCCTCATTTGTCCCAGTCTCTATCACATAATCCACCTCATTTCTTTTGCTTCTCTTAGATCATGAACCCTAGTGTAATGCCCCACCAAGGGATCCAAAGAATTAACCTAGGATTTCACTAAGTTTAGAAACAATTTTTTTTCATGAAAGTAAATACCACATATAACTAATGCACAATAATGAAAGCAATAGCAATGTCCATCTAAAAGTAAACATAACATAAATAACAGATTACATTCTTTAAGATCCCTTAACATTGAATTACATACATGAATCCATCTAGTACAACATACTCATGAAATGATAAGTCCAATGTTTATACATTACATTTCAAATACTCAATCATCCACTATACATGTCACAGGGTATGACAAGCTCAAAAATATACATACATAGAATAAGGTACATCATCCTATTCTAATCTATGATACATCAAAGTAGAGATAATCACATGATACAACATCATAGAGAACATATACATCCATCATAAAGATCAAACATAATAAACTAAGTGCACGGTTCCTCCCAACCGTCAATAGCATCATTAGACCATCGTGGATCCTAGCCATCCCTCCGTGCGTAACATTCCAAATCACCGAAGAGATCATCGATATTACATAGTAGGAATGTCACTCCTAATAAATACAACATCATATGTAGAAGTAATCTAACATGCAAATAAAAGCATAAGATAACATCATCTAACATATGCTAATCATCAATGAAAAAGGATACATATCCACCATCATGAAGAACGCATTAGCCACGATGTCTCAATGAATCTCAAAATGATAAGAGTGGAAAATACACTACCACCCGACCGCGTGGTACCTAAGTGGTCCACTCCCACCGTGCTAAGGAGATAATCTCAAGTCCCAAACAGGCTATCAAAATCACATAGCACATATCTCTATAAGTCCAGGAATCCTAAAAGTATACTAACTCAAGGTTCCAAACACAAAATCTGACATCTAATCCTAGAGGCACACAATGACATGTAGGAACCTACTATGCAAGCAGGAAAGTGTCATCGCAATTATCACGTACAAGTTACCCTGGTAGTTAGCTAAACTCCACGGGTCCATACTGATTTCATGCGGCCACTAGTATCCTCTCATACTGACGAGGCATACTACGGAATGCAAGGTCGCAACCATGCATCTCACTACTCCCATCCTAGCTTGTACAAGCACTCAAGGCATGGGTGAGAACAAAACACTTATCTTTTTAGGTTCATTTAGTTATTATTAGGTGTGAATGTTATCACTTATTAATCCAACTTACAATGAGTTACCCTTGTAGCCTCTTAGGGCCCCGGCCCTCATTGTAAGCCACTTCCCGTCACTACATGCAGATATCCTACCCTAATGCTCATGGACTCATAAATCTCAAAATCACAAAAGCTAATCCATAAAATCATCAAATATGCATAAAAGCATCAAATCTCCATGAGCTAACATCCATAGAAAATCATGAACACAATAACTCTCTATTGGCAACTGAATTATCACTGATAATCAAATATCCAATGGTTCTCAATAACCAAAAAATATATATATATCTCAATCATACTGATCAAAGACTCCAAAAATGGTTGAGTCAAACATGTCACATCATGACATCATCAAAATAAATCCACATAACAGTCCCATCATGGCGACTAGAAAATAATCAAGGATAACTGATCGATGACCAAAGTAATGGTTAAGTCAAGTGTCTCATACATAAGAATCTCAACTATAACAATCAGTAATCACAACCAATACATAGAGCATTCCATCACATAACCATGGTTGGTTTTATAAAGATTGAGATTTAAAACATCATCATGTCACCACAATCACATAACCCCCCAAGCCTCTGGTAGACGTCCTATACTAGTCAACACTAGTCAACCCAAAACCCAAAACAATAGCATAAAGAATACACAATGTAGACACATGTTTTGGTTTTTACAACTTGAGTTTAAATGTAGAGATCTCAGTTTAAGTTTCCAAGTCTGAAGAATGAATGGAGGAACACATATATTGTTTTGGATAAATAAAAGTTTCCTTATTAGAACTAGAAATCCATTTTCCAATTAATAACATTTGTTTGATACATTCCCCACCAAACTATCAATTCTTTATTTAATAATTTAAAACAATTAAATTATTAAATAGTTGAAAGTTGTTAAAGAGTCACCTTTATGAAAATAAACCTTCAATATAAATCATTGATCAAATAATAACTTAAATTTATAAATAACATATTTACATATTACATATGTATATATATATATATACATACATACATATGTAAATACGTTTTCATAAAATCAATTTAACAATTTTGATTGACACCATATGAGAATCGATTGTATATAAACGTTTTAACATAAACGCTATTTTTTTTGCATAACATAAACATCAATTAACCCCCCCCCCCTAACTCTTACCTGCGGTCGTAGGTACTGCGCCGATAGCGGGTACATAGTACCCCTGTCGCCGCAAACCTGCGACAGCAGGTCTCTGCCTTCTGCCGACATGGGGTACGAAATGTGCCCACGACATATAATATATAAACTTTGTTCCATGCGATATGAATTGCGATGCGAATTGATAAATTTTCCACTGCAATTTTATCAATCGCTCAATTCGGTGCATTATATATAAATATACATAGGTGTATATATATATATATCAGTATATGTATATATGTGTGTGTATGTATATATATATATATTCAAATTTTATAATTGATTCATAATAAATGTATACATACATACATATATATATATATATATATATATATATATATATATATATATATATATATATATATATATATATATATATATATATATATATATATATATATATATATATATATATATATATATATATATATATATATATATATATATATATATATATTTATGTATGCAGATTTGAATATATAATCATGTATGTTTTTTTTTTTTTTCCCCACAAAGATTATATCTACAATTAAGAATAAGATATTTGCATTATAGAATGCATGTAAAATTCTCCAATTAAATTAATCTACCCACATTGAGAATGCATATAAATATGAAACTTCTCAGAAGACATATGGAAGACACGAAGAAGACAAGGAATGCATGATGCGAAAATAGCATAAGTAAAATCACAAGAATCTACTTGGATTCTAATGCTAAGTCGCTCTTCCTCAGAAAATCTGCAGAGCAAGCTCCTCCCTTCTTCAGGATTCTCGAGTCCTCCAATGCTCCAATTGCTCTCCCAACGCTATGTCTAAGCTTCTATGAATGCCTGAATATAAAGAGCTTTTAGGAAACATCTAGAATGCTTCTAGAAACAGCTAGAAGGTGTCACCAACTAAGCATGGGTCTTTTCCAACCTTCAAGATGAGTCATAGGGTTGTAGACACCATGTGCTTAATTGATGCACTAACCCCCATGTTGTTGACACATGAGAAATAGAGAAGTGCATTAATTCCCATGCAAGCTTATAACTCCAATTCACTTTTTATATAATTTTTATTTAAATATTTGTATCTTTTATTATTATCATTTATTTATTACTTTATTATTATTTTATTATTATTATTAATTTTAATTTCTAATTTTCTTTTATTTAATTCATTTTCCTCAATAATTCACATTTAATTAATTACAATCAAAATATCAAATAACATGATATTTTATATTAATCTTCTCAAATAATTAATTTATTAATTAAATCTATTTATTAAGACTTAATTAATAGAAAATTCACCATAGACCTCCAAGATAAAATATGAAAAACCATCATAGAGAAAATCACTCAAAATCAGTCTAAAGGGTTAGAAATCACGAATCATGTCATCCGACACATTTGGTGGGTAAAATATCCAGATACTTGTCCTACCTCACGAGGACAATTGGTTTAAAGGTTTGGGATTTGGACTTGAGAATTTATCTCCCTTCTCTTATCATTGAGATAGTATAATAGGGTACGCTCATCCTAGCAATTTAGGGAAGTTGATACCTGGTACCTGCAACCTGCAGCAAAAACCATGCATGTACATACAATATATATAATGCTAAGCTAAACAGACAATGGCAGGAAGTGGTGCATCATGTAGATCTCAACTAAGCAGGTGACTACAACTCCCTTCCTTAACCACATCAGAAATGCCATACAATAAGAAAAAATGCACACCATACACATGCAAGTATGGGGTAAGTATCCATAATAAAACACATAAGATAATAAACCATCCATCTAATCATCAATAATAACTGAAAATAGTATAATGATCATCATATATGCATGAAATGTAAAATCTAAATGATCTCATCATATAACCACTGAATCCATAACATAATGTCTAATAGTGTCAAAACAATACCACTAATCCATCAACATAAAACTAATCTATCATAGTCTGATGATAATAGCAATGTCCAGAAAACATGTGAACGAGGGTAGGCACTACACCTAGGGATGGGATCCTTAGAAGTTCTAGTTGTTTTTTTTTCTACCATAATTCCCTCTCATGAAGGGTGATAATTATAGATAGTGGTTTCCCATAATCCATTAGAATTATTTGTTGTATTTTCTAGGTAGATTGTGTTATAATTTTTGTATCAACATTTTGGATTACACTTTATGATCCATCATCGTGATGAGAGAGCTAAAGGAAACATACATATGGTAAGATTTCAGACCTAGTGTGTGAGGTTTACAATATTCTTTACAATCTTGATCCTTAGAAGTTCTAGTTGTTTTTCTTTCCACCATAATTCCCTCCCATGAAGGGTGATAATTGTAGATAGAAGTTTTCCATGATTCATTAGAATTCTTTGTTTTATGTTATAGGTAGATTGTGTTATAATTTTTGCATCAACATTTCGGATCATACTTTGTGATCCATCATTAGGATGAGAGGGTTGAAGGAAACATATGGTAAGATTGCAGACCAAGTGTGCAAAAACTACTAAATGGTCTTCAATCTTACCATATTTACTTTAGCTTTCTCATCCTAATGAGGGATCACAAAGTGTGATCTAAAATGTTGATGCAAAACTTATAACATAATCTGCCTATAAAATACAGTAAAGAATTCTCATGTATTGTCAAAAATAACTATCTACAATTATCACCCTTCATGGGAGGGAATTATGGTGGAAAGAAAAGGAAATAGAACTTCTAAAGATCAAGCTTGCAAAGAAGATTGTAAACCTCACACACTTGGTCTGCAATCTTACCATATGTTTCATTCTACTCTCTCATCCTAATGATGGATCATAGAGTTTGATTTAAAATGTTGATACAAAAATTATAACATAATCTAATTAGAAAATATAGAAAATAATTCTAATGGATCATGGAAAACTATGATCTAAAATTATCACCCTTCATGGGAAGGAACTATGGTGGAAAGAAAAAACTAGAACCTCTAAGGATCAATCTTGCAAAGAAGATTGCATACCTCACACACTTGGTCTGCAATCTTATCATATATTTCCTTCAACTCTCTCATCCTGATGATGGACCACAAAGTGTGATCCAAAATTTTGATGCAAAAATTATAACACAATCTACCCAGAAAATAAAACAAATAATTCTAATGGATTGTGGAAAACTACTATCTATAATTATCACCCTTCATGGGAGGAAATTATGGTGGAAAGAAAACAACTAGAACTTCTAAGAATCAAGCTTGCAAAGAAGATTATAGACCTCACACACTTGGTCTAAAATATTACCATATGTTTCCTTCAGCTCTCTCATCTTGATGTTGGATTATAGAGTGTGATTCAAAATATTGACGCAAAAATTATAACACAATCTACCCAGAAAATACAACAAAGAATTATAATGGATTGTGGAAAACTACTATCTACAAAGTCTTATATTTCTATTTTTTATTTTTAATATACATATTTATAATTTGGTAGGGTAATTTTTAGGAGTATATTCTCTCTTTTTTTTTTGTTTGGAATGAATTAATTGGTAGTTCCATACATTTTACAGAGAGCTAATAGGCTCTCCCAGAAAAAAGTACGGGTTGCAAAATTTTCTTTCTTCTTATTGACAACTTTCAAATATATAAATTTCTATTCCCCTCAATTTGAACATGAATTTATTCATTAATGAAACTAAGTATGGTTACCTAAGTGCTATGTTACTAATTTTTTATAAGGGCTTATTAAACTAAGAGCTTATCCCATGAATCTATTCAACTAATTCAGTGTGAAACTATGAAATACATGTATCAACTTGAGTATTGATTTAACCACGAACTTAGGAATCCTATTTATATTTGAACTTGATTTCATAATGCAATTCCATGAGCTAATTACTTAATAATCAAATCTTCCATTCTTTCATCATTGATACAAATTATAAGGAGATGAATTTTTGCTATGATGCACATCAACATTTAAACAACTATATTTGTTATTGCCATTTATAGACAAGAATTACAATGGAAGAACTATTGGAATGTTAAAAAATACTTAATGCATCTTTACTCATATTATTAACTCTCATTTTTTATTAATGAATATGCAAATACAATTGGGATTGCTTCCGTACGTTACAATGAAACTACCATCATTTTCTTCAATACAAGAGTGCAACAATGCAACAAGGAGGTAAATAATAATGGAGAATTTTCCAACACAATAAGACATCAAGATGCAAGGTAACACATCCATTTTCCCTTTTCACAAGGACACCCTCAAGGGATCAATTTCCAAGCTTGTTCCATCCTTTGAATCCATCAAAATCTGCAAATACAAATGACAAACCATAGAGAGCTCACCTCCCATCCTAGGCCTCAAGGAGGCCACCCACTAAGCTAAGAGAAACAATAGACAACTAGGTGGAATTAAAGTCCAATCCACAATTATATAAACACAAAAATAAACACCCATCCCAGGTATTCACAAATAGGTTTCAGCTTAAACCCATGACAAAGGGTGAAAGTGGAACTTCCATATAGGAGATGCCAATGAGGAACCATAGAGAGCTCACCTCCCATCCTAGGCCTCAAGGAGGCCACCCACTAAGCTAAGAGAAACAATAGACAAATAGGTGGCATTCAAGTCCAATCCACAATTATATAAACACAACAATAAACACCCATCCCAGGTATTCACAAATGGGTTTCAGCTTGAACCCATGACAAAGGGTGAAAGTGGAACTTCCATTTAGGAGATGCCAATGAGGAACATACAAAAACATACCTCTTCCAAGGCTAAATTTCACATAAAACTTAAATACTAATTTCTCCTTATCTCTCTAAAAACAAGATCAATATGCATTAGCAAACAAGGGTCTCTAGGCAACTTAAAACTGCAACAACTTTCAAACTGTGAAGCCTTTTGACTTGATTCATTTTTTGGAGTGCTTGAAATTACAAGCACAATAATCCCTCAACTTCAACCCTCTAATTCATGATAATTATGGATCAATTACAAAATAACTCATCTTATACATTGACATGTATTCTAAGGTGCTAAAAAATACTAACCTAGAAATCTAATTATGGAACTATGAGAGTTGGAATGCCTATTTGGCCCAAATGGGTATCTAGAAATATAAATACATTAAATAGAAACTATTACTAACCATATTTTTTGGTGATATATGATTTCCCTTACACCACTGGATGAGTGTTGCATTAAAGACAAATGAATGCACCAATGACTCCACCACAGACTGGGATAGCTAAAAGAAGGAATAGATCAATCATGGATTGTGTAAGGACACTAATGATAGAGAATTTTTTTTCACAAAAGTATTAGAGATAAGCTATAAGTATTTTAGTATATACTTTGAATCAAGCTCAAGTGCGAAAAGGTACAAACAAAATGCCTATTTAAATTTGCTATGGCTATGCACCTAATGTCAATTATTTCAAACTTTTTGGAAGCAAAAGTTACATATTAAAAGATAAAAGGAAATTAAATTTGATGAAAAGAGTGATGAAGGTATATTCCTAAGTATTCCATTAGAAGCAAGGTATATAAGTGCTTGAATTCTAACACTAACAAAAATTTGGAAAGTGCAAATATTAGAGTTAATGAATTTGCAAAAGAGGATGAAGAGGAATGAAAGAAAGAACCCAAAGAGTACAAATTTTTTGTCCACATCTATGATAGAGAACCTAATACTTTATTTGAAACACACAAATAGGTTGTTGAGCATCAACAACTAGGAATTGTTGAGGTTTAGTAGATCAACTCTATTGAGCATCAATGGGTTATTGAGCATTAAGTTGTAGGAGTCATGTCATAGATAGAAGAAGTTGAAAAATAGAGAGAGGAAACTTAACACCAAAGAAACCATGTCAAGCTACAACCAAAGATAACTAAAGTAGATGAGAAATCATAACCAAGTGAAATATGTTAAGAAGAAAGAAAACTTGAACCATCTTAGCAAATTATGTAAGGAGAAACCATACACTTGACCAAATAATTGGAAACAAAGATTCAAGAGTCATGACAAGAAGAAAATTGAAGAATTATACATGTTTACTATGTGAGGTTGAACCTAAATAAATCAAAGATGCACTAGAGAATGAAGATTGGATTAAGACAATTAATGATGAAATTGATCAAGTCAAGAAGAAAAAGGCATGGAGATTGGTACCAAGGCTAAAGGATAAGAATTTGATTGGAACAAAGTGGGTCTTTAGAAACAAGATGAATGAGAAAGGTGAAGTCTCAAGGAATAAAGAAAGACTAGTTTTTAAGGGATGTGCACAAGAGGAAGGAGTTGACTATGGAGAGACATTTTCCCCAGTTGCAAGTTGGAAGGAGAGAGAAATTTTCTTGCATATGCCACTTACAAAGGTTTCAAGGCATACCAAATGGATGTCAAATCTACATTTATGAATGGAATCTTAGAAGAAGAAGTCTACATTCATCAACCTAAAGGATTTGTTAATTTTAGAAAGAGGAATATGGTATGTAAGTTACATAAAACATTATATGGTTTAAAGCAATCCCCTAGAGCTCGGTATGAAAGGTTACAGACTTATTTGGTGAAAATTTCTTTTGCAAGAACTAATGACAATAGCAATTTGTACTTGAAAAGAGAATTTGAGAGAAAGATATTATAAGCTTTTTTTTTTTGTTGATGATATCATATTTTGAGGACATAATTTTTTTGTGTAAATGATTTTCTAATAAGATGAAGAAAGAATTTAAGGTGTCAATATTTGGAGAGATCAAGTTCTTTGTTAGATTGTAAGTTTATCAAATGAAGAAAGGTAAATACATTACTCAATCAAAATATATCAAGGAGATATTATAGAATTTTGGAATGGAAGCCTCAAGATAGTTAGAACACCTATGGTCATAAACTTTCAAATAATGATGCTTCTGTTGAAGTGAATCAAACATTGTACAATTCAATGGTTGGAAAACTACAATATGTTGTACATAAGAAACCTGGCATTGCATTAGCAATTGGTATTGTTGCTAGAATTTTTGCTAATCCTAGATAAAATCACATGATGGATGTGGACTTAATACTAAGATATCTAAAAGGAACAAAATACTTTGGATTATGGTACAAAAAGAGTGAGTAGTTTGAGCTAAAAGTTTACATAGATGCTTATTAGATAGGAAACATTAATGACAAAAAGAGTACAAGTGGAGGCACTTTCTTTCTAGGTAGGAGACTAATTTCATGGGAAGAAAAAATGTATTTCTCAATCCACAATAGAGGTTGAGTATGTTGCTGTAGGAGTCAATTGTTCAAATATTGTGGGGATCAAGAACTTGTTGAAATGTATGAAGCAAGAGATTACTGAAGCTGTTGTGATATATTGTGATAACACAAGTTCTATAAACATATCAAAGAATCATGTGATGCACATAAAGACCAAACACATTGCTATCAAGTATCATTTTTTGAGAGAGTTTGCACAAGACAAAGAAATGAGAGTGGAGTATGTAAACGCAAAGGAGCAAATAGGTGATGTTTTCACTAAGGCATTACCTAAGGATGTTTTTGGGTATCCAAGAGGTAAGTTAAGGGTGATTCCCCTATGATAAGAGATGTTGCATTGCATAAAATGTTATGATCAACATATCTTACACATTGATGGAGGACGCCACACTTAGGGAGTTGCTTAAAGATTTTGAAAAGATGAAGTGAAGCATGAACAAATGAGACTACAAGGAGTCAAGTCAAATATGAAAGAGAAAATGATTTTGAAATTTTAGTCAGACAATGATGTTAATTGTTGGTCTCTCTAATGTTGTCTATTAGTGTCAAACACTTAGTCATTTACTAGGTAGAGTTAGACAATCATCATTGTGACCGAGCTACTCTATATAGGTTGAGTCATGTATATAAATTTGTATCTACCAATATCTATAGGAACCAAGAAAGTATCTGGTTTTCAACTATTTTCAATGTAAGTCAAGTGTAATTTTGACTAAGTAGTTCAAGTATGTTGAAGCCAAGTTATATAGAAGGTAGCAAGCATAGTAGAGACTGAGTGATAACAACATATACAGTGAGTCTCAAGTATCAGAAACAATATGTGTCAAGCAACACAAAATCTACATTTGAATCAAGAATGATGCAAACTTTGAGGTAAACCATTTCAAGTGAACATTTACATGAAATTTAACACTCGTAGAATTTTTACAAATATTTCTATACATTTTATGATGTGGATCACATATCCCTATGTTCTATGATGAACAAATCAGATAAAGAGGAAAAATATGGAAGCATATAGAAAACTCTTTATAGAATCTTTAAATACGGAAGAACCTTACCTATTTTGATATAGTTTGATGGTATGGCAAAGAGTATGATACGAAGGAATGAACAAGCTCTTCATGTAATCCAAGTATGAATGTGTGAGCATTGTAGAAGAGGCAAAGAGTTATGTTATTCTAGAATAGAGAAAGCAACATAGTCAAGTTGTGAAGGGAAGAAAGAGAAGCTTCATCAAATCAGAGATAGGGAGATCCAATATTAGCTTGTCATAGCAAACTAAGGATCAAGCACTAAATCAACTCTAACAAATTTAGATAGGGTAAATCTCTTAATAGAGTGGTCTTAACAATTCTTTGTAAATGTCCTAAAAAATTCCTTACTTTGTTATAAGTATGACATCCTCAAACAAGGTGAGCTTTAATAGTCTCAAAATATTTTAATAAGGTAGATCCCTCATAAGGTAGATCATTGGATATGGTCAAAAATTATAACCCTAACAAGTTAACTTTATTACTATAGTAGTGAAGATTTGTGGGTAACATCCCCACCCCATTTTTACTTTCATTCTAAAGTGTTTCTAGGTAACCAAAATATTTGTGTCATGTGATTACTTTTCATGCAAATGATTGATAGATTAGATCTATATGTTATTACAATTTGATTTTATGAGTTATGCATGCATAAGAAATTGGGATATGAGATGGTAAATGTGGTGAATGCATCATAGAATTTTTGAAAAGGTTAAAGTGTTACATATCCTTATTCACCCCCCCTCTCAGTATCTTAGTTTCCAATTAATACTTCCAACAATTGGTATCAGAGCTAAGTTCTCTAAGACAAGTTTAATAACTTGGAGTAAAGATCTTGGAGATGGAGGCTTTCAGATTGGACAAAACTATTGACAAGTAGGCGATTGACTTCAAGCTTCTACTACAAAAACTTGAGACAACAAGAAAAGATCTAAAGAAATCCTTGAAAAGGAGAAAGGATTTGTCTATTCAAGACAAGAAATTTTCTTATGAAGAGGTTGAAACTAAAGGACTATTTGAACCAATACATTCAAATGACACAACAACTGTAGATCTACTAGATAAGAATAGACTCTAGAATGAAGAAGTCAGAGAACTAAAAAGGGAACATGAGATTCATTCAGTAAGGTTATCTAAAAGAATTGAGTAGAAGAAGAAACTTGAGGAAGACAAGGTGGTTGTTGAGGAAGACAAAAGGACAATGGAAACTAGACTTGATGTACAAAAGCTCACAAATACCCAACTTGGCATGATGAATCAACTGATGTTTGCAAATCAAAGTTGAATAGGAAGGATGTAGAAATAGAAAATTTGACATTATAAAAACATCTACTAAAGAATAAATTTAAAATTGAAAAAGTGTATGTTGAAAAATTCAACAAGCTAAGCAAAGCAATGAAGTGCTTTGAAGAAATTATAATGTCATCTAGCATCACTACTAGATCAAAATGTATCAACTAAGTAAGGAGGATCATACAAAAATGGAGAATTGAAAAATGCAAAGTCAAAGGTAAAACCAACATGTTATCACTATGGAAAACTTGGTCATACTACAAACATCTACCAAAGAAAAAATGGTATGCGAAATCCCAAACCCAATTTTATTGGTTATTGCTTTTACTACAAAAAGAAAGAGCATAAAATACATGATTGTAAGTCAAGAATGAAGAATGTATCCACTACACCTAGATTTGAAGGCTATAGTCACATTGTCAAAAGTATTGATATAAAGCATATTAATGCAAATCACAGACAAAACCCTACTAGACTAATCAAAGGTAGAACCATGCACCTAACAATGTATGTTACAAATTTCACAAGTTTTGGAATTTAAGCAAATACTTTAGAACTCAAGTACCAATAGGAAATCACAACACCACCAAGGGTAAAGGTAAAGTGGACATTTATCAGATAAGGAAGGAGATGAATCAAACATGGAAGAAAAAGATAGAAGATGGAAGCAATGGAACAAAGGGAGTTAAGTTCCCCCAATCAAATGGAGAAGGTGATCACATCATCTCAAACTAAGTGAGAAAGGTATGTTTTGGAACTATATAGCTAATGATACATCTTACATTAGTTCATAACATAAAAAGTGCTAAATTTCATATTTGCATAAGAATAGATTTATGAAAGGATTAGTGCAAAAGAATCATGTACATAGATAGTGTTGAAAATTAATAAAATTGTCTATATTGACTAAGAATTGTAATATGGACCAAGTACTTCAGAAGATAAACTAATGTAGAGGTCAAGCTAGATGGAAGAGACCAAGCTATATAGTAAAGAATTAGGTTGAAGGAACCAATGTCGACCGAGACAACTAATTTCCACCTACTTGAGTACACAACATCAAACGAGACCCTAAATCAAGCAAAAAGAAGTATTTATCAAAATTTGAAGGAATTATTTCATACCTTTCATAAAGAATTCAAGAGCATAGAGTGATTTAAGAGAAAAGAGATTTCAAGACAATTCAAGAGAAAATCTGAGACAAAAAGATTGATCGAGTGAAGATTTGAGTTGTGCCAAGTGATTTAGAGGAAAGAAAGTTTATGAACCCTAACAAAGAGAAAATGGAAGCTTTATCATCCACAAGAAATATTCAAGGAATGGAGGTTATTAATATTCATACTTGTCCTCCTATAATATCCCTTGTCAATTTGAACCTCAACTTGTTGATTTGTAGGTCAAGTAAAATTTTCAAACACTTCTAATACGATCTCTATGCTTGTTGTTTCTGAGTTTTAGACTAATTATGCTTCCTTGAAATGATATCAAAGGGAATCTAAAATCATGTAATTGATTACTACTATATCTAAGAAAAGAACTAAATGCATATACAATTCTCTTTTGGCTTTTCAAATGCATATAGATGAATTCTAAATGAAAAATGTGCACTTACAACCAATTAGTATTTTGTCAACCACTTGGCATGCAGACTATTATGTCAATCATGGAAGACATAAATATGCACATGACATCAAATATATAGACCTACAACTTATCACTCCTTTAGTGAGATGTTTTCTAATTTAATGCTTAACATAATATTCCAAGGCTCTTGGCTTTGCAATCCCAAAAAAAACTAAGTAGAAATGACATTATATATTTGATATAAATTGCATCTATAGCTACTTATGATAGCCACCTCTACAATGCCAAATGACCAATTTAAATAATGTAAATTAATTGTAGAACCTAATATACAAATCACCTAATGAAGGAGATGAAATTGCAATCATAATCAAGCCAAGTACAATAGCTACGACACTCTTCACAATACTATAGAAGCCAGCAATAAATGTCTTCTCCAATTTAAGCACAAATACAACTCTAGAATGAAGCTCTCATGAATACTAGATTCAGTGGATATTTCACCACCTCAAATGTTTGCAACACTAAAGAATTGATGCTCTCCAATAGCTATCTGAAATAAAAAAACCCTTAGTTTCTTCTCCCAAGTTTATATCAAATGAAATTGACAATAGTTAGATGCCTAACAATGAATCTCTCACCTCTATTTATGCTTTTCCTTCACCCTTCTAGAACGAAATAAAATATTATTTAATTGCACTCTTTAGAAGCTTCCCCATTTCTACTACAATAATTAGTTGTCCTTTTAGAAAATGCACTCTCTAGAAGCTTTCCCCTTTCCAATACAATAATTAGTTGTGCTTTTAGAAAATTAAATTAATTAAATATAAAGTCACCTTTAGATTTATTTATTTATTGACTTTAATTTAATTATTTCTCTTTATTTCTCCACTTAGCCTTTGGAGAATGAAAAGATAAGAACTCCATTGATAGTCTAAAAGATGGGGGGCATTACACCTCCACCCAAATTTCACATTATTCCTAAAATTGCAATGACAGGTGACTCAATGGATGTGCTATCTTTGATACCACCCAAGGTAATCATGATACACGATGTGCAAAGTTGTTACATGTGTAAGATTGGAGAAGTGGAAGATTATGAAATTTGGGAAGTATATAAGAAGTTGTGTGATGGATTGTTGAAGGAAGAATTAAAAATCATTGGGAAGAAAGAGTTAACTCATGCCCGAGATTTTCCAAAGAATTTCAAGATCGTGTTGAGCAAGATTCATGATATGAAATTTTGGCTACATAATGGACTAGTTGAAATAACTAAGAAGATGATTCACAAGGTTATTGGTTATCCCATATTGGGTAAGAAGAATACCATGCAAAGTTTTAGCCAGAGGAAGTTGAAGCAAACATAGGTGTTGAGTAGAATGGATGAGGGTTATCCATCACAAACATTTCTAATCCATTGATTGAATTTGTAGTGAGAATTATTGGTCACAAATTGTATCAATCTAGAAGATTGAATAGTGTGCCATGTATGGTTGTGGATCACACATGGAAGATAGTCATGAAAGATCATGAATATGATCTTGCCAAGTTGCAAAAGCTACAATTAGCAGAAAACCTAACAGCTATCATGAAGGAAAAGAATTCAATGTGTAAGTTTGGTTGACTTGTTATATGTATTTTCTTTTACATTCAAAAGTATTTTCTTGGCATTACAAATATTGTTTGGGAAAAAGGAAAACTTTTCATAAGACAAATCAATGAGTATATAACTTAATTAGGAGAGAATTTTGAGAATGTTATGGATATATCTTTTGAAGAATTCAGACAGAGAATGTGTCATGCTCTAAACTTACGAGGCAAAAAAAAACCAATTTTTTTTTTTTAAAGATTAACCTAAGGTAGCATGAATAGATCTTTCATCTTCTATATTTCAATTAAGACACTCCATAAGTAAGTGAAGTTCAATTTATGTATTAATGTAGTTACAATGGTTCTAAGGTTTGAGAACATGGAGATGTTTTATAATTGTCCACAAATTACCCTACCACATACGTAAATTTTTTATTTATCTTTAATTTCCATTTAATTGTGTGTGTGTGTGTGTGTGTGTGTGTGTGTGTGTGTGTGTGTGTGTATATATATATATATATCTCCTTACTAAACTTCTTACCTTTTATCTTTTTCTACTTTGATCATTTTGGTAATTTACTAATTAGGTGCTACTAACTAGGTCCCAATTATTAGTTGTTCATTGGATTTATTATTTTATTTTATTTTATTTATTATTTTTTATCATTATTATTATTATTATCCTTACATATACTTATCCCTCTACTAATACCTATATGTACAATAATAACACACAGTGCTTTAAATCTAAGTATTCTATTGTTAAAGAAAAAATATAATATGCAGGAGATGGGTAGCACATTCCTTACCCCAAAATTATCCATAATACCACTAGCTATTGGTCCAAATTTTCCCTCATAACCATATTACATTATAATATAATCAATGTCTTTTAACATTTTTTTAAATCCCAATAATAATAAGATGTCATATACCAACTAACCCAAAAAATAACATAAGTTTTATTTCCTTATACATAGAAATCCTTAGACCCTAACACTACCCTTAACAATATCAAAATTAACTATAAACTTACATAATATTATAGTTCAACCTTAATAAGACACTCCCTATATGGAACCTACCACTCTATAATATCTAATTATCCCTAATACCTTACTATCTTAATGCATATCTAACTAACTACCCTCTCCACATTATTAAATAAACCCCAAAAAAATTTCTCAAATGAGGCCCCCACTACATGAAAAATGTACTAATTACAAAGTTTTTCTATGTTCTAACATTGTCCACAACATAAGCTGCCCATAGTGAAAATATCTACAATTTTCTCTTTGGTGCTTACATACTCCATTCTAATTTCCTTTTCTGCAACTTTTTCTCTCAACATGTGATACTTGAAAGAAATGTGCTTAGTCTTAGAATGCAACACTAGATTCTTTGAATGGTTGGCACTCTAAGTGTTTTTGAAATGGCCAGTTCCCTACTAGGCAAGAAATTAATAGTGGAGAATCTGGTAGGAAGTACTAATACTAGGGGACAAAAGGATGAATAGAGGAAAATTTGGCAAAAGCTGATGGGACAAAAGGAAGAATTGAGGATAATTTGCTAATACTGAAAAAACTATGGATGCTAGTACCACTAGTTGTGGGGTTTGGGACCTTTGTTTGGATTCTTCCACTGCAAATCATGTGCTTGGTTACGTATTTGAGAATGAAAAGAATCCTTTGGAGAGTGTGGAGGTCAATATTGAGAGGAAATTAGAAGGGTCAAGGAAAGGGTTTAGTGATCAAAGGACATGGTCTTCCCTATTTGGTAGGAAACCTGGTGATAAATCATCCTTCTTGCCGATCACTTCAAAATCTTGCTGGGAGAAAGGTGAGTTCCATATTTTTATTCTAGACCCAATTGTTATTTTCTTTATATCTTCTATCGAATTTACTCTTGTGAGAAAATTTATGGGGGCTAGAATAGATATAGAAACTTTAAAAAAATTATTAAATGGAAATAGATTATCCATGGTGAAGTCAATATAGCCCCTATGTTGAATGGATTCTTCTCATTTGTTTTTAATTGTAAAGAAGATATGAATATAGTTCTCTATGGAGGTCCATGATCATTTGGCAAAAGTACTCTCACTATTAAAAAATGGGAGCCAACTATGGATTTAACTTGTGCTTTCTTCTTAACTACATCGATCTAGGTTAGACTCCCTAGCCTTCCTTTAGAATTTTGGCATGAAGATATCTTTAAAGGAATTGTTAGCTCCTTTGGGGAACTAGTTGCCATGGATCATGCAATGGCCTCAAAATCTAAACTTCAGAGTGCCAAATTATATGTGAAAGTGGAAAATTTGAATCACCTCCCAGAAAAAGTGGAACTAATTTCAAAACTAGGGAAAAGAATACATGAAATTATATATGAAGATCTTCCAAATACCTGCGTTGCCTATAAAAAATAGGGCCATTGGGTGAAAAACTATCCTAATAAAGGCAAGAACAACCCTAAAACTAAAAAGGAAGATAAAAAGCAAGAAGTAAAATTCCAGAAGAAAGTTTGGAAACCTAAAGTTACTCATATGAAAGATACGAAGGATAATTTGAACTTGGAATTTTAGGATACTAGTAAAATGTCATATTTGATCTTGAAAGAAAACTTGAGCATTGAAAATTGGGGGGTTGGGATGATGCTTGAATGTGTGTCACCTAAGCAAAGCATGGAAAATATGGTGGATATGACGAAACAACTTGTAATTTATCAGAAGATTGATGCAAATTGGGAAGATCTAGTTGAGATGGATGAATTAGAGGAGGGCGAAATTCTATTTGAATCTAGTAAATTGATGGTACTGGAAGATTCTCAAAATCTCCAATTGATTGAAAATTAGAATGTTACTCCAAAGTCTCTTGAGACGCATGTGTGTAAAGAAATCGTTCCCTTTAGGAATGAATTTGAGCTTGAGGAGATAAAGGAGGAAGGTAAGGATCTTAAGCATAAACTGGAAAAGGATAGAAAAAAGAGTAATACAATTCCTAAAGGAGTGGAGACTCGTAGTAAAGTAGCAAGCCAAGGTGAAACCAAATGTTGGTACTCCAGAGAAACCTAGAAGGAAATCTTCTAGGAGAACTAGAGAAATGGAAAGTATGCAAAATATTGTTGATGAAAGACAGACAACTATTCTAGATTTTACCCCTAAAAAATAGTTATGAAAAGTATTACTTGGAATATTAGGGGTTTGAATAGTAGTCATAAACTTGATGTTGTTAGGAATTTTGTTAGAGATTATAAACCAGATCTTCTACTACTACAAGAAACAAAGATGGAAAAGGAGAGAGCTGAACAAATTAAATCTTTTAAAGATTATTGTTTAAAAGCAAGCAGTTCAAAAGGAGTTTCAGGGGGAACTTTGATGTTATGGAAGAAATCTTATTACTCAAGAACTGCGTTGAATGCTAGTAAACATTTCATGGTGGTTAAAATTTCAGCATTGAATAGAATAATGATTGTATATTATTAATATGTATGCTCCAAATATTAATAATCTTAGGAAAAAGGTGTGGGACACTCTTTCTCATATAAAGAGTAAAGATTACTTTGGTCGATGGATTTTCATTGGGCACTTTAATGTTCCTCTTATGACCATGAAAAAAAGGGAGGTAGTGAGTCAGCTAGAAGGGAGATTGGATCTTATGAATTTCATTAACAAGGAGGGTTTAATGGATATGGATCTTCATGGAATTGAGTTTACCCAGAGTAATAAGAGGCTAGGTAATAATTGCATTCAGGCTCGATTGGATACAACACTTATTTCTCCTAATTGGACTAAAGAATTTTTTTGCAAACTAGAGGCTCTTCAAAAAATTGGGTCAGATCATTTACCTTTGATTTTTACTACTGATAAGATAAATCTCAAGAAAAAATTTCCTTTTAGGTTTGAAAAAATGTGGATGTAGCATCCACAGTTTGAAAGCAAATTGGTTGAATGGTGGAATATAGATGTTGAAGGAACTGCTCTTTTTAGAGTGGCTTCAAAATTAAGAAATGTTAAAAAGGAGGTTAAAATATGGAATAAAAGATATTTTGGTAATATTTTTGAGAGTAAAACAAGTATTAAGGAAGATCTTCAAAATATCCAGGACAAGATACAGAAGGAAGGATATAATTTTGACCTTGTAAGAGAAGAGAATGACAAATTGGTAGAATATCATGACATTGTTACTAAAAAGGAAATCTATTAGAGGCAAAGATCCAGATCAATCTGGCTAAATGAAAGAGATAAGAATACTAGGTTTTTTCATCTTTCTACTCTAAAACATAGAGCTAAAACTCGTATCTCATATCTTAAAAAGGGTAATTTGAAGATTACTAAGGAAAAGGATATTTCGAAAGAGATGGTCTCCTTCTTTTCTTCTTTAATGATAGTTGACCCTGACATTGATCCTGTTGACCATGCTGAAATTTTAAAGGTGATTCCTTCTTTAATTACTTTGGAATAGAATAAATTTTTGTATTCCATTCCTAAGGAAGAAGAAATCTTGAAATTTGTATGCTACTTAGGAGGGGACAAGTCTCCAAGATCAGATGGTTTTCCCATGTTCTTTTTCTAGAAGGCATGGAAGCTAGTTGGAAGAGATGTTTGTGATGTTGTTAAGGAATTTTTTGGAGCAAAAATAATGCTTAATGAAATCAATTCTACCTTCCTATGTATTATTCCTAAAAAGATTGGGGTTGATTCTCTAGACTAGTTCAAGCCTATTTGTCTTTGTAACTCCTTTTAGAAGATTATTTCAAAAGCCCTCACATATAGGCTGTTGTTGGTGCTTCCTTCTCTTATTTCTATTCAACAAAATGGTTTTATCCCAAGTAGGCAAATTCTTAATTTTGTCATTACTACTCATGAGAACATTCATTCTTTATCATGTTCTAATAATTATGGTTTTATCATGAAAGTTGATATTGCAAAAGCCTATGATAGAGTTGAATGAGATTTTCTTCTAAATATTTGACAAGCCTTTGGGTTTGATCATAAGATTGTAAGAGCCATTTATTAGTTGATCTCTAATACTTCTGTAGCTATCTTGGTGAATGGTTGTTCTACTAAATTTTTTAGTCCTTTTAGAGGTTTGAGACAAGGAGATCCTTTATCCCCTATTCTTTTTATTATTATGGTTGATTGCTTTGGGAGATATATTGGGAAATTGGTCTTACAAGGGGATATTAAAGGTTTTTAGCCTTCTTCCCAACCTCTTACTTGTTCTCATGGTCAATTTTTTGATTATACTATTTTCATGGCCAAAGCTAAAGTCAAGGAAGCTAGAAATCTTAAGCAAGCCCTTAATTTGTACTCTGCTGCTTCCAAGACAGAACAAAATTAGAATAAGAGTTCTTTGTTTTTTTATTAATACACCTATTCCAAGACAGAACAAAATTGCCAAAATTCTAGGGTGCTCAATAAGATCTTTTTCTTGTATTTATTTGGGTCTTTCTTTGGGGCCAAAAGTTCTTGATTCTTTTTGGGAAGATCTCATAAATAAATTTAACAAGAAATTGGTAGGTTGGAAGGGTAACCTTTTGAGTCAAGCTAGTAAAATTACCCTCCTTAAAGTCTATCTCCAAAGTATCCCTACTTATGCTTTGAGTCTTTTCAGAATACTAGGGAAATTTGTAGATACTATTGATCAAATTCAAAGAAATTTTCTCTAGATTGGTACTGAGGAAAGGAAGAGAATGGCTCTGATTGCCTAGGATCAAATTTGTAAGCCTATCAAGGAAGGTGGATTGGAAATTAGGTCTATACAAAGTATGAATAGAGCTCTTCTGGCTAAACAAGGATGGAGAGTTTATCATGATGATAAGGAATGAAGTACTATATGGAAACATAAGTATCTTTTTAATGCTAATTCTTTATCTAATTTTCTATCATCTCCTAATGTTCTCTCCCCTTTTGCTATTTGGGGAGCTATTCAAGGAACTAAGAGTACCTTAGCCAAAGGTTGTTCATGGAAAATTGGAAATGGGCATAAGATAATATTTTGGGAAGATTCTTGGTTAATGGGTCATCCCCTGATTGAGGACTTTGAGGATAGAACCCAAGTTAACAGATGCAAACAATTGTATGGAACTTTTGTAGGACATTATTGGCATAACAACAGTTGGGTTAACCTGGTTGATTTTGACTAGGGTTTTCATAACATCTAAATTATGTTGAATGCATTTTCTTTGTATACCCATCAGGAGGATAAGTTGATATGGAATGTTGATCCTAGTGGCCAGTTTAAAGTTTCCTCTATTTTTAAATCTAAGGAGAAAGGTAATCAACCTTTATGGATAAAACATTGGATAAAGGGTCTTATACCAAAAATAAATATCTTTTATTGGATTTTGCTTCAAAACAAAATTCTCACTTAGGATAATTTGCAAAAAAGAGGCATTAATGTGGTTAATAAGTGTAGTCTATGTAAAGGAGGTTTTTAAGACAAAGATCATTTATTTTTAAACTATTCTTACAATCAACAATTATGGAGCTCTATTCTCAATTACTAGAACATAACTTGGGTTCATTAAAATAATGTTGAACTTTTTTTTAAAAGTTGGAGCTATCCATCTAAGGATACTGATGTTGATTTTCTATGAAATATTACTCTTCCCCATCTCTGGTGGGGTATCTAGAAAGAAAGAAATAACAAAATCTTTAGAAATAAAGAAATGCTAGGGTGGGTGCTTGGGCAAAATATTGTCAGGGCAATAAAGAAAAATTTTAAGTCCTAGAGAAGATGTGATCAAGACTTTCAAATTGACAATCCAATGTTATCCAAAGATTCTAATATAAAAAAAGAAGACCCAAGATTGAAGACTAGATGGAAGGCTCCCCCTAATGGATGGTTTAAAGTGAACTTTGATGGTGTTGCTTGTTGGAAATATTCAAGATATGACAAGTTACTGAGAGGGGAGGGGTGAATCAGTAACTTCTAATATTTCAAACAATAAAACTGTATACTGATATATTCATCATTCATCCAAGTAACCTATTGTAAGCATGAAACAAAATCATTTGCAACACTTGAACACACATATTTGGTGACCCAGAAACCTTCCAAATAGAAAGTAAAACTGGGGTGGGGATGAAACCCACAAGCTTCGTTACTGCAGTATGAAGTTGGTCGGTTAAGGCTTACAATGACCACTTCTGGTGATCTGCCCTGTTAGGGGCACAAAGGATTGCTAGATCCACCTTGTTAGAGGATTTCCAAACATACAATAAAGTATGCACTCTGTTAGGAGATTTACAAAAGACTGTTAAGTCTACCTTGTTAAAGGATTTGCAAAAACTGATTCACCTGTTAGAATGAAACAGTGGATCTGATTACAACTGATTGCTGATAAGATCCGCTATACTCTGATTCACCTTGATGTGATAGATAAAACTTTTCTGCTTCAAAACTCGACCTGCTGAATATCTTCACAATTTAGCCCATATACTTTCGCACGCATGTATTTCTTTCTCACTTTCACACTTTCACACTTTCACATTTCCACTCATTACCATTGCCATAACTGTCCTTGAATGATACAATACATTGCATATATATACCATCCATATAAACAATACATGCAAGGTCGGCTAAACAATACATGCAAGGTCGGCTAAAACAACAAGTGCAAATCTCTATACAAAGTCGGCCCAAGGTAAAAACTCGGGTTCACTAAACTGACTCGGTGTCCTTCTGATACTCAGCGTCCACTGTGTTACTCGGCATCGTCATGCACTCGGTAGAAGTGAAGGCACGGTTCATACTAAACACTTCGAGTAGTTCTGAACTCGGTAACCACTGGAGACTCGGTAGAAGAGATGTCACTTGGTGAATACTTCTATCTGAACTATTGCTCGGTGATCAAAGGAAATACTTGATAGAACCTTGTGACTTGGTGATAGTTAGTTTCCTTGATATCCATCTGAGCTCGGTAAAAATTAATTTCCTTGATAACCTCAGGAGCTTGGTTATCATGAAGTTCTCGGTTACATCTTAGTACATCTTTACTCGGTCAAAACTGATTCCTTTCTTTACCTTGAACACTCGGTAAACACTGATTGCTTTGTTCACCTTGATCACTCGGTAAACACTGACTTCTTTGTTCACCTTGATTACTCAGTAAACACTGACTTCTTTGTTCACCTTGATTACTCGGTAAATACTAACTTCTTTGTTCACCTTGATTACTCGATAAACACTGAGAACTAGGTAAAGCTTGGCTTCCGGTGAGAGCTCGGTAAGCATTCAGAATCCAATAAGTGTTGTAACTAATGACAAAAATGTATCATAATGCCAACAATCTCCCCCTTTGGCATTAGTGACAAAAAACACTTATGAGACAAAATTTATCTGACATGTTGATCACTGATTCTGAATATACATAGCTTCGTTATATACAACTCCCCCATAGAATAGCTTTGTTATATACAACTCCCCCATAGAATGTACATACATTATTTACATGAGCTGTATATCTCTTCCTTTGAAATTTTTTTTTGAAAACACTTATTCACCCATAGTATACATATCCAACAATAATCTCCCCCTTTTTGACAATAATGCCAAAGAATAAAGAATATATATACTTATATGGAAACACCAAAATGAGAGATGAACTCTGAATGTACCTAGAGAATAAGTTGGAGAGTCTTATCCCAATTCTCTTGCAAAATTTTGCAGGTAGAAAGAGCTATTTGAACTTCAGCCGAAAGTTCAATCACATGATCTGCAATGGAGAAGTTATTATCATGGATTAATATCTTTGAATGTGCAATATGCTTCTGCATTGAATCCATGATGGGAAGGATCATGTTTTGGATATCTATCAATGTAGATCGGATCCTTGCCTCTTCCCTCAATAGCTCTGCCTGCTTCTCTGACAAAAATTTGATTCTGAGGTGATGAGATGAGCTTGAATTGGGGTCAAGCTTCAAGTTCTGTGCGCTTACCTTTAGATCTTCATCAATTTTATTTAGTTTTTCTCTTATTCCTTTAGTGTATTCGGTAACATCACAAAGTTTAGCAAAAAGAGATGTTACATTATTAAAAGAATTTTCCATATCTGCCAAAACTGAGGTTAATGCAACCTGATTGATTGCAATGTTCTGGGCAATGTGCCCTAATACCTTATTATCAAATTTCTTTTCTGCACGCTTAATTAGCTTCTCTTGTCCGGAGGCATCTTCATTGAATTTATTAACTGCCTCTTCCAGTTGAATCAAAATGTGTTGAGAGGTATCAACATCAACACCTATAGCCTCAGTAATTATGTTCTGGGCTTCCTCAATTATCCTATATTCCTTATCCCTTTCTCATCTTAACTGCATCTGAGTAGCCTTTTTCTCAATAAGTTGACTAGCATACCTCATTTCTTCAATGGTAGCATTATCAAAGTCAATTTTTGGAATTACTATCTCTGTGTCTAAGTCAATGTCTTCAGGAATTTCCTTTCCAGTGATCATAAGTCTTAATGGTTGCTTTTGTTTGACTTCTGGGATGACTGGTTTGACCTTTGGAATAGACACAACAGTAGAGATAGAAGGACTAGCAGTAAAAACTAGGATGTTTGAGGTTTGAGTGCCAATAGAAGTATGTACAGGGTCAAAAATTTGAGTGCTGGCCAAAAATGGTGATACACTCGGTAATATAGTATCTGAGCTCACTGTGCCTGAAGTAGATGGCGACAAAATTGTAGAACAAATTTGAGTTGTCAAAATTTGAGAACTTACAACAATACCAACTGATGATGATGGAGTCGAGGAGGCTAACTCGGTAGATGAAAAGGGGTGCAGCTCGGTAGTCGAAGAGGGATGCAGCTCGGTAGATGAAGTGGTAGTCACTTCCACTGATGATACCTGGAGCTGAGATATGGCAGGTGTAGATGGTAAAACTGGTGTAGATGAACTTGCTGAAGCTGACTCCAACCTTGATGATGTCACAGGTTTGTCTGGGGAGTGAGGAATGGATGCAATAACTGCTGCTGCAATTTTTACCGTATCATCCTCCTTATCTTCCTCTTCAGCTTCTTCCTCTTTGTCTTCTTCCTCCTTTTCTTCCATCATTGGATGCAACTCTCCTGGTGTAACTGTGATGGATGGAGTGCTATCTGATTCATCATTGCTGCTGCTGCTGTCATCATCCTTTATTTCTACTGGGTCTACACTAGGCTTATGTAGATGATAGATGTTTTTCCACATGTTTGTAGCATCATTTACAACATGCTCTATATCTTTGATCAAAACCAAACAAGTGTGGAATCTGATCATCATCTTACCTTCATAGGTTTTCAATTCAGATTTTACCTCTGCTCCAGTGAGACTAGGCCGAAGATTCTTCAGGGATTGCTCATATATATCTTTTACCGTCTTGGTGGCTAACTCCCATCTTGGTTGTACTCTCTCCAGTAGTTCTTTAGAGATATGAGGAGCAATCTGGTCCGGGGAGTATTCCCATTTTCCCATTTTGTTAAGTACCAGTTCCTCAATTTGCATTTTCTCTGCATCAGTCCTTGTCTCAAATCTCAATGCCTTGAAATTTGAAATGCCAGCTCCTTCTTCCAATGTTTTGAGCCTTTGCTCGAATGTAGGTGCAGGTTTGACCAATACAGGTTCCTGAATACCTTTTCTCGTTCTCCGAGTGAATACTGTAGTAGGCTGCTTCTTGGGCTTGGTAATGATTACCTTGCCTTTCTTCTTTGCCGGTTGCTCTTTTTCTGATTCTTTTTCTCCTTCTTTTTCTTCTTCACTTTCTTTATCTTCACCTTTTCCCTCGGTGACCATAAGAGAACTTATTTCAATTTTCAGTTTGGCCATTTTCCTTTTACCTTTGCTGATGGCATGTGGAATTTTGATTTCCAGTTCAATTCTGGCCTTTGCTTCATCATAAGTACCAAAAATTCGTTGCCTTGGGTCTACTGGCTCATTTACCAGTGCTTCAATGATATCCCTGGTTTCATCAATATTTACCTCATATGGAAGAGGTTTCACCCATGCAACTCGGGGTCTAACTGCCTGTATGTATACCTTGTCACAGTCAACCATGAAACAGACATCATCCTTATATT
This sequence comes from Cupressus sempervirens, assembly GCA_028749045.1. Taxonomy (NCBI): domain Eukaryota; kingdom Viridiplantae; phylum Streptophyta; class Pinopsida; order Cupressales; family Cupressaceae; genus Cupressus; species Cupressus sempervirens. The sequence goes on along the minus strand of CM053791.1, from coordinate 397,330,261 downwards.
CTTCAACAAGTTTTGGAGGTATTCTGAATCTGTTGTTCATCCTTTCCTTGAAATCTTCAAAATAATTGTCCATTACTTTGTCAAAATTCATACCCATATCTACTATGAATTCATTTATTTGATACAAAATTGGAGTATCTTTCCTCCATACAACTGTACCTTTGGATGGAAAGAATTTATGTATATAGAAAAATAAACAAACTAGCAAAGAACCAAATTTACAAGGGTTTGTCTTTGCAGTCCTTATGCTTTCCATGTTTTTATTGAATTGTTTTAATAGCACATCAGCTAGGTCAAACTCCATATTTTTCTTTACAATTTTATATGCCAAATCTACAGCTTCGCAAGGTACACTATTCAGCCTGCTGGAACTATACAGTTTGTATGCAATAACATAAATACCAAATTTCAGTTCTATATCTGAAACATTGTTGAGTTTTAAACCTCTGCCATCCCATTCGGCTTGGGTTTTCTTCTGTAACTCATCCCGTCCTAGGGTTTTGGTGGTTTTGGCTTTGCTGAGCATTGGGAGACCCGTGATTTTGTGAATCATCTTCTTGGTTATCAAAACTGGTTGTTCCAACCACAACTGACCATTATGTACTCGGCTCAAGATATACCTCACCCATTTCACTTGAAAACTTCTTGGCAGATGCAGGATATGGGTTAAGCCTTTGGTTTCTAAATGTTTGAACTCAGGTTTTAGGGTTCCATCCACGCATAACTTGGCTAGGGTGCTATCCATATCTAGTGTCCCTATTTCTTGCACAGTACACTTGAAATGAGTACAAATATCATTGATTAGAAGTACCTTTGGAGGAATCTGTGATTGAGCTCCATGCGGGTCGAGTGATTCAGCGATGGCAGGAACAAGCTTGAACGTCGGTGCCTTCCATTCTGTTCCCTTCACAAGCATTTCGGATCCTTTCTTCGCCTTGCTGCTGCTGGTGCTTGCGGAAGCCATTGCTGCTCGCTGAGTAAGAAGATTTCGTAAGAATACTTCACTGGAAAATTTCTTCAACTCACTTGAATTCGCTTGAAAGCCCTCTTTTTGTAAATCTCAAATTCGCGGTGAAAAATGAGGTTGAAATCTGCCCTTTTGATGAAAAATTCGTCATTAATGTTCAGCACGGAGGTAGCTACGATCGACAGGCTGTCATCCACTAGCTTGGCTTAAACTTCGCAACTCGGTGACCAAAAGAAAATAGGTTAATCCGCCCTTAACTCGGTAAGAGAAGAACCAACCATGCTCGGTAAGTGCAACTTGGTGAAAGAAGCCTTATTGCACCCGACTGAGCTCGGTAAGGTCATGTACCGACCATGATCCTGATGTATCTCAAATACTGATTTGATCATATTTTCATTCTAGGACTACTTAGGATATTGCTTGTAGATACAGTCCTGGTCTTATCCTGATGAGTCTTAATTGGAAATGGGAGAGTCACTCACTTCTTGAGTGACCATTCCATCACTTGAATTATCTGGCTCGGTAGACTTTGGAATCCATTGCTGCTTCATTTGTTTTCGAATATTGTCTACTTTGATTTTCTTTTCATCCTCGACTTTCTTTATGTTCATGCAGTTTTTAGATATATGACCAAGTTCTGTACATGTATAACATCTTACAGTGGTATCCCTTTTTCTTAGGTGATGCCTTGCACAGTTTATGCCAGTATGACCATATTCTCCACAATAATGACATCTGCACCAAGTGTTGTAGTCTCAACCAAATATTGCTTTGACAAGTTGTTCAGCTGGATTAAAAGATTTGAATTTGCATTGTGATGCCTTATGACCTTGCTTTTGGCATTTGTGACATTTACCTTCAAATTTTGGTTTCCTTTTGCATTCATTGGCTTTGTGTCCATGCTGATTGCAATTGTAGCACTTTCCATTAAATTTGCCTTTTCCATTGCTCCAACATCTGTTAGATGTATGACCTAACTTACCACAGTGGCTGCAAGTAGGTTTTTTATTCTTTTGAGTACCCTGTTTGGAGGATTCACCTTCTTCCTTGTATCCAAGGCCTGCTTTACCATTTTGTTTATGAAAGTTTTCTTCATTTTGCAGATTCAATTGATCCATGTCTTTTTGAGATTTTACCATTCTCTCATTGACTTGTTTTTCAGAGATTAGATCACTTTGTAAGCTTGCATTGATTTGTCTTTCAGTAATTAAGTCATTTCTCAAAATCTCATTCTCAGATCTTAGATTCATAATTTCTTCATTTGCATTAGATAATTGAGTTACAAGATTTTCAAGCTGAGAGGATTGATTATTCCTTACCTCTAAGTCTTCATTTGCCTTGTTCCTTTGCTCCAAGATTTCGCATAGCCTGATGGACTGGATTCCTTGTTCCCTTTTGAGCTTTCTTACTTCTTCTTGTAGAGTTCCATTCTTTTCTAAGAGTTCTTTGATTGCTTTGTCAGCTTCATCTGAACTATTTGATGGTGAGAGATCTTCAATCTTTTCTTCAACATACTGATGGTCATTCATTTGCTTTGCAAGTTCTTTTCTTCTTTTCAAGGATTGTAAAAGATGCTCTTTTGCTTCATTGAGTTGAGCCATGGCCATTTTCAGATCTAGCTTTTCATTCTCAATAGTTTTGTCAAGTCTGAATATCTCCATTGTCCTTGATCTTTGCTCAAGCTGTGAAGCTTTTATCTTGAGAACCTTATAGCTCTGATACCAATTGTTGGAAATATTCAAGATATGACAAGTTACTGAGAGGGGAGGGGTGAATCAGTAACTTCTAATATTTCAAACAATAAAATTGTATACTGATATATTCATCATTCATCCAAGTAACCTATTGTAAGCATGAAACAAAATCATTTGCAACACTTGAACACACAGATTTGGTGACCCAGAAACCTTCCAAATAGAAAGTAAAACTGGGGTGGGGATGAAACCCACAAGCTTCGTTACTGCAATATGAAGTTGGCTGGTTAAGGCTTACAATGACCACTTCTGGTGATCTGCCCTGTTAGGAGCACAAAGGATTGCTAGATCCACCTTGTTAGAGGATTTCCAAACATACAATAAAGTATGCACTCTGTTAGGAGATTTACAAAAGACTGTTAAGTCTACCTTGTTAAAGGATTTGCAAAAACTGATTCACCTGTTAGAATGAAATAGTGGATCTGATTACAACTGATTGCTGATAAGATTCGCTATGCTTTGATTCACCTTGATGTGATAGATAAAACTTTTCTGCTTCAAAACTCGACCTGCTGAATATCTTCACAATTTAGCCCATATACTTTCGCACGCATGTATTTCTTTCTCACTTTCACATTTCCACTCATTACCATTGCCATAACTGTCCTTGAATGATACAATACATTGCATATATATACCATCCATATAAACAATACATGCAAGGTCGGCTAAACAATACATGCAAGGTCGGCTAAAACAACAAGTGCAAATCTCTATACAAAGTTGGCCCAAGGTAAAAACTTGGGTTCACTGAACTGACTCGGTGTCCTTCTGATACTCGGCGTCCACTGCATTACTCGGCATCGTCATGCACTCGGTAGAAGTGAAGGCACAGTTCATACTAAACACTTCAAGTAGTTCTGAACTCAGTAACCACTGGAGACTTGGTAGAAGAGATGTCACTCGGTGAATACTTCTATCTGAACTGTTGCTCGGTGATCAAAGGAAATACTTGATAGAACCTTGTGACTCGGTGATAGTTAGTTTCCTTGATATCCGTCTGAGCTCGGTAAAAATTAATTTCCTTGATAACCTCAAGAGCTCGGTTATCATGAAGTTCTCGGTTACATCTTAGTACATCTTTACTCGGTCAAAACTGATTCCTTTCTTTACCTTGAACACTCGGTAAACACTGATTGCTTTGTTCACCTTGATCACTCAGTAAACACTGACTTCTTTGTTCACCTTGATTACTCGGTAAACACTAACTTCTTTGTTCACCTTGATTACTCGGTAAATACTAACTTCTTTGTTCACCTTGATTACTCGGTAAACACTGAGAACTAGGTAAAGCTTGGCTTTCGGTGAGAGCTCGGTAAGCATTCAGAATCCAATAAGTGTTGTAACTAATGACAAAAATGTATCATAATGCCAACAGTTGCTAAGGAAAACTTGACAAAGCAGGTTGTGGAGGAGTTCTGAGAGATCATACAGGTAATATAATAGATGCTATTGATATAACTATTGGTATCTCTAATAGTCATAAAGCTAAGGCTACTACAGCTCTATATACAATGAGGCTCGTAGTGGAAACTATTTTTCACAAAATTCTGGATGGAAGGAGATTCCTTAAACATTTTGATGTAAAGTGGCAAACAAAAGGTGATGGACTCCCACAAAACTGATTCAAACTCACAAGGTTCCTATTAGGTTCTAAGACAAATATTGATTAAAAATAGTTTAACAAGGTTAATCAAGCAAGTTTCATTCACTTTTAACCTTCCAAGCAGCTCCAAGTAAGCAATTTCAACCAAACTGCCAATTAGGCCTCTAAGCCCCAATTAGCCCTCCTTTGACCTTTTTTCCACTTTTCTTAAAACTTCTTCAAAGGACCCTACAAAAAAATTAGCATTTCAAGTACCCTTTTGAGAGTTCTTTAACATAACAAAACATCAATATGGGTTACTTTGGAAACTGTGTATAGAATAATGACTGTCACTATTTTTAAGAGCCAAAACAAGAGATTTAACAAAGCAACTATGCCAAAATCTTATCCAAAACCCACCAAACTTAGGGAATCATCATATTTTATGTCTAATTACACAAATCAGCAACCAATTTCATCATGTAGGCTACTTAACACCAAAAGCCCCAAATCAAGCCTTACAAACCCTTGTTTCTAGGGTATCAGCAAATCCCCTATGTGCCAAGGTTTCTTTGACCAATACAAACATCAAACACCTTTATTTTATCACCAATAACATAAATCAACTCTTAGACCCTACCCTCATTAAGGAAAAACTCCCCCGCTATGACTGTCCCTCAATTCTCTTCTTGTTTTCACAAGTTTGTTGTATGGTGGCCACCAATTAATGAAGTTAGTTTGTAATTTTTGAGCTAGATACATTACACATGTTAAATGGATGGTATTACATGAAGAAACAGTAAACATTTCATGGAAATACCATGATTAATCAAAGAAAAACTGTCAAAATGCCTAAAATATGATTGTTATAGCCAACAGTACGGAATTTCAATTAACAAATCTTCAAATCTGAGTGCAAAACCATGTAAATAACCTTAATACATATCTAAAATTATATTACCATTCATTCCAATATTAGAAATCACTTGCAAAACAAAGGATTCTTCAAATTGCTCTTGAAATGAAGCACTTTTATTGCAAATTCTATAACAATCCGTACATTCTCTAGGTACAGGTCGTACCAACACATGTATATATATTCAAGAGTTAGTTTTCAACCTCCTTAAATGAATCCAATTTGTTTCACTACCTATCCCTTTATAAAATTCAAATTCGAAGGTTTCCCTCCAAAATGGCTCTTATAGCCGTTACATGCAAAATTTGAATTTTTAAAAGCAAAAAACTATATCTAAAGGGACTTATTGGTTGTTTTAACTTATGAAATGACTTGAGGTTGTTATGACATAATACTAGACCCTAAATAATGACTTCTCTACCTTAAACAACCACTAGATCCCATTCCAAGGATCAATTATAATTCTTCAACATTGGAATCAGCCAATACATCATACAAAACCATATCCTTTCGTGCTTTCAAAACCCATGATTGGTTGTAGAATAGACCAATTGATATCATGAGATTCCTCAAGACCTCTATATGTCCTTGAATCTCCAATGTGCCCCTGATGAGCATGGGATGCTCCTGCATCACATTTTTAATATGCTTAATGATAAAAATGAAATTACTTGTTTGATTGAAGCTAGTGTTATGGAAATTAAATATTTAATGAATAAATTTGAAAAAGTGATTATATCTCATTCCTTCGATGAAGGTAATGCGGTGGCTGACTAGATTGCCAACCAGGTTGTCCAAAAAGGGTATACGATGACATGGCATGGTGATTTAAGTAGGAATGTGGATTTGAAAGCCCTTATTAATTGTGATAAAACTCATGCAATAGAGGGAAAGATTTTCTAAGATTAGCAATTTAATGATATATGGGAGTTGGTTTACGGATGTCAATGTTCTCTCCCCGAGGAAGTACATTAATGTGATTTTTATCTTGGCTTTGCACATGTTAGTTTTAATGTGTGCCTTAGTTGTTTTAATGAATGCATTATCTTTGATTAAATCATCAGTTCTTTGTGTCCATTTGACTTTGGCTTTTTGCAATAATTCAAAGTCTTTGGAAATGGTTAGAGAATGAAGAAAATAGGAGCCAAAAATTTCTAAGGCATGGAAGGCCAAAGCTTCTATTTGAAAATTTTTGCAAAAGGGTAATGTCACCACTTATTTGGAGCACCTTCATAGATGTAAACCTCATGTTATAGAGGCATTCTTCAAAAATTGGATTGAAGATAGGGTTTCCTTGAATGGAGTGATAGTGCATTTGACCAAAGAGTTCATAGCTGAGGTGATGGGTTTGCTTAAGGAAGGCATAAAGTTTAGTAAAGAAACAAGTGTTTCAAATGATGTGTTTAAGAAATTTTCCAAAATGGATGAAGAGGAAATGAATATGGAGAAGAACATCAATTTTTATGAACTAGGTCAAATTAAGGTTATCTAGTAAGACGTGCTCTCATGCATCTATGAGTATTTTATTTTAGATGGTAGAGCTAAGCATGTTCACAAATTTCATTTTGTGTTCCTCAATCACTTTAGGCACAAGGATAGGCTCTCATTTCCTTTTTATCTAAGATTTTTTTTACTCCAAATTTGCAATCTCATAGGAAAAAAGAGTCTCATCCAATTTTACATGAAGGGTTAATTTTACTTATTGAGAATTACTATAAAAACAAGGCTATAGTGTCTTCTCCTCCTTTTGAGAGAAAGAAGGGCTCTATTAGTGAAACTTACTCTAGGAAGAGTAAGGGTGATGAAGGGGTTAAGGGAAAATAGAGGAGTCTAAAGCAAGAAATCTAAGAAACCCCTCAGAAAAATGTGGAAGAGATTACTAAGTCTGATAACTTGGAAAATAATGATGAGAAAAAATTGGAGGAGGAGGAGAATACAGATGTGGGAGATTTTAGCTCCAATTTGGAAGGCTATCTGGGTAGTAAGGGTGAGATAGGAAAGGATGAGAAGGAAGAAAGCAATAAAAAAAATACAAGGTCAGGTAATGTTGGTGAAGAGGAAAATTAGAGTGAGCACTGATGAAGCTAATTATTGCCTCTATTTCATCATAGTTTTAAACACTTTGTTAATACTCGGTTTCATTTTCATCAAGACATTTGTGAACTTATGTTTACCTAAACCAATGATTAACCTATGGGTAGATAGCATGTCATATTTTGCCAATATTATATATATGATGCTATATTTCATATAATTATCAAAATGTGTGTTCTTATATTTGAATTTAATTTGATAATGCTTATTTGCAAATATCTCTGCATTATAACTAACCTATTAGCAATGAAGCTGAAGATGATTGGAAGACTTCAAAGATGAATGTTGAAGACAACCAATAGCATTCAAGGAGAAAAGAATGTTGAGATTTAGCCATAGTGGAGAAAAATCATAATGGTACCAAAGGACACGACTGTGAGTATGGAGGAGCTATGAAGACTTACTGCATTCTCTACATTTATTATTATGTCAAGTGGTTGTTTAGACTTTATTATGTCTTTAGGATATCACAGAAGGAGGAAGAAACATTGGAAGACTATGTTTCACATTTATTGTATACTCTACAAAAGAACCCTCAACATGTGTTGTTTGATGATTCACAAAAGCTACTCTTTCTAAGAGGTGTGAATGATAACTATCTAGAAGCACTAGACCTTATGGCTAGTGGTGATGTATATCAAGCTTCTTGGGATGACCTCAAGAAGATCTATCAAAACTATTCAAGGTCAACCATGAAGAAAGGCTGAGGACCTTGTTCCATAGTTACTAAAGGAATTATCCAAGGTATTTCAAAGCTCAAGATATCAAACCTATTGTCCAATTTTAAGCAGGACATCATAAATGATGTTGCTACACATCTTGATACAATGACTACAAAGAAGAAGTATATAGAAGCTAAGTTACAACTAGCTGAATATTGCCCTCATTGTTAGAAGCAAAAGAAGGATTGCCAATGCAAACTATTTGCAAACATGGAGAACCAACATCTTCTAACTAAGTACCTCAAGATAGATGGAGATGATGAGCAAGTATTTTTTGTTGCTCAATGCCAACCATGGGCCGAATGTCAAGGTATGCCTCAGGACCCTTTGCAAAATTCAAATTCATATGGTAATCAATGGAAAAACCCTAATCCCCAAGGACCTTTACAATATCAACCTAATTGGAATAATGTTGGGTAAAACAATTTGCAACAAACCCAATGGCCTTAGAATTCCCAACCATCCTAGCCTAACCAACAGAATAACCAATGGCAGAACCAACAAAACTACTGACAAAACTAGAAAAACCAATGGTAACCACCCCAAGGGAATTGGCAGTCTATGAACTAATGGAGGGGATCTCAACAATGGCCTAACCAAAATAATAGTACTCCACAATTGCCACCTCTAGTTAAACAACCTGCTCTAGTGCCACCACCCACAAATCCTAGACCTCAAAAATAGACACAATTACCTACACAACCCCAGCCAAATCCAAATAGCCAATAGCCACAGCAACCCATGTATAGTGTTGATGCTCAGCAATATCCTACTTACACTTTGAGTGTTGCAAATATACATCTGAGATCTAGTACAACTTTACCAGTGCCTAAACCACCTCTTATAACTAAAATACCAAATCCTTCTATAGCATCAAAACCCTCAATCTCTAAAGTGGTTGACCCAACCAATGTCACTATTTCAATCCAAGCTCAACTAGTAGTGGAACCTTCTTTTCTAGAAAATCTTATACAGTATAAACCTATACAAACAAAGGAGCAACCTTTTGATATTGTTGATCAGTTCAAGAACATGCATGTACAAATACCCCTATTCGAAGCCATTAAAGATTTTCCAATCTATGGAAAAGCCAATAGAGATACTTGCCTGAAGAAGCTTGGAAGGAAGAAAAAGGACCCCACCACAGTCCATGTTGTGGGATAATTGGATGACATTATGTTAGGAAAATTGATCACACCAAAATATTCTAATTTGGGTAGTCCAGTAGTGGATGTCAGTATAAATGGTCAGTCTATTAAAAATGCTTTAATAGATCTTGGTGCTTCTATAAATGTCATGACCAAGGATACTATGAAGAACTTGAAAATAGAAGGATTAAGGGCTACTCTAACAATTCTACAACTTTCAAATAGTTCTATTGTCACCCCTAATGGGATGATAGAAAACATAGTTGTAACATTAGATTCTCTAGAGTATCTTGCAAAATTCATGATTCTATCCCCCAAAGTTAATCTATCCAGCTACCCTATCATCCTAGGTCAACCATGGTTAGCTACAGCTAATGCAAATATAATTTGTAGATTAGGGAATATGACAATATCTAATGGCCAAGCAACAAAGAAATTTGATTTATATCCTCCAACACAACCATTACCAGATTTGAGCACATTTGTTTGGCTAGATTTAGGGGATGAAGAAGAAGAGTTAAATTCTATAGCATAGCTCATGATGTTACATAGACAATCCTTTCTAAAGCTATAGGAGGAAGATTCAATACTTAGAGTATTCTTACTAACAGTTGTGTGGTAGAAAAAGATGTATCTGAAAGTTCTATGTTGGAATTAATCACATATGAGAAATGTGATGAGAATTGTACTCTACTCAAAGAACCTAACTTTCTTTTTCCACTCTTACCATGTGAATTAGAAGCAAATCCAATCTCTAAATCTGCTATGATAGAGTCTACCTCTACTATTGAACTATCTAAAGGTCATAATCTCCATGTTAATCCCAAATTAACACTCACACAGATGGAACAATTATCAAAGTTGCTTCAAAGGCATGAAAAGGCCTTTGCAAGGGACTATGATGATATGAAAGGGTTGAGTCCTACATTGTGCAACCATAGGATATACATCAATGAAGGGTGTCTACCATTGCATCAACCCTAGAGAAGGGTAAATCTAAGCCTTAGAGAAATAGTTAAAACTGAATTGCAAAAATTGCTTGATGCTAGTTTTATTTATCCTATATCTGATAGTAGAAAGGTGTCACCCCTAGTCCTAGTGCCCAAAAAGGGAGGGAAATGGATAATTTGTGTAGATTATAGAGAATTTAACAAGGCCACCAAAAAGGATCATTTTCCTTTACCATTTATAGACCAAGTTCTAGACACTTTAGTTGGAAAGAAGTATTTCTCTTTTCTAGATGGGTATAGTTGTTATAATAAAATCAATATTGCTCCTGAAGATCAAGAGAAAACCACATTTACATGCCCATGGGGTACCTTTGCATACCCTATATTACCATTTGGTCTATGTAATGCCCCTACAACATTCCAACGAGTTGTTATTAGCATCTTTGCTAATATATCACATGATTATATGGAAATATATATGGATGATTTCACAACATTTGGAGTCACCTTTGAGGAAGCAATGATGAATCTTGAAAAGGTTTTTGTAAGATTTCAAGAACATAATTTGGCACTTAATAGAGAAAAATGTTTCATGCTCATGCACAAAGGTGTGGTACCATGTCATTTCATATCAGCTACAGGAATACAAGTGGGTCTAGGTAAGATAGAGGTAATTAAAACATTGCCCATACCTACAAAATAAAAAGATGTAAGATCTTTTCTATGTCATGCTAGATATTATAGACGTTTTATAAGAGATTTCAACAAAATAGCTATCCCTTGTATAAATTACTCACAAAGGAAGCTGAATTTAGTTGGACATCTAAATGTAATGAACCCTTCATGTAGCTTAAGAAACTTCTCACTTTAGCCCCAGTTTTACAAGGCCTTGATTGAAATTTACCTTTTCATATATATATATATATATATATATATATATATATATATATATATATATATATATATATATATATATATATATATATATATATATATATATATATATATATATATATATATATATATATATATATATATATATATATATATATACACAGATGCTTCTGACTATGCCATAAGTGCAATTCTAGGACAACAATCTCAAAATCTTGAAAATGTAATATATTATATTAGCAAGAGCCTTCATGGACTAGAATTAAACTACATAGTGACTAAAAAAGAACTGCTAACAGGAGTTTATGCCTTGAAAAAATTTTGGCATTACATAACTAGCTATCCCATATTTTTTCATATTGATCATGTAGGAATTAAATAGCTCATGAACAAACCTGCTATAATATGTAGGTTAGCAAGATGGTTACTGTTGTTGCAAGAATTTGATATAACTATCATTGATAAGCCTAGAAAAGCCAATGTTGTAGCTGATTATTTATCAAGAATCCATCATGAAGATAATGACACTACTATGGTAGATGAGCATTTATTTCATTTTTTTTTTCAAACACCATGGTATGCAAATGTTGCTAATTACATTGCAACTAATAAAATACAAGAACATTTTTCTTAAAAGAAAAAGAAGCTGCTTGTAGAGAAAAGTTTCCATTTCTCTTGGATAGCTAATCTCTTGTTTTACACTAGACCTAATCAAGTTATAAGAAGATGTATGAGAGAGGATGAGACATGATATTCTACATGCATGTCATAATGAACCATGTGGAGGACACTTTGCAACAAAAAGAATAGCCTTGAAAATCTTGACAAATGGTTGCTATTGGCCTACACTTCATAAAGATGCAGCCAACTATACGCAAAAGTGTGATAAGTATCAAAGGATGGGCCAACCAACAAGAACAGATGAAATGCCTCTTAACCCATAGATAGCATTAACACCATTTGACAAATGGGGCATGTAATTCATTGGTCCAATCCTCTATCCAATGGGAATTCCTATATCCTTATGTGCATTGATTACCTAACAAAATGGGTTGAAGTCAAGGCCATGAAGCATGCTCATGATGACAAAGTTGTAGAATTTTTGTATGAAGAAATTTTTACTTGCTATGGTGTACCCAAAGAGCTAGTCACTGACCAAGGTGCACAATTTACCTCTAATATGATCTCAGAACTAATGAAACAATATAATATCAGGCACTGGAAATCAAGTCCTTATCACCCTCAAGCTAATGGGCAAGTAGAGGTTACAAATTGTGAGCTGGAGAACATCCTAACAAAAATAGTTCATTTACACCATAGCGATTGGGCCAATAGATTACAAGAAACTGTTTGGGCCTATAGAACAACATGGAAGACTACTATGAGATTCACACCATTTGAACTCCTATATGGGAAAGTAGCAATGCTCCCCATTGAATTTGAACATAAAACTTTAAGAACTACACTAAGTTAGACATTGAACTTCCTGTAGCACAAAGAGAATGTCTTCTGCATCTTAACTCTTTGGATGAAATGTGCAAAGCTACTTTGAAACATATTGAAATTATATAGAAACAAAGAAAATAATAGCATGACTCCCACATTATCAATAAAAAATTTTAAGTTGGTGACTGGGCACTACTATATTATTCTAGATTTAAAGATATGTCAGGCAAGTTGTAGACAAGATGGTTGGGTCCATATGAAATTAATCATGTCTTTGACAATGGAGCTATCCAATTAACTACCATTGATCCAGTGCCTTTTAAATTATTAGTCAATGGTCACAGACTCAAGTTATATAAATAGCCCCAAACAAAAGAGGACTTCCTACAACAATTCTAGTAGCCAAATTTAAATATAAACCAAGTAACTCTTGCTACAACTGAAGGTGTTAACCTTTCATCTGCCACTCTTTAGCATTAAATTCTTTGTGCATGCTCATAATAAAAACTTTATCCCCACATAAAGTTCCAAACTTCTCCATTCACTTTATTATTTCTTCTTTATCCACCTCATCTCATTTCTTTACCTTCCACCCATGCACCTTCCACATCATCATTTTCTAATGCTTTCAATAAACACCACAAGTTTGTTGACGGATGTTGTCACTATTGATGTAAATTTTGCCACCTTTTGGTATGTGTAACAATCAATTAACTAGTATAAAAGTTTCAAATTATTATTCATTTATTATACACAAATTTTGTTGATTATATCTAATATTGCATTCTTTATATTATGGTGGTGTTATGCTAGTTCCATACCCTGTACTAAGTCTGACAAGTGTGGACACTTGTCCATATTTTTTAGGGGGTAGGGAAGGTTACTAAAACCCAATGACACTCCTATTTATTCATAAAGGTTTTTCCAAATCTTCATATTTCCTTTATTGTTGGAATTCAATTGTCATAAGTACACAAGTGTCTAGGTGTCATACCCCTTATTTTTTAATGATTTTATTGCTAGGTTGTAATGTGACTTGTGTTTAAAATTTAAGTGATCTGAATACCATTTTTGGATAATTTTCATGCACATCCATGATTTAGTCTCATTAAAACCATATTATTTCTCATAATAGATCATTATGAGATTAATTACCTATCAAATGAAATGTGAAAATGGGTCTGTAAAAAAAAAAAAAAGTCTAATTTTTTTAAGGGAAAATAGTGCAAGCAGTGCAGATAGTGAAAGTGTTAAGAAAAAATGGGTGGACAATTGCAATGACGAGAACTAGTGGAGCATACCATTTTTCACTCAGATGTAGAGGCAATAAGGAGATTTAATGTGTGTGGGTAGTTCGGGTATTTCTTAAGTTTGACTGCATTTGATGAAGAAGTAGCCATAGAATTTACAAGGACATTGGATGAAGGAGAAGCTTCTATATGGGGTTTAATGGTGGTTACTATAGAAGAGTGTATAGCAAAAGTAATTGGGTTACCAGTTATAGAAGAACATTATCCCAATACGCATGATGCAAGATCAGCCAGGGCTCAATTTGTCATACCAAACAATCCTCATATGGATATCACCAAGCAAGGTTGTAAAAGAACATCTCTTCTACCACCATACAATGAGTTGGCCATGCACATTATCAGGTACCTCACATGCAAAGGAATATTTTCATATTTACATGCACATCAATTTAAATTGCTCAGTTATATAAGGCATAATCATCCAGTAAATGTTCCCAATTTCTTGTACAATATGTTGTGTATTAGTGTTGAAGAAACCCAAAAAGGGAAAGGACAATTCTATCACCCATCATGCCCTAATTAAATTAGTCATAGAAATATCATTTAGGGATGTTTCTCCCATGTCATGGGTAGAATTTGTCCAAGCTAAAACTTTAGAACCCTAGGCTGCCCTTCATGAACAACCTAGTGAGGAGAATGTAGTTCCCACTAATGAACCTACTAAGCAAAGCACTCAAGAGGCTAGAGAAAAAAATGTGCAAGGCAATGTAAAAGAAAATTTATAAGAAAATGTACAAGAAAATGTGCAATAAAATGTACAAGAGACTATGTCTTTACCTATTCAAGAAACCCAGAAACCTACCTCTAGCCGAGCAAAGAGAAAATAGAAATTGCAAGAAGAAGTCTTTGTTTTAGTAAAAGAAGAGCCAAACCCTATAGTCATGAGGAAAAAGAGAACTAAGAAGGGTCCTATAGAAGTTACTCCTATAGTAGAGACACCAAAAGGAAGAGGTAGGCAGAAGGTTGTGATTCCAAAAGAAACCTCTGTAAGAAGAAGTCCTAGAATTAGAGGACAAATTTCTAAAGAATCCTCCTCATCCAAGCTATCTACTAAATAATTCCCTGTATAGATTGTTCATGATCACTCTCCTCCTCACCCTAAAACTATAAACATTCCTAAAAACCCTAATGAGGAATGTAGGGTTGAAGTCAATGAAAATCCAAATGATACCCCAGCAGGCCAACTAAGTACTTCAAGTAGTAAAGATGGAATAGTTTCTGAGCAAGTTTATCCAAACACTACCGTAGTTCCCTATAAATCAACATGGCTTATTGATTTTGTAGAACATTTATGGAGGAATTAGAGAAAGAGGAAAAGAAACCATGAAGAAGACAACAGTTCCATTACCTTGCAGAAACTCCTTTTCTAGTTGTTTGGACAACATATGTTTGTTGAGGCCTTATGGGAAGAGGAGAGGGAAAATATGAGGAAAGTCATAGTATCCCAAGGTGAAGAAATCACAGATTTCAAGGAGCAATTAGAAAATAAAAAACAAAGGATGGATCATACCCTCAAATTGGTTGATCAAGCACTTGCTTATAGAACGCCGCCATGGATTTATGCTCTCTATTTAAAAGAACAATTTCTTTTATTCTAACTTATGCTAACCCTTAAGAATATAAATGTAGAATTTAAATTGGCCCAAGAATTTTATTGTTTATATCAAACTCTACCATCTTGGCAGTAGAATTTTCTCTGTGAATTATATGTGCATAATTTTGTTATCCCTTTGGAAACCTAATGGAATCCTTTACTCTATATAGGAGATATACATTTAAGAGCTTTGATGTCTTGTATTTCTAATGAAGCAAACTATGATAGGCAACTAAATAATTACAAAGACAAGGAAAGAATAGAGCCCCTGCCATTAAGAGCTAAGAGCAGTAAACTAGAAGAAGTTGTTAGGGACTGGTTCAGATTAACTTATGTGGATAAGAACAAGGGAGTAAGGGATAGAATCTTTCCTGCCAAAACCAAGGCCTGTGTTGATTATGAGAACTTACCCTACTTTTCTTTCTAGAGAGCCATGGCTGGTGCTAGAATTAGATGTGCTAGATTACTTGAGTCACTTAAAAGGTCAGAGCCACATAGTCCCATCAACTTTGAGGTTTCCCTTCACCGAGCTCCAAAGTATCTAGAGTTGGGGAAACAGGCTAGACCAGAACTATGGTGCCTACTCACTATGCAACCTCCAATGCTAATGTGGCCTTTGTATGATATTAATATTGACAGACTTGACAAGCTACAGGAGGACAATAGAAGGGAGGTTTGGGAAAGAACGAGAGGATTCTAGTATACCTTCAAGAGCAACAGGAAAGGAAGGATAGAAGTGGGGGAATTTAGGTCACTGACTAGGAAATGCCATGCTTGAGGACAAGCATCAATTTACCAGGGGGGCAAATGATGAGGCTAATTATTGCCTCTATTTCATGATAGTTTTAAACAGTTTGTTAATACTTTGTTTCATTTTCATTAGGAAATTTGTGAACTTATATTTACCTAAACCAATGATTAACCTATGGGTAGATAGTATGTCATCTTTTGCCAATATTATACATATGATGCAATATTTCATATAATTATCAAAATTTGTGTTCTTATATTTGAATTTAATTTGATAATGCTTATTTGCAAATATCTCTACATTATAACTATCCTATTAGCAATGAAGCTAAAGATGATTGGAAGAATTCAAAGATGAATGTTGAAGATAGCCAATAGCATTCAAGGAGAAAAGAAAGTTGAGGTTTAGCCACAGTGGAGAAAAATTATAACGGTACCAAAGGACACGACTACAAGTATGGAGGAGCTGTGAAGACTTACTACATTCTCTACATTTATTATTATGTCAAGTGGTTGTTTAGACTTTATTATTCCCGCCTTTAACCATTATCTTTTCTTCCCACCTTGAGATGTTATTTTCCTTCTTTCTCTCCTGTGGATTTATAGCTAGGTTGTTTGATTTTTTGTTTCAGAATAAACGTTGATCTTCTATATATAGGGATCAAGCCAAGTGTGTTAGTTTAGTTAGAAGAAGAAAGTTTATGAAAACAAAATATTAACTTTTGCAGTGAGTTGTTTTTACAATTCTATGTATTTTTTCCATGTAATGAATTTCTAAAATACAATGAAATAGTTTTTGCTTCTATCTTGTGTTAGTAGATTAGTAGAAGCCAACCAAGAGGGGCCACTTGGGAGGTGGATTAGATTATAATAGTATAGATTTATTTCCAAGAATTTTTAGTATTGCAAGTAGAAGTTGTAAGTTCTTGATTGTAGCATCATACTTTGTGAATGTTCCTGAAGCATCTATGAGAATAGTTATAGTAGATGAACTAAGTTGGAATATATGTTACCATTTCATTGCATTTCCAATATTCATTTCAGTAAAGAGTTAAACATGTTAGTTTCCTACAACAATAGTGTGATGCAGAGCCACACCTTGGAAAACTCAGGAGGAATCAGTCACTCAACTGAGTTGCTTCAAGGGGCATCTACAACCTTCAAGATCACACACTAAAATCAGATTCAAAACAAAATAGGAATCATTTCATTACTAAATCATTACTAAATCATTTCATTAAATCATTTCAAAACAAAATATATGGAGAATCTTCAGATCTTTAACCCGGAATGTCCTCAAAGAAAATATATTTGCACTTTGACAAGAGAGACCAAGATCGAATTGCTGCCAAACTCCATAGTCGATTATCTATATCCTTTCTAAGGCAAAAACTGAAACTTTCTCTATTACCCAAATTCAAATGCCTCTCTTACATAGCCAACCGGCTTATTTAAAACTGACTCTCCTTTTCTAATAAAAGGATGAGAAACATTTTTTTCGTCTTCTATCCAAGAAAAGGATAAGAATCTGAAACTGCCTACTACCTATTATTGGAATCTAACAATCATGCAATAGGCCACATTTTAAATATCCACATTTTTTTCGTCTTCTATCCAAGAAAAGGATAAGAATCCAAAATTTCCTACTACCTATTATTGGATTCTAAAAATCATTAAACACTCCACCTACGAACTAAAAAAAACTATTCTAATTTAAGATCCACACACCTGGTCCTAGGTGGCTATATCTGGAGAGCTTATCGAACTGCTACTCTAGGTATGCCACCACATGTAGGACGTTATTACAAACTTCAAAAACTAAAAGCATTTAAAACATAACATTAAATTTTCTATTACATTTTCAACAATGTTGCCTCCTGTAGCGTTTCTCTTCTCTGCCACTGCAGCATAGTGTAGGTTCTTTTTCTTGCATTTTACTTTCCCGCAACATAAGCATAATGACTCATTAAGAGACCTAGTTCACATATTGTGCTGACCATTTCAAGTATATGTCCCTAGGTTGAAAAGATTAAATGCACCTCATAGTGGAAAAAATAGTCCTTGAAGTGAATACATTATTCCTAATCATGGCCTAGAGCATGATTATTATACACCTATTGTGTGGTGGACAAGTACTCCAAGAGAGTGATGGATAAAAAAGAAGAAATGGTGAAGGAAAATGAGGACCCTTCTAATGTGAATGTGAGGGAAGATGTAAGGACAAAGAAGGATGAGTCTTCTAGTAGGGAAGAAAATGGAAAGGAGAAGAATGAGTCTACTGATAGGGATATTATGCTTTCTTTCTTGCATACTACAAAGCTTAAAGCTGATACCTCTTTGCAAGCCAACTCATGGATGTATAATGAATTAATGAGGTTGAAAATAAAAGTGGAAAAGGTGCAACAATACTAGGAAATTGATTGTGCAAAGATCAGTCAGATGGAAGTTCAGGTGGGTAATATACCAGAGAAACTAAAGGAATATGAACATAAACTTTGTTTATTGATCAAGGAAAGTGGCAATAAGATGGAGCAAGTTACTTCCAGCATTTTTGCAGCTACTACAAGTTTAGGGAAGTGAATCAATGAAAAAATCATGTCTCCATGTGGACCAAGTAAAAGAACTAGATAGAGCTCTAGGAAAAAGGCAGTCGAGGTTACTGGAGGATCTGCTACTAATACCATCCAAAGCACTGTGGAGGTAGGCAAAGAGGTGGTGAAAATGATTAAAGAGCTACAATAGTAGCTAATAGTGTCACTGGTAACTGGTCTATATTTTTTTAGTAGTCCTTGTAATTGGTCACTGAACTTGGTTATTTTATCTAGTTTTTGTCTGTTGTAAAAACTAGGTTCCAAGTCCTTGTAAAACCTAGGTTCATTTTATGGTCCTTTTATGTGGTTTCAAGTCCCTATAAAACCTAATTTTTATACTATTAAAACTTCAAGTTTTAGGTCCTTGTAAAACTTGGTAGTGCTTCATGGTTTATATTTTTCTTTTCTGTTAAGGGTTTTGGGTTCCCTTCAAAACTTGTTTTTTCCTTAATCTCAAACATAAGCTGCCCATGCCCCAATCCCAACTTTAAACATTTTTTTAAACCTTCTCCTCTCCCCAAGCATACTCTCCTCCAAGCCTAGGGTCATGTGCCCCTTTCTTCTCCCTTAACACAAAAAGTTTAAGAAAAAATACATTTACCTTTATTCCCCAACACCAAGGACTAGGTAACATTGATCCCAAGGTGTCATAGTAATGACATGGGTCATGTTCCCAACTTCAACCACTTCTCCCCTTTTCTATACATATGGCTCCCTTTTTTTAGGTGTGGTGGAGAGGAATTAAGTCACAATTTAAAATCTGCACCAAGCTCAACATGCTAGCTGCCTAGGAAGGATAAGCAAGTGTCATGTCATGTCTAAGGGTCCCCATCATTACCTTTTCTATGAGCCCAAGGTTAGACCATGACAACTCACCTAGTGGGGTACACATTTTATTTTCTATTTTTTTTTTGTTTGAAAAGGATTTAAAAGTGACACCTAGGTGGGATGGATTATCCATTAGTTGGGTTTGGTATAATTTTATTCATTCATCATTAGGCTTTAGTCTAAATGTTTTAATTTTGTAATTTCTTATATTTAGTGTAATATAATTGTGAGACACACCTCTACTCACATGATTTTACTTGGTGATGGAGTGTTTAGTACTTGCCAAGGTGAGTGGATATAAGTTTGGGTGCCTAGTTAAGTCCTTAGGATTGTTTTATTATCATTAGACTTCTTGTTTTCTTTTTCTCATAAGGTGGTTACTTAATTGTTTTCTTATGACAAGATTCTAAGTATATTCTTTTTTATTATTTTGTTGCTTTGTATTTTGGGGGAGGATTTATTTCCTTTCCCCGTACATTTTCTAGAGAGGAAATGTGAACCTATAGCAAGCCTTATCATAGATTTTTTCTAGGTTTTTTCTTTTCTCAAACTAAATTTTTGTTGTTTTTTATCCTACCATAGAATTTAAGTGAGTATATTTGATGATAGGATGGTGTTATCTACCTAGAAACTTGTTTGAACTTGAAATCCAAATAAATTAATGATCATGCATAGACAATGAGTTATCAGACATGATGATTTTCTTCCATGTCATTGAATGCATAACATATAAATTTGCAATGCAAACATCTACTTTCTAAATTTACCAACTCTACCCATAATATTCTTCCACATAACATTTATGAAATATGTCTACCAAGTAATTTACAAACAACACGAGGAGAAGGATCTAATACATAACTTCTTCATAATACATCAAATCTCTGAATGAATATTTCCTTACAAGTAAAGTATATATAAAACTTCTCAATCTTTCCTTCCACAATTTTAGATGATAAACAGTGATACAAATCTCTTTTACATCAAATGAAATAACAATGGAGACTGGATATCACAACACTATTGAGATGACATGAAACATTTGTCTCTCTTTGCACACTTGGTTTTCTTCAACTTTGTCAAGGGTGAAACCCTAATATCTTCAAGGAATCCATCTTCACAAAACCTGCATACACACACAAGCTAGGAACCATGGAGGCTCAACTTGCATCCTAGGCTTCTATGAAGCCACCCACCAAGTAGGGGAGACAAGGACCAAATAGGATACACACACACATCACTTGCCATTGCATGAACACAAAACATATCACAAAACAAATCCCTCTCATGGCTTGCACATTGATTCACCATTGGAATCATTTCACATTGGGTGAAGGTAATTTCATTTGCCTCTCAAGGCCATCATAAAAATCTTGTCCTTCTTACACACAAAACCCCTTGTATCTCCCAAAACAACAAAGGTATATGGCTTCAATGGATCCCATACTCCATGAAAGAAAAAAAACTCCTCATCATGAGGTAAATTTTCTCAACTACAATGTTGAGCCCAACTAACCCCTTCACCCAAGGATTCTCTTCCCTCCCAAGGGTGAGTGAAGCCTTCACATCGATGATCACATTCAACATCCAAAGAAAATAAGAAAATTCAAGAAGGAAAACCAAGAGATTTACAAGAACACAATACACATTTACAACATCACAAGACAATGCCAAATCCTTCAATACAAGTTTCACAACATCATTGCATAAACCCACAACCATTTCTCCATACTTGCAAATTTTTTTATGCAATACTAAAAAAAGGAAAAGAACATGGTTTGAATCACCAGCCTTGGTCCAAGCTAAAGGCAATGATAGTTGTAGTAGAGCTCCCTTAATCTCCCTCCAAAACCCTAACTATCTCTAAACTTAGAAAGTGGGTGAACAAACCCACTGATTTGACCAAGACTCCCTAATAAGGCCTTCCCACTAACTATTTTAGCAAAGATGCCTAGCTACTTCCTCTTACACACTTGTCTCCTCTAAATTTTCTATATTTGACTTAGTGGGAACATGGGAGAAAACCCATGTGACAACTCCAAATTCGAATTGATGGAAGAATGCATGGGTATAGGGGCCCCCTAGACTATCTAGGCACTCACATGGTCAAAATTAGGTCCCTAACCTAATATACTATCATATGGGTAACTTATTTTCACCCAAAAGACACTTTGGGACCACTTAAAGACCCCTTAAAACCCTAGCCAAGTCAAATTTCGAATTTCCTTTGATTGTGACCCATCATACCCCTTGTCAAGTGGGTTTACTTACTCATTAACAAGATAATTAGTTTGTGTAAATTACCACCATGATCAAAACCCTAAATGACATGTCCATTACACAAAAAGTCCACAAGTTTCAAGTGACTCATAAAAACACATTCCACATCACCATGATATGCCCCTAATGCATCTTTATGATTAAACATTTCCACATGCAAGCAAACTCACGTTTACAAAGAAAAATACTTTCACAACAAGGCTTTTGAATCTTACAAAGATTCACCTTGGTTAAACTATGTTCACAAAGGTTTGGAACTTGTTTCCCCCAAGAGTTTCCATGGTTCCAGTTCCTGCACATTAAACTCAAGCATCATTAGTCCAAGGAGGTCATGTAACATATATATCATCAATGCATATAATTTTAATTTTTTACAAAATCCATATTAACAAAATTGAAATTAAATTTCCTTCCCTAATCACTTTGAATAAATAATTCAATATGTTAGAGTATCAAATATACATATCATAAACCATCATAATAAATTTAACATTTATCTACATATCATAAATAATCATAATCCAATTAACATTTTTCATCGCATTATAATCTAATACTATCATACCATAAAACTGCATCCGTATGTGTTTGATCATTTCATACACAATATCAAGTTCTTAGTGCATATCATAAATGTAACACACTACTCAAATATCAAAATCAATAGGTAAAACAATCCACTGTCCATCTAAGTCTTGAATAATTATCAAAATATCAAAGTCTCAAATATCAAAATGCAAGTAAACATATTTATGTTATCATGGGTCGGGGTGAGGCCTCTTAGAATGAGATTGAGGATGAGGATACCAAAGAAATTGGTAATGAAACATTATAATGATGTATGATTCTTTGTGGACATAGAGAAAACATATGTGCAGGAAATTAGGCCAACAAAGGCATTCCTAACAACATTTGACAATGAGATTGACAATGTGACTCTAAATGCAAATATTGTTGCATTATTAAAAGAAGACATTGATACTAATGTTGAACCTTTTGGGAAGTATGAAGAATCTAAGGCTATAATTACTATAGACATAAAATTAGCTTCGAAAGAAAAGAAAAGGAAGAAAATGATTGAAGACCTAGAGGCAAGAGCAAGAAACCTTTGTAGATAACATAAGGTCTTGGAGAAGATGAAGAGGGTAGCAATGATAAGGAACAGGAAAAAGAAGGAGCTAAGGGTAAGGCCCTAGTTGTTGTCACAACACCTAGAAAGAAGGTTAAAAGAACTTCAAAGATGCTAATGGTGAGACCCCTCTCTCCTCCACCGCCTATAGAACCATGGACCAAGGCAATAACTAGTGTCAAGTAGACTACAAAACAAAGAGTAGTAGAGACTACTGAGCCTAGTGGATTAAAACAAAAGATAAGAAGATTGGTCAAGGGACCACCCACAAGGTGAAAAAAATCTATTGATGAGGTATGTGTTGAGCTTAGAAAATTGTCAAGATTATCCAATTTTAGATTTGTGAAATATGACACATTAGATAATGTTGATAGAACAAAAGTTGAGGAGGATATGATATTTATGATTAAAAATCATAAGCTAACTCCAAATGAATTAGAGAAGAAGATACCTATAGATTTGTATGATATAATTTAAAGAAGGTGGGAGTGGGTAGAACTAGAAGAGAAAAATATAAGAACTGACACTTTAGTGAAGGTTATGCCTAATTTGTCACACAATCATAGAAAAAACATTCTTGGAGAAATAAAGGGACATATTTATTCCTAAGTATATAATCTTTATGATATTACAAAATTAAACTAATTTTGTAATTCAATAGAATGAGTTACACTAGAAGAGTATTTTTTATCTGACAATAAAAGAAAAATACATTGAGACAATTACTATTCTAGATAATGAAAGTGATGAGATGAGTTTAGGAGTGTCGAGTCCACATGGAAGCATGTCACTAGTTCATGTCAACATCCTTAGATGTAGACAAGAAGGAGGAAGAGGTAGAATAGCCTAATAAGGATACTAGTGTACACATTTCTACAAAAGGTCAAGAAATACCAAAAGAGTCTAGACCTCACATTGAGGTGAATAAGGAGGAAAATAAAGAAGATCTAAGTTCTACTATTTTTGTCTCTAGCACTGATGTAAAAACATGATCGAGTGGTGATACCTCCTCACCATCTCCCAAAGAAGTGTTGAGCAACAATACTTCTACACCTTGAGAAAAATAAGATATAAAGGACTCTATCCAAATATTGAAGTTAGTCTGGATGAAGTTATTGAGATGCCACAATTAGATTTGGCAAATCACATTCTTGAGAATATAATTTTACTACAAGAAATTTTGGCAAAGAAGAAGAGACAAGAAGAACTAAGGTGTGAACATCAACAAAGGAAACTATTTGCATGATGTTAAAGATATTTTGTTGAGGCATTTGATACTCACAATTTTGATGGGAAAGCCCCAAAAATTTCTCAATTTTTAAGTATTATTGAGTAAATAAATGCTAGTGATATAAAATCCAATAAAAATATAATAGATTGGTTTGAAAAGAAATTTGAGATTAAGGTTATAGATAAATTTTCTACCACAATTACTGAGCAAAAAATATAACTACAAGATCATGTATAGAACACAACTGAACTAATTCAAAGAGTAAAACATTTGTACACTATTTTTTGTGTTGTGCCAAGATTCACAAGTGATCTTTAGGAAAACATTCAGTAGATTCAGGCTAACATAAAGACAATAAGAGAGACCATTTTATAGCCAGTTGAATCTAGTGCCCACACCTACAATAAGCTATTGGATGCTCAAGGAGAATTGGTTGAGCTTCATGCAATTGACATTAGCATTAGATCATAGTTGGTCTCTATTCAAGAAAAAATTGATACCTCACTTGGAGGTCATGCAAAGGGAAATCAAAACAACCCAAGATCTTATCAATGAAGATCATAACCTTTTATTGGTTGATAGTTTGATTGATTTGGTAGCTAGGCTCTAGTTGCAAAATCACACTCTGGAATCAACAAGAACCATTTGGGATCATGCACTTTCTATGGTCACCCAAGTACACAAACCTTTTCTTGATAGATATGTTTTAGTCCACCCATTCAACCCCAAAAATAGCCATAAGTGACAAAAAAAAAAGGGGGAATGTAATGATGATTACATATTTTGAATGGAGAAAAGATGAGAAAACAACACAAAGGGGAATGTAATAGATATCAGAAGACAATCAAAGTTTAGAATGCAAAAGATAGTCAAGGTATGACACTAAAGCTTTTAGAGTCATGTGTATATATTATTCATTATTTATTCAACATAAGTTAAAGTTTTGAAGTTTTATTTTGAACTAAGTCATAGGCTGAAGGGGAATACTCATATTAGAATTGTAATGATGTAATCATGACAAAGTGTTTTTGCCACATGTCAAAGGGGGAGATTGTTTGTCTCTCTAAATATTGTTGTCTATTAGTGTCAAACACTTATTCATTTGCTATTTATAGTTAGACGGTCATCACTACGACCGATCTGCTCTATATTGGTTGAGTCATGTATATAAACGTGTATATATCAAGCTCTATAAGAGCTAAGAAAGTATGTGGTCATTGAGTATTTTCAATGTAAGTTGAGTGTAATGTTGACCATGTAATTCAAGTATATTGGATTTGAGTAATAAAGAAGGTACCAAGAACAATAGAGAGTGAGTGACAACAACATATACAGTGAGTGTCGAGTATCAGAAAAAATATGTATTAAATAATGCAAAATTTACATTCAAGTTAGGAGTGATGAAAACCTTGAGGTAAACCATTTTGAGCTAACATGAATGTGATATTTAATACATGTAGAGTTTTTTATAAAGAGTTGTACATGTTTTATGATGTGGATTACAGATCCCTATGTTTTGTAATGAATGAATTAGATGAGGAGGTAAAACATGGAAGCATCTAGAAAACTCTTTATGAAATCTTTAAATAGGGCAGAACCTGATCTATTTTGATATAGTTCAACAGTATGGTGAAGAGTATGATACGATTGAGAAAATAGTCTATTCATGTAATCCAAGTATGAATGTGCAAGCATTGTAGAAGAGGCAAATAATTATGTCATTCTAGAGCAGAGCAAGAAACCTAGTTAGGTAGTGTAGGGTAGAAAAGCTTTATAAGATCAAAGATAAGGACTAGTTTGGAAAGAGGAGATCCAATACATCTTATTAGAGAAAACTAAGAATTAGGTATTGAATCAATTCAAATAAATTGAGATAGGGTAAATCTCTTAACAAAGTGATCTTAACATATCTTTGTAAATCTCCTAACAAAGTCCTTACTTTGTTGCAAGTGTGAAATCCTCTAAAAAGGTGAGATCTAACAA